>JAMAJY010000028.1:0-359278 GCA_023628775.1 Lecanicillium sp. S3808
ATTGAAACGACCAAAAGCTCGTTTCAATTGAAACTTGAAACCGTTTCAACTGATTGAAACGTTTCAGTCCAACACTGGGCATGAAGGACCATATGGAGCAATTCGACGGAAATAAAGTACATGATACGGAAGATTCGGGATATTCTAATTATATAGCAAGCTCAGAAATGCAAACCTAGGCAAAAGGGCCTACAAGGACCAGCCCATTATCCGATATACTAACAATGGCATACCCCAAATCTTATATACCAGGCATAAGATAGTATATAATAAGTAAAGCCTATTATAGATTATGTCTATTTAGAAAGCAGGGTTATCTTATTAAATACCCTCTATTAAGATATAGATCTAGGTGTTTTAATAAATATTAGATTCAATAGGAAAACTTTTTCCCTGCCTTTAGGGGCCTGTGCTGCCAGCTCATAATCTTATATCGCATATATTCTTATATTCCAATACCAATCGTCTATTTGAGACTGTAATCTATTTTGCTGGAAAGGGCTAATTGCCGATAACTCATCTTTTGTTATGCGATCTTCAATTTCACCTTTTTCAATACTTTAGCCATTCAAGCTTTTCCTTGCGGGCTCTCTCGAAGCCGCGCACTCGAAGCAGTTCGGGTTCTACATCTAAGAAGCGTCAAATGGAACCGCCGACTCCTAAATAGAAGCAGCAATTAGCCGCTTCAAAGTTAAAAAAGTCACCTGGCAAATCCACACGTAGCAACGCCAGACGCAAGTCGCAGCCACGCAACCGTAGTCTTGAGCGTAACCGCATCGCTGCCTGCATGTGTAGACAGAAGAGGAAGGAGTGGTTGTCCGACCTCGAAGTCAATAAGTCTTAGCTTGAGAAGCAGTACAAGTCGCTACACGGCGAATATAACGAGTTACTAGACGAGAACGCAGCTCAAGAACTTTTTGATGACACATGCTGGTTGCGGCGATCCGAATATTGACGGCTGGATTAATAATGAGGCTAACAGCTATATTCGACGACTTAGGCCAGAATGCTATTCCTCAGGGTGCTGCTGCAGCTCAGACCAATCAGAATCCATTCAAAGGGTGTAAGTCAGATTTGAAAACCTTAGCATCAATAGTATCATGGCTAACGCAAGTATTACAAAGACACAGTCTCTTTTGCTTCGCCAGCTCTTCAGCCTAGTTAATATCGTACATTTCGAGAATAAACTTTTTCAGCTTTTCCTCGTTTTTGACCTTGAGAATAATTTTTGCAAGCATCCCTGTCGACTTATCGAAAGGTGGGTAGGGGTGGTCTGATTTCTTGCCGTCCACTGATCTCGGACTGCAGTCGCGAAATAGCGAACTTTGGTGTCGTATCCGTCATCCATTATCTCATCGTACTTATCGAGGGCCTTTCCCATCATCTTGGGCAGAGCGCCGACAATGTAGCCTTCGATGCAGGGACCTGGGATCTTGTCCTTGCTGTCATTTATAACTTTGAGATGCGATATAAACAATAATATAGAGGGTTTTTAAGGACGGGAGACATGGCTAGCAGAGTCTAAAGTCTCTCGCAGGTGACGGGTGAGATAATATCGAGCCGTGAGAGACAAGTGTTGTTTCAGCAGTTATCATGGTTCGTTCTGTTCATGGTGCGGAGGCTACGAATCCAAGCATGGAGGCGCAGGCCGGGCTTTAAATAGGATATGGCGTTCTTTTCCCACCACACTTGTCACATAACTGCTTACGGGCAAGTCACCAGATGTTGATGCGTGTTCGCCAAGTCTAGCTGAAAGCACGGTTTGCAGACATTTCCACGGGACAACGACAGCCTTTGCGAAGGGGTATACTTCATTGCCTTCTTGTAGTGTAGATGCTGGTAAGCCTCATCTTGGCCGGTTTAACTCCCACAGGCAGTGCCAGTTGACAGCGAAGCAACGCAAAATATCGTCTTTGGCCGGGATTCAGAGGAGAGGAAGAAAGCGTTTTGTCATGACAAGGACCCGTGATGAGCTGAAAATGACCTCGTCGCATAGGTCTGACTTTTGCCAGACCCTTTGAGCAGCACGAGGCATACTTTCAGCGCTACAGCTGAAAATAGCCAGTACTCCTGCAGACAACCCCCCGGGCTCCAATTGAAACGCAATACAGCTATAGTCACATTACAGTACTACATGCCGAGTATGGCCATGCACAGTGTCAAAATGAGCCTGAGTTTAACCACATTAGCCTTGTGACCCGTGACCCACTCTACGAGGCAGTCATGATGACCCCTGGCTTACTTTTTTGCTGGCCAATAGGCGTTTATAAAATGTTTGCTTGTAAGCGCAACGGCGTCGGCCTATCTGTCAACGGGTCAGCCCCAGCGGTATGTCAGCGCTGCATGCGGGACGGCTGCATTCGACGGATCACAGCTTTTATTGCCCGTAAGCATGCATTAAAGTATGCAAAGCGTCTAGCGACGTGCGGAGAAGACGAGCTGTACGTGGTTGTGAACGCAACGTTGATTCGAAGTCTTAAGTGCAGCTTGAAATTTCTGATTCAACCTAAAAAGTGCCTTCTCCATTCCCATCTGTTTTCTGCTACCATCTTACATTGCAACTTAAAACCATAATACCATGAATCTGATTGCCACCTTTTTTGCAGTTGCGGCCTGCGCCGTTGTTTACGCCCAAGATCCCACTAATTGCAATGGGGGAACCAAAGCACTCAAGGGCGCAGACTTTGTCCTTACCGATCAAGGCGATAATAGTAATGTCGCTTCTTTGTCCAGAATAATGGAAAGCAATGGCAGCCGCGTGAAAGTCTCTGACGTCTTTGCTGACGGTAACCACCTGATGACGGGGTCTAGCAGTAAGCTTGCCTGGGAAGCAAAGCCGGACTTTAACGACATGAAGACCAAAAAGTGGGTGCCGCAGGGCATCACTTCCACTGCAGATGCTCTGGATGTCGGCACTTACCAGGGTTACGATGGCTGGATCGTGAGTTGGCATCGACAAGACGACAAGAGTGTCCGTGTTTCATTTGTTGACAGGAAAACAAAAAAGTACCGTCATGCTCTGCTTGTGTACCCGCACGCTCCCGACGACTTCCGCGAGGTCCCAGTCCATGCTGGCGGCATTATCTGGTATGGAAACACGCTCTGGGTCGTTGACACGTCGAATGGTATTCGCGTATTTGACATGGATAATATCTGGAAGGTCAGCTCTGGGGATGGTGTAGGCAAGGGCGCTATGGGAGAGTATTCTGCCGCAGGATACAGATATGTAATTCCTCAAATCAGGCAAGTATACCGACTATGAACACTCGCTGCAGAACTACTCTGGACTGACACTTTGTTAATGTGCAAAGGTGGTACAAGTTCACATCGCCGTTTAGTTTCCGCCACTCATTTATTGCACTGGACAGAACTGCTAGCCCAGACCGCATCATTGTTGGCGAGTATCAGACGGACACAGCGGCAAATCCAACCAGACTCGTTCAATATGAGCTGGATTACAAAACCCGGAAACTCAAGGCAACGAATGGCAAGTCGGCTGGTGTCTGGGCTTACTGTGTAAATATTGAGAGAATGCAGGGCGCAGTCTCTGTCAACAACGCGATTTACATTTCGCGCAGTAACGGCGGCGGCAAGGGCGACGTTTTTGGGTGGGTTCCAGGCGGTTATGCGTATAATAACCGTGGATTTTATCCTCCAAGCCCTGAAGACTTGAGCTATAACAAGCATGGAGACCTGATGTACGGCTTGACTGAGGTATCTGGTGGTCGATACATTTTGACCGACAAGCGGTCATCTCTCAAGACTGCGTAAACCAAGTATAGTCCACAAGAACATAGATTCAGCGAAGACACAAGGTAGCCATATAAATCTCTATAAAAGATTGGAAAAAGCACTTCTCAGTCGCCCTCGGCCATTCACTGTAGTAGACCAAGTTCCTTGTCGACGATGCGTTGAAGCTGACCGATTATGCGAGTACACCGGTAACAGCCAACGAACAAAGATCAACACGCTGCAAGATAGAGTCGACGAACTGGATAGAGAGTTTGTTTGACGCCATAAAAGCGTGATCAGATCTTTATGCCACCCCCAAAGAGACACTCAAAGCACCCAAGACGCCCAAGATGTCAAGCTCGCGGTTGCTGAGCACGGTAACAAGCTAGGCAGCGATGATTTCGAGAGTACAACGGTTTCCTCTCCAGTCAACACTAGCACCTCAACGCCACAGGGAGAAGGAGGCACGATGGGACCCGGTCCCTTCGGTCGATTGATATCCTGGAAATTACCTCATCCATCCGTTAAAGGTAGCGCCTATCAAGAGTCATTAGATTCGGTCACCCTCTCTCTACCGCCTCTTCCAACCGACGCTTACACCTCCCAATCGCAACCAGATACGTGGACGCCAACTGGGTGGACGAAAGCTCATATACGACACTTACTTGATGCACTCTTTACGTGGGAAGCCCTGCCCGTCAGTCTTTTATACCACGACGAATTCTTCCAGGATTTTTATAGTGATTCAAGTCGGTTTTGTTCATCAGCATTAGTGTATTCAATGCTTGCTGCAGCAAGTCGACTGATTAATGAAAACCATGATGACTCACGTCTTCTTTCCACTGGATGGTTGGGAAGTAAGGTGTTTTCCGACGAAGCCGAGATCGTGCTGCAAAGGTCTCGACAAGCTGAGAGCTTGCCAGACGTTCAAGCACTAGGGTTCCTCTCGCTCTATCACGTTCGTTATGGACGGGAGGGAGAAGCAAGCGGGTTTAGACGCCCCATTTCTTGGCTTTCAGCAATCCAATGCCCACCTCATCACAGCGGAGATATGCCGACCAACCGAGCTTATATACTATGCCATTGCGTCTGCACGTTCGGATCCCCGAGTCGCCCAGCATGAGGTGTTGGCCGTCTACTCCAAGTGTCTTGACTGGTACCAGCGGGTTTTCGAATTCAGTGTTGTTACCGCATCCGTTGGCTTACATGAGCTGACTTGTATTGTTTGCAGAGTATCAGCCGCCATCTCAAAATTTGGCTGCGGCCGACTAGGATGATGGCAGTACTGGTGTGACAAGTCCGCTCTGTAGCTCGAATTGCTGGTCATTCTGGATCGTATCGCAGGTGGGTCGCGCGATTTGCTCAGCCCCGGACCAAAAACCGTAAACTCACCATAACCCCTGAAGATCGTGGCATTGCTGTGTGCAAAGGTGGCTGGGTCTCGGAGGCGTTTGGCTTGGGTGCTGACACATGAGGTCGTTTCAAAGCAGGCGTGAGATGGCTGAGTTGAGACGGGATGCGTTGTCAACGGCTAGAATTCAGGTGAATCATTTGTCTGCGCACCGATGAATTGTTCCCGAGACAAGTCTCGTTGTCGTGCAACACACATCTACTGCCCGTCCAGACCGTAGATGACCGCAGACCATGCCGTCGCCAGCTTAGAAGGGTCCTGGAGAAAATAGTTCTGGAGGTGCAACGTCTGCCAGGCGTCTCCGATGTCGTCATCTCCCGCACACCAAAAACCGCCCGCTCCATCCGAGATATGTACCACACCAAATCTCGGGATAGGTGGGTTTGCTGCCCACAACGAGCGTTGCTGGATGCGACAGTGGGATTAAGCCGCGCTGTCATCCACTGACTGACCCTCCTGGAGACTGGGGCCCCGCCGCCTAGCCTGCCACGGCCACAGAGGATGGGGCTAGTGGTCGCTAGTGCTAATAATAAATCCTAATACGAATCCATAGAGGGACCAGCGGGACCCGTTTGGCCTGTAGGATGAGGCTACGGAGTACTCATACGAGTTATGCTCATAAAAAGTAAAGGCCAAGACTGCCAATGCGTGTGAGGACACGAGGCTACGTACGAAGTAGCGCCGAAGCTGGGGACTGGGGACCTGCAGGCGTCGCCTTTTTAATTCCCTGTCTTGCCCGGCTCTGCGCCATTCGCTGTTCCTAATTTCTCTAGAAAAAAGAAAAAGAAAAAGGCTGCTTCTGCCATTACCGTCTTTTCGCCTACATAAAGACCCTTACGAGGATGCGATTGTCGTCGATATAATAGGGGTACTCCTTCGAACTGCGTGCACATCTTTGCTCTGTCCGTTTGTTTCGCCACCGATCATCATCGTCATCTTCTGCCTCTTCGTCTCCTGCCAGCAACGCGCCTGTGGGACCGTCTGTCGACGTAATCTTTGGCCTCTCCGGTCCTCCTGACCTCTCCTGCTCTCGCTTTGCTCGCTTGCTCGCCCGACTGGGCTCCTTTCTTTTGGCTGTTGCTCGACTGCATAGCGTTGTCTCGTCTCTTATGGTCTCACAACACGTCGCACGCTCCGCCAGCCACCTCGACTACACCGCCAGCGCCGCGATATTTCTCTCATAAAGCAGCGCTGTCTATCCTCTCACTGCGCTCAGATCTCAATCCTATAACACTATTTACCAAAAACCTAGAACCCGACCAAAACACCAACAGTCCCTCTCACCAAGTCCTACACAATGCGCCCAGCCTCTCGTTTAGCGGCGCCGCTCCTGGCTTTGGCCGCTGGTGCTCTGGCAGAGATGGAATATCTGGTTCGTATTGTATCAACCAAGCTTAAATTGGCAAGAGCAGTTAGCTAACAAGCCGATTCATAGGGTGTCGCCATGTCCGGCATTGACTTTGGCTGCAGCATAGATGTACGTCATTCCCTCTACAGTTGACTCACCAACATGAAACCTAACCTCATAGTAGGGATTCTGCCCGTTGAAAACCGCCTCCGTGCCGCTCAAAGAGTTTGGCGGCGGCGACGGCAAGGCTCAAATGGAATACTTTGTCGAGGACGACAAGCTAAATATTTTCCGTCTGCGTATGTTTTTGGCCTCTCTTGACTTTTAACATGATGCATTGCTGACCTCACCTTCCATGTAGCAACTTCTTGGCAATACGTTGTCAATGACAAGGTCGGCGGCGAGCTCGACGACGCCAACTTTGGCCACTTTGACCTTCTCATGCAAACCTGCCTCGACACGGGCGCCTACTGCATGATTGACGTCCACAACTTTGGCCGCTGGGACGGTGGCATCATTGGCCAGGGCGGTCCTCCCGACGAGGACTTTGTCGATCTCTGGGTTAGCCTGGCCAAGCAGTACGCCGACAATGACAAGGTCGTCTTTGGCCTCATGAACGAGCCACATGACTTGGACATCGACATCTGGGCCCGTACCTGCCAGAAAGTCGTCACCGGTATCCGAAACGCCGGCGCTACGTCGCAAATCATCCTGCTTCCCGGCACCAACTTTGCCAGTGCCGAGACATTTGTGTCCACTGGAAGCGCCGAGGCTCTCGCCAACATTACAAACCCTGACGGCAGTTACGACGGCCTGCTCATGGACCTTCACAAGTATCTCGACATCAACAACTCTGGCACGCACCGCGAATGCACAACCAACAATGTCGAGGGCTTCAAGACCATTGCCAAGTGGCTCAAAGAAAACAACAGAACCTCCATGGTTTCCGAGACGGGCGCATCCATGGACGAATCTGTAAGCAAGACTGTTATCTCCTACGCAGACACCCCATTTTACTGACATAATCCAGTGCATGACCAAGTTCTGTGAACAAAACGAATTCATCGCCAAAAACACAGACGTCTTTGTCGGCTTCGTCGGCTGGTCCGCCGGCAGCTTCGACGACACCTACATCCTGACTCTTACCCCCGAAGGCTCCCCTGGATCCTATACCGACAACAAGCTAATGCAGAAATGCATACTCGACATCTTCAACGACCCTTCCAAGCAGGTCACCGGCAAACCAACAGATAGCTCGCCAACCAAGACCCAGACGTCCGGCTCGCCCGAGAGCACAAACGATCCCATTTCCCACGACACTACCGCCGTTGCTGCGTCTCCCAGCCCATCCGATAGCTCTGCCAGCGTTTCTATGCTGACAGCCGGCGGCTGCGCCGTCTTGTTCATGTCCGCTGCTTTCCAGGCCTGGCAGAGCCTTGTTTAATGAGTTACTGCATAATGTTATTTAATCTGTACTTTGTACACGGGACATACACCAGCATTTCTCGCAGCGTACACGTTTAGACTTTTTTTGTTTTGCTTTTGGGGAGAGAATTGCGGGATACAAGGATTGGGGTTGATAGACATTTTTACGGGCGTTTAAGATGGGAAAAGCCGCTATACAATCTTTAGAAGCTTGAAATTTGCATTAATAATAGACGAATAATGGCAATCGAACTGTATATTTAATCATGACACATCGCTATGAGTTGAGCATAATTCATTCATCGTCATCACCGTCATAACACGACACCTCACCCACCACCACCACCTGCTCCTCCAGCAGCCAGTCCCCCCAAAGCACCAGTCCTCTTCATCATCTTGTCACCTCCATAGCCTTGCACCTGCGGCGGCGTCAACTTTTCCAACGCAGCCATCTTAACCTCCTTCCTCTCCGCCGTGTCTCTCCACAAGCAAAGCATCCACATGGCCACCAGCGCATCTCTAACCTCCTCCTCCATCTTGACCATAACGGTAAGCTTCATCTTGTCGTCTCCGCTCACAACCGCAATCTCATCATCATCACCATCCTTGGCTCCCATCCATTTCTGCACGCTACCGCTCCAGTTTCCCTTGGTCGTAAACAGCAACTCCTCTTCCGCACTGGGCACAAATAGCTCGTCGTCGTGTGAGCTTTTACGCGGACTTAGATATGCCTTGATGAGCTGCGACGTCTTTTTGATGGGTGAGAATAAGGACTTGGAGGGTGCTGCTTCGAGGCGGATGTTGCCTAGGCCAGTTCCGGGCGAGGCGGTCGTGATGTAGTATGCTGGCTTGTCGGTGCGGTAGTCTGCGTTGAGCGGGTGGACGAGGTAAAAGAGGTGAGTATTGGTGCTGTCTGAGCTGGGACCAGACTCGCTATTGGTGCGGTAGAGATGTATGGAGGATGTGCCGCATTGGGTTGCGGATGTGACGGTTCTGCTGGTTGTGTAGACGTGTGTTGGCGGTTGGGTGTCGGTGTATATTTTGTCGTCTTTGACGATGAGCGTCGTTGGCTCTATTATGCTGCTCATTTTGACTTTTACTTCCCATATATTGAAAGGGAGAGCTTATTACGTGAATGTTTGTGAGAACCGTATTGTGGTTGTGCTTCTGGTGTAAGTTCTTGTGTGGGAGGTTCACAGAGTGGGTGGGTGACGTCACAGGAAGCGGGCGGTGGCAGTGTGCTGATTCCTACCCTTTACAACGCTTGGCAGCTGACAGTATAAATACACAGAATTGTACATATGTCTTTGAGTTAGACGGCCTGGAAAAATTGTAATGTATTTGATTTTGTACAAGTCTCATTTAAAATAGGTGACCGTGTTTGCAGCGAATGAGCTGCGAAGGCCTAAATGCGGAAAAAGGACTCGCTCGCAACCATGGGCACCAGTTGAGAGTACAAAATTAGGCATGCAATCTTCGGAGACGTTCTTTTTCAACGATGCTTGAGTGGTCAACGGAGCACAATGAGGCCTCAATACGTAAATTACGCTTCGGAGTATGGCCGGCCCGCTCGCTTCCCCGTATAACCCGCTTCATCACGGCCGCTCTCCTGTACGAGTACTCTGAACAGGATCCTCCAGCCATGCTGATTATGGTTAAGCTAGGCGGGTACCTTGCAGATAAGCTGAAGAAGCTAATGCAACTAGTGCACTGGGGACAAGGCGGACAACAAAACGTGACAGGTTCCGCGGGCCGCACTTCAACGGTTCTTACCCGTCTTGTTGCCTGACTGTAGCGCAAGCTGAAGGTAATTGTTCAGCGCCTAGAAGGACCCTTGTAGCCTCTTCCCTGAGCCAGTAAGGAGCAGAGAGAATGGCACCCGCCCCTTGTGTGAGGCCTTTTGTATCATTGGCACACATGTACGGACGTATGGCGTTCGCTTTGCATGCCCAAACTGGATCCCGGCCATGCGAATATGGAGCATCTTTACTAACAACCCCTGAGGTTCATCAGTGGGACATTTGTGGAAGAAAGCGCTGGCAATAAAGCGTTCAGTTTTGCGTGAATTTTATCGGCGTATTGATACATTCGCTGGCAGCATCGCAACGTGACGGCACAGCAAGACACTGGACTCAAAGTCGCAGAATGTCTTGGTTTGTGAACAACTAAACGACTCGAGACAAAAACAAACTCTCCCATCCTCAAGCCCAAAATAGAAAAGGGGCTAATAATGGCACACTTTCTTCAGCGGCTTATGGCGGGCGTTGGACACCAGCGTTGTTCAGCCGCAAAGCCACTTTCCCAATTGGGTAATTCCAGGAACCGCTTCGTCAAGCGTATTTCCACGGACGTGTGAAGCCCGCCTATCTCCGTCCCCATTCCACGAAGTATCTCTTCTGCAGAAACATAACGGGTAACATACGAAATGAATATTATTATAGATTGTTTATGCCAAATCCCAAGCTGTTCCAATTTGCTGTGCATCAATAAAATAAGCAGTGTTGGTCAGCAACTTCTCTGCCAGTCTCCTGGTCTTCTTAAAATAGCGAAATGTCATTGCTATGAGTCAACCCAGCGTGACGGTTAATTTCCAACTAGCATATACGATATACGTCGGCTTATTCTTTTAGCCATTCAGCTTTCGTACAGCGACTGCACGCCAACAGCCGCCTTCATCTCGTCGCTGACGCGGCACAGCCTTGCCGGCCCATCTCGGGGAGCTGACTGTTTTTAACCTTCTTTTCTCATGTACGGTACCTGACGCTAATCCTACTTTGAGTCTGTTTGCAAGGGTTAGAGTGATATCGCTCACGTATGTGGGCGGACTCTACCCCGGAGCCCCATGCCAACTCCATGTTCGCAAGGCGTCTTCTGGGCAATGGACCAGTCGAGGCAGCAACTTCTCCACTGCAGCCAGCCCTGATGGGTAGTTTGATTTGGTGCTCTGAGCGAGCGTGCAGTAGAGTGATTTTGGATTCAGTATATAGTTTAAGGGTTGTCGGCGCCGCTGCCCTCCAAGAAGTGTGTCTTTCCAAGCTCGTTGCCGTCACTCTTTTTGACCACCCAACTTAGTCCAGTCTTTACCTTTATACGCTTTGGCGTACAAACTCATTCTTTAATATTCTAATCCAATACCGCTTTTGAGAACCCTCATCATGCGGTCTCTCTCGCTTTCCATGGCGGCGCTTCCCCTGGCCGCCCAAGCCATGGACACTGCCAACAAGCTTGCCTTTGCCGACGACAACCGCATGGTACAGCTTCCTGGTATCCTCCGCTACCCCGTTGAGGCAAAGCAGATCCCCGTCTCCAAGCATACCAAGCGCCAGAACCAAGTCGGCCTTGACAACGAGCGCGTTGGTCTCTCTTACCTCATTGATCTTGAGATTGGCACCCCTGGCCAAACTGTCAAGGTTGCCTTTGACACCGGGTCTTCCGAGCTTTGGGTCAACCCTGACTGCAGCACCTCTGGTGACGTTGAGTATTGCCAGAGCTTCGGCAGGTTCAGGTTCGACGAGTCTGAATCTCTTGTACCCCTCGGAACAACGAACCATATCCAATACGGCCTGGGCGAAGTCGACTTTGACTATGTTAAAGACTTTATTGGTATCGGCTGTGAGTAATAGATGAGATCGTGAAACAAAGTTAACGATGAACCATGCTAATATATATTTGACACAGCGGCTAAGCTCACGAACCAGACCTTTGGTGTTGCCTACCAGAGCAAGGATCTCCAGAATGGCATCATGGGAGCTGGTCCAAACACTCTAAACTGGGAGGCTGAGTATCCTCTCGTCATCGACTCGCTCGCTGAGCAGGGCAAAATCAACAGCCGTGCTTTTAGCGTTGACCTTCGCGGCGTGGAGAACCCCCGCGGTTCCGTCATCTTTGGCGGTATCGACAAGAAGAAGTTCAAGGGAACTCTCAAGAAGCTCCCCGTTATTCCCGCCGCTCAGAGCCCCGACGGTTATCACCGCTACTGGGTCGAGCTAGACGGCATCAACATTGACCGCACTGATGGCACCAACCACGTCGTCACTACCCAGAGCCAAAGCGTCTTCCTTGACACTGGCGCTACTCTCAGCTACTTCCCCCCAAGCGTCGTCGAAGCGATTGCCAGCGGCTTTGAGACCGATTACCATGCCGAAAGCGGCCTTTACTTTGTCGACTGTGCTATCACTGAGCAGGACAAGTCTGTCAACTTTGAGTTTGGGGAGACTACCATCCAGGTGCCTTACAAGGACTTTATCTGGCAGCTTTACGAGTCAGACTACTGTGCTCTCGGCATGCGTCCCGCGCCGGACCAGCTGTTCATTCTTGGAGACAGCTTCCTACGTGGTGCATATGTTGTGATGGACTTGGACAACCGCAACGTTTGGATTGCTAACAATGAAGACTGCGGTACTCACCTTGTCCCTGTTGGTAGCGGACCTGATGCTATTACTGCCCTCGAAGGCGAGTGCGGTGCTCCCACGACCAGCACCACCTCTACCGCTGCACCCACTTCCACCAAGACCACCTCGACCAAGGATATCTCTTCCAAGACGTCTATGACTGAGACTACTACTCCTGCTCCCACCGGAACTGCTCCTACCAGCTCTGGCGTCATTAGCTCGTCCAAGTGGTCCAACAATACTACCACGGCCAAGCCTACTTACACATCCACCTTTACCACGACCTCAGTCTACACTGTCACCTCTTGCCCGCCAGTCGTGACAGACTGCCCTGTCGGCCACCTCACTACTGAGATTGTCACCTCGTACACAACTTACTGCCCTGGTGACGACGGCTACCCAACCGAGACTGCTACTCACGGCGACTGCCCCGGTGGCCCTGACTGCCCTCAGCCTACTCACACTGGTGGTAACCAATGCCCCGGCCCAAACTGCCCTGAGCCTTCCGAGCCTATTGACAACTGCCCCGGTGGTGTCTACTGCCCTCAGCCTACTCACACGGGCGGCAACCAATGCCCCGGCCCCAACTGCCCTCAGCCAACCGGCGGCATGACCACCATCAACAAGCCAACCGGCACCCAGACCAGCAAGCCTCAGCCTCCTGTCGTCACTGGTGCTGCTGAGATGATCCGCGCCTCTGGCCTAACCGTTGTTGCCGCCGCCGTTGCCGCAGCTCTGCTGTAGGTGGTCTACGATGGCATCTAAATGGGTTTCATTTTCAAGAGTTTATATGTTTCGCTGATGGCTCATACGCCGGAATACGGATGGATAATTATGGTTAAATTTCTCTCTTTTCCTTGACACTGCCGCAGTTACCGTGGCGTGTTTTTTCAGGTTCCTTTCAATGTAATTTAATTTTTTTGTGCCTGAACATGTAAGCTAATGTCAATATACGGGATGTTGCCCAAGACGTGTAACATATACCGAGCAATGTATGCGGTGATACTTGACATTTTAAATAGAACCAATACTAATGTATTAACCTCCAGCAAATATATACGTATATTATACATACAAATCTAGTTCAACTCTAGTATGGATGAGTGTGAGTACACACCAACATAGTCAACTTCCATACTCGCACCCTCACCACCAATCGTCTCATTCGTAGGCGTCTTAAAACCAGCAACACCATCAGGAAACGAACCACCAACCGCAACATTCAGCAGCAAAAACTTGCTATTCTCAGCAAGGCCCCTCCAAGCCTCGTCATCGCCCACGTCCGACTCCTTGATGGTAAATCGCCTCACACCATCAACATACCAATTCATCCGCTCCTCTCTTTCAAAAAACGGAAACCAGCTCGGTCGGCGATCAAGCTCCCACGCAACAGTATACCACGCACCGCGCACAACAGGCTCGGTAACGTGGCTCAAGCCGTCAAACTCGTTGCACGGCCCGCCCGGCGCGACGCCGCAGTGTACAACCTGCCACAGCTTGGGCTCGCTGTTGACATTCTCAAGGATGTCAACCTCGCCCACGGCCGGCCAGTTTTGGTAGTTTCCGCGATAAGGCGAGCCTAGTGACCAGAATGCGGGCCAGATGCCCAGCTGCGTTTCCTTGGGGTTGTTGCCGAGCCGGATGCGGGCCTCGGCGCGGACAATCTCGCCCTTGCGTGCGCCAAAGTCCCATTCGGCGGTAGTTTCGATGCGTGAAGATGTCCAGGTGCCGTTGGAGTCGCGGAGGGGCGTGATGCGGAGCGTATTGTCGTCGGTGATGTAGATGTTGGCCGTGTCGTTGGTGTAAGTCTGCGTCTCGCCGGTACCCCAGTTTGGCGGGCCGCCGGGGTAAGAGGTGCCCAGGTCAAAGGTCCATTTGGAGAGATCGGGCTGCAGTCCTGGGGGTGCTGTGAAGTCGTCGTAGAATAGAAGGTGGGAGAAGCCGTTGGGTATGGCAGTGTTTTGAACTTCTCTTCTGGAATGCGCCGCGGCGCATGTGGCATGCGCTGCCAGTAGCGCAATGGTTGTTAAAGAGAGTGTAAC
Source organism: Lecanicillium sp. S3808 (assembly GCA_023628775.1). Classification (NCBI taxonomy): domain Eukaryota; kingdom Fungi; phylum Ascomycota; class Sordariomycetes; order Hypocreales; family Cordycipitaceae; genus Lecanicillium; species Lecanicillium sp. S3808. Next base: position 14,350 of record JAMAJY010000028.1, read on the forward strand.
CATTGCAACCAAATTTTAAAAACGAGTGTGCTGTATTAAAAAAAAAAAAAAAAGAATAAAGAGCGTAAGAGAATAAAAGGCAGTTGAATTCTGAGTATGCCAAGCTGTGTGGAAAGTCGACTGGCTTTATACTGTCAACACACGTCGAAAGGTGTCTCACACAACGTTCCACACTAGTCTGGACTTACAGGTGATTGGTGCTGTGCCTGAGCTAAAAAGGCAGCAAGGCCCGCTTGTAATTACTGCGAATATGTCGGCGTACGCTACTCCGATGGGCTTGGTGGCTTCGGTAGATCAGAGGAGGCGTCTGCCGTGCGCCATAAAATTAGATGGTCTCTAGGCTCTTCGAGCAATGGCTGTACTGGGCGCGCTGTGCGACAATGTACAGCAGGCTAGGATGTTTACATCCGAGAAAGATGCGTGATATTGGTTGTTGGATTTTCGCAATTTGTAGAACTGCCTCCCTCACCATGAGTAACCCGTGCTCAGCGAGTATGAATACGGCTTTGAACTTGGTTCCTTGAAAGAGAAAACTCAAGTAATAAACAGCAATATCTGGGAAGAACGAGTCTTTCGTTCGTTCAAAAAAGCCCAATTGAGGTATCCTGCTTAGATGACGGAAACTGCGGCTGAATCAACTACCCTGCCAAACTTCAACCATAACGCATAACGAAACCATCACTCCTCGAGCAGGGGCACCAAAGAAGATAGAGTTACGTATGCACACGACATTTGTACACCGGAAATCTTTCAGAGCATTCACCAGGCCATTTTCTGTTATTAACCTATACGGACAACATAACCACGTTTTGCATGCCAGCATGTATACGAGACACGAAATGGTTGCCCCTAATTCAAGACAGCCAGTAAGATTTACTTTTAGGAGGACTCAGCCGCAGCTGGCCAGAGACATCCCGTCGTCACCTCACCAAAGATAACTCAGTTTCCTATCTTGACGTTCACTGCGAGCCAATTAAATGAGCGAATCCAACGCACAGGTCTGTGCATCTTGCCTGACGCTGGTCGAGACGCTCACTGTGCTGAGTTAAAAAGAGCAGAGCAACACACACTGTTACAATAAACCTGCCATTTTACTTGAGCAAACGTCTTTACCGTTTACCTCTACAGCACGTCTTCTTCTATATAAGCCTAAATCATCATGAAAGCCTCCACTGTTTTGGCATCTGTGACCGCAGCGGCAACCATTGCTGTTGCTCTCCCGGCGGGGAGTCCGCCTATGCAGCTTGCAGAGAGAAACCGCGACATGAGCGGAGATCCTCAACCGGATGGAACAAGGGTCACCAGGAGCAATAGAGACTTTGGCGTCGAGCCGGATGGTACTAGGGTCACCAGGAGCAATAGGGACTTTGGTGTTGAGCCGGATGGCACTCGTGTCACAAAGAGAGGCAAGGACCAAGGAGTTGAACCGGATGGAACCCGAGTCACAAAGAGAGGAGGCAACGAGTGGGCGGTTAAGCCGGATGGAACTCGTGTCACACGCGGCGACTAGTCTCGCGTCCGGTGTATTACACCGTCGACTAAGAGTTTTGAGCGACGCAATTTTTGTGTTTTAATAAGACTACTTTGAAAACTATAGGCTTGCGTACCTAGTCTACTATATCAATAACCATCTTCGAGTTTCCAGCGGCTATGCTCCGAACTTCTCCACATCCTAAACGGCCGTCCACTGTATAAGCGAATGGCTTGCTCCGCAGATCCCTGTAGACCCTGAAGTACACTAACGCAATCGAGCGCAAGCCCGCGGTAATTTAATATTGGAAATTGCAGCGTGCCATTCTTCAGTCATTGCCTACATCTTTCTTCGTCGCGCGTCTCGTCCTGCATGCTATTTCGGCGTCACTCTGAGCCGTCGCGCCGGCGCGGCTAGTCGTTATCTCTCCCGCTATTTCAAATTCTCGTCGAGCCGACCTTTTCATTCCTTTCGAATACTCACCGGAGTCACTCTTTGATCTGTGAAACTACAATGCGTTCCTCTGCTCTCGCCGCAGTCCTTTCCATCTCAAGCCTCGCGGCAGCAGCGCCCAAGGGAAAGTCAGTATGGGCGACTCCTCACGATAGCTACTCCTCATCCATCGGGGTGCTTGGGTGCAAAATCGACACGAATCGCGTCGCCTACTGGCCCGAGACAGTCACCTGCGACAACATCTGCGTATCTCTGAGCTACGGAAATCGCCAACTCTACCTGCTCCGAGTCGATCAATCCGGCGGCGCGCACGACATAAGTTACGATGCATGGAACTATCTTTACACTGGAAAATCAGCGACCGACGAGCCTGTGGCCGGCGGTGCCATTGAGATGACTTATGCGTCTGCCGAGCCGTCCAAGTGCAAAGACCTGATCAAAACAAAGGGGAGCAGACTGCCTCTCAGTGCTGCGAATAGCATGAATTACCTATCTGATTGCCTCTCCAAGTCAGAAAACTGGGTAGCGAAGAATTACGAATTGTTCAATGTCCTGGATCCAATCTGCACGCTGGGGCATGATGAGAAGTGCAAACTGGACTGGCCGGACAAGAACCAGGCCTCTTGCCCGCATACATTAGGCGGGTCAGACAAACTCAAGGATTCTCCCGTGTACAACATCAAATATCCAACAGGCGAAAAAGTGTTGGCTAGCGCTCCTGATACACCTGGGACGGACGGTGAAAGCGGTGCGGGTTCTCTACCCGGGAAAAGGAGCCTGCTATACTCTTTACTAGCTGCGCTTGCTACATTCGCTGCCTTTTAATATTCAGCGTAACCTACTCTACTACTACAACCTCTGACTTACGTTTATATGACGTATATGCTAGCAGACATTTTTTCTTCAATGATACCCCATTTGCAATACAAGCTAAACCTGGCAACTAGATGATATGAATTATATGTGCAAAGAGTCGAGTCCCAACACCAACGGCTGTTGCAATGAGTAACATAATTAAGGCCTACAATTCAACGTCTGTCAATATTGGCCCATTAAACAACGTGAAGACTTTTATCTATGCCTGTGTAGTCGACGCCTTCTATTGCGGGTCGTATTCCGAGTCACGGCCGACATCGCTGGCCAAATGCGCCCTAGTTAACAAGGCTCCAGTGGCTTTTCAGAGACAACCATCATGCTTCTTAAACACCAATGTTCCACTCACTCTGCCTTTTTATTCATTTTCAGTGCACCGTGAGACGCAGCTGCAGCCTTGCACGTAGCCGATGGCCAATATATCCGAATCACCGAGCTTATCAATCTGATAAAAGGCGAACGATCAACCCCGGGAGTATTGGGGCAGCCTGGTGGTTGAAGGAATAACGGCTTCTGCACAGAAAACAATACGAAATCAGGTTTCGCTCATAGTCTGGAGTAAAATGTCTAAGCAAGCCGACGTGGAAATGGTTACTGGGGCGCCTGCAACCGGTGAGTCCGCTGTTGAAGAGCATCAACCCAGCATGCTACCAGATAACGAAGTATGTTTTGCGACAGAGATTCTATTGCATTACGGTCAGCAATTACTACAAAACGTTTACTTATTTAGCCACAGGTAACATGGGATGGACCAGAAGACCCAGCCAACCCTTACAACTGGCCAGCCCGGCGCAAAATCACCGTTGGCATCGTTTATTCCACCAGCCAATTCGTAACTACAATGTCAGCGAGCATGGTTGCGCCCGCACTTGAAAAGATCATATCTGATCTACACATGAGCCCTACAGGAGGCCAAGCGGCCTTTTCAGTCTTCTTCCTGGGTCTAGGTTTCGCACCTTTCCTCATTGCTGCACTGTCTGAAACATACGGGCGACGACCTGTATGGCTTGCTGGCAATATATTCTACATTGTTTGGAACGCAATATGTCCTGTGGGACTGTCACCAGTCGTCATGATTATAGGAAGACTCATGTCGGGTGCTGGTGCAAGCGTCGGAATTACTGTAAGTGCATCTGACAAGTTCGTGGCTTTGGAGATGGTCTGCTAATCGTTCTTTCTTTTGCTGGCTTAGTTGACAGCACCAGCCCTGGCAGACATGTACCCTGCAAAGAACAGAGGCATGTCAATGGCTATTGCCAGTTTACTACCATTCTTTGGTCCTGCAGTTGGGCCTATCATCGGTGGCTTAGCAGCGCAACATCTATGGTGGCCCTGGCTATTTTGGATTCTGTCCATCTTTGATGCCTTCTTCCTTGTCCTTGGATTTTTCCTAATCCAAGAAACGTATACTCCCATCTTGCTAAAGCGCAAGGCAAAAGCCGCCAGCAACATCTCTAACACACCCGTCAAAGAAGCACTGTCCTTCGCAAAGATCTTCAAATCGTCAAAGAAGCTGTCTGCCAAGCTGGCTCCAGCATTTATGCGACCAGTTCGACTACTGATACGCCGTCCAATCATCCAAATCATAGCCTTTGCAACGGCGGTCGAATTCGGCCTATACACCTTTGTCCTCTCCACATTTGCCTCTCTCTGGATAACCAAGTACGGACAGTCGGAAACGCAGGCTAGTCTGCACTACATTACCATTGCGCTCGCGGCCTTCATTTGCGCCCAAGGCGGAGGCTACCTCATGGACTATATATGGCGCCGCATGAAGGCCACCCGGCCTAGTTGCGAGCCGATGCCAGAGTACAGAGTTCCATACATGGTATTTAGCGTAGTTCCCAGCACGGTGGGCGCATTTTGGTACGCGTGGGCAGCGGAGAAGCAGGTTACTTGGATAGTAGTCGACATGGGCGTCTTCTTCTTTGAGGCGGGCGGGTTCATGTACAACCAATCGCTGATGGCGTACATGATTGACGAGATTAGCAGTACTCGAGCAGCAAGCGGCAGTGCAGCCACCCGAATCTTGAGCTATGTTTTCGGATTTGCATTTCCTCTATTTGCGCCCAAGCTGTATGATCAGCTAGGCTATGGATGGGGGACAAGCCTGCTTGGATTTCTAACGGTTGCGCTTATCGGGCCAGTGCCTTTTATTTTGTGGTATTGGGGTGAGAAATTGAGGGCTATGGGAAGAACCCCGGAAGAGGAAAAGGAAAGAATATGAAGTTTTGAGTGTAGAGTTGGTTGCCGATATAGTAGCTGTTGTCTGTAGATAGGTAGTACATACGGGGTGGGTGGAGGCACAAATACATATTCGTACTGAGCCAAATTTACTCAGCCCCCAGCACACGCAAAGTCTCAAAGTTCCATCTGACAACCCTCGCACCGTCAGCGGTTGCGACCACGAGATCACCATGGCGGCTGCGAAACTAAAAAATAAAATATTCCCCGTCTCAACATTTGTCAAAGACTTGCCGTCTTCTCTTGTGCCGAAGCCTCTGTCGTCTGTTTCTAGCGATTCAGCACCCTCAGCCCCGAAACGACTCATCATTGTTGGCGACGTGCACGGCATGAAAGATGCCGTACTTAAGCTTTTGAATGAAGTGAAATTCGACAGACAAAACGGGGACCACCTTGTTCTAGTTGGAGACATTATCAATAAAGGAACAGATAACCAAGGGATGATTGACCTGGCTGTTGAGCTTGGAGCCTCAGCGATTCGCGGAAACCATGACAACTCCGTGTTGGATGCCGCAGCCGAAACCAGGTTCAGGAACGGCGAATGGGTCGAAGCTCAAGCCTCAATAAACGACAAAGGACCTTGTGCTCCAAATGAAAAGCCTTCACCAGACGAAAACACACCATCAGAAGAGGCTCCAATCCCTCAATTCAGGCCGCACAGCGAAGTCACCAACAACACAGCAGCCTCTCTCTCAACAACACAGCTGAAATGGCTAGCAGAGTTGCCTCTGATATTGCGCATCAACATCCCCGTGCTGGATTCCTCGCCAATTGCCAGCCTCATTGTGGTGCACGGGGGCCTTGTTCCCGGCCTTGCACTTGAACAGCAAGATGCCCACGCCGTCATGCACATGCGCAGTCTTCAATCTTCGGAATCTGGCGTTTTACAGCCGACCGAGGAAGAAGGAGAAGAGGGATGGGCGGCTGTGTGGGAGCGGAATCAGGAAGAGCTTCCAGAACCGGAGAGGAGCATGGTCGTCTTTGGCCACGACGCCAAGCGCAGACTTCAAATACGCAAGTATTCCATTGGGCTGGACACTGGCTGTGTCTATGGAAACCAACTGAGCGCCTTGGTAGTCACTGCTACTGAGGACGAAATTGTACATCAAATTGTTCAGGTTGAATGTTCCAAACCGGAAGAAGAGGCCGCACAGAATCAATAGAAAAGGACGCATTACAAGCTAGGTACCGTCACAAATTCAGCAATATGACAGCTGCAGATGGCAGCATAAATTCCAGTAACTATGCTTAATTGGGATCCCAACGTGCCAAGGATGCGGAATTCAAGGCCTTGGTTGCATGGTGCATGGGCAGTGGCAATGGCGGCGCCCGATACACTAGCGAGGTTTGGTCCATGGCTAACTTCTGCGAATAACCTATCACAACGCACCGTCTCCGCCTTGCTAAGCACCAAGGATCACACTAATTACGCCCGCGGCTGCACTTGCATCAACCGCCCTCCAAATGAAGTAGGCATCCTAGAGCCTTTTTCGCCCTACTAGGCTTGCAAGTAGGTCGCCAGGATGCTCTGTGACGTCGACGGTAAACTGGCTTGGCTTGCACTGGCCTCGGCGAGTCGAGTACATACATATGAACCATCCTTCCGGAGCTTTTATTGATTTTAGAATTGTGAAGATGATGCTTTTGGAAGCGCGCTAATGAGTACAACAACTGCAGCACCGTCGGGATCTGTCCCGGAGCCAGGTCCGTTGGCCTCGACCTTGCCTGAAAGGACGACTTCGCCAACGGACATAGCCATGGCGGCAACAACATCGCCGGAAGCCCCAGCGGTCACCACACCTCTCTCTATTGCACCTGAGTGCTTCAGCATGTGGGCATCATACCATGCGCCTTCCCATGGTCCCTTATCAACGCTCAGCGATACTGCGATTTTCATGCTGCTACCACAAAGACTGATCGGTCCTTCCTGCTATTCGTCAATACTCGATGATGCACACCTGAGCCCTGCCGTGTGTCCCAGCAACTGGACATATCATTCATTACGGGCCAGTCTAAGGTATTCTACAACAGCATCATGTTGCGCAAGGTATATCATGGGGAGACAGGTCTAGTTTGCACGACTGGTGGCTAATACGCGCAAAACAGTGGCTACTCTATATGGGATTCAGCAGATGAAAACTCGGTGATGATTCCACATAATTCTCGATACTGCTACAAGGCCTTTCACAACGAAAACGTGTCGGCCATAATCACGGATGGCTTTTACGGAGCGGTTGCACGTACACAGTACAGCGGCGATGGGTTCTTTGCTCATACGCCTTTGGTGATAGCGTGGGGTCAAGCCGATCTTGATATCCTCTCACCATCTCCCCCGAGCGCCTACATAGACAGCGTGATAAGGACCTGGACACCTGGTGCTGAACCGACGTATGTGTCCCTTGCGTCTTATGACGGGTATAACGGGTATGATGAGTATGACGGGAGCGACGACACTGGGGGAATAGGAAATGGGGGAGGTGGATCTTCAAGCTTTGGTTTCGACGACGACGACGGCGATGGAGGACCGCCTAAAAACCTTGCAATCAAGGTCGCGGTGCCCCTGGTATGTGGTATTATTTTTATCGTTATTGTGGTATTTCAGCTGCGTTCCCGTTCAAAGCAAAAACGAAAACAGCACCAACAACAATATTATGACGAGCACGGGTTTTCCACGCCAACTCTGAACCAAGGACCTGGTCCGACGACAAGAATGGAACCGTTTGATGGGATTGAAGAGCCAAGGCAAGCTCATATCCGGGAAGATGACCCGCCACCTCCTTATGCTGAAGCTGTCGGTCGAGCGTAAGTTTTGGCGAAGCAAAGGAGTAATTGTTGATACCCCGGAGCTGTAATATGGTATGGCGGGAAGCATCTGCATAGCAACATAAAGGCTTCGTCATAAGCTTATATTTTTTTACACCGTGGGCTTTATTAGGCACGAAAACTAGGCGGAACTTGCTAATATACGTTCTTCTGAAGATGTCGAAATACTACTGTCTTATGTGATGCTACTACTGGCACACGAAGTTCCGCGCCTTGTTATGATAAGCAGCCAGCTCCTAATATAGTAAACGTCCTCTATCCCTCTACACGTGCAAGTGTTCCCAATCGGAACATTTCGTCCTTGAGCGACACGTGCTGAACGAAACTGAAATGCCGGTCAATGAACCTGCTCAAATCCCCACGCCCGTTGCCACAACTCAGCCTGGTTCTTAGCGTGCGGGCCGTCCACAGGCGCTCCATTGCACCCATTTGAGGCAACCTTGCAGGGCTGCGATTGGCTTGTTGTTAACGTACAATCAAGAATTTCTAAACGAACGGGCGGAGCTGTGTAAGCAGCCTTTTACCTCATAAGGCTAGAATGGTCCTCTGACGTCTGTTGTTCCATCTAGAGCGGGAGCAGAAAAGGGAGTATCAATACATGCCCAAGTCTTGCTACAGAACATCATGATAGACGTCTTCCCTCTACCTAAACCACTACATATAGAGCTGCCTTGATGCAAGAGGTAATTGAGCAATGGCGACACCTCCGGCGACCTCGTTTACGACTTTGACCACATCAGAGGCGTCCTCGTATCCATCCTCTTCCACCTCCGATTCTTCAACCACTGCCTCCACCCCATACGTCGCCCTCACCACCCCGTTCAAAGCACCTGGCAGCTGCTTCCAAGACTTTCGCCATGGCAGTCTCACGGTAACGAAAGAGGGATATTATGACGAGACTAGTGTTACGCTTCTCAACGCAAACATTAGCGGCACCCATTCATCCTGCTTCCCGACTGGCTTCGGCACCGCCACCTTCTTCCCTGCCGTCTGCCCAAGCGGATGGACGTATTACACGATTCACACGGCCCAAGAAGGCAGCACCTTGGTAACCCTGGCCAACAAGGCGACTATTTATGAAGCTCGAACTTCTGCGGTCTGCTGCGCTAGGTAAACTTGGAGCCCCCTTAACCCAGCAACAACGGTTCGGCTGTATACCTTTGCTAACGTCCGAGTGACAAAACACCAGTGGCTTTTCCGCGACAGAGTCCCCAGACACGTATCCTCTTCCTATTCGCGGCTGTTTCCAGAAGGTGGAAAGCCACAGCACCACCATAGAAGTCCTCAGCAACTACATGCCATATTCGGGTTTTAGCGAAACTACTGCCAAACTGTTCACCGGCGGCGGCTACCTTCGCCACGAGCCGCTGTATATTGGCTGGTACGAACGCGACCTATCAAGTCTTTCTCCTCCGCCCCCAACACTAGGCGATAACCGATTCATCCCGACATGGGCTCCTGGCGGCAAGATAACGACTCACAAAGCATATCCAAGGGAGAGCGATGACGACAGATATGCCCCACTTGTTCGTTTCTTCAAAATCGGACTACCCATCATCATCGTCTTCACCATAGGCTGCTCCATCTGGTGCTGTATTTGCTGCAAGCGCAAGAGGAGGCGTGACAGACGCAAACGCCAAAAGCGCGAAGCCCGCGCCGCAGCAGCCGAAATTGCAACCCAAGTTGGGGCAGTCGAGGCACCCACGGCGGCAGAGGTACGGGCTAACGCTGAGCTTGCCGAAGCCATAGAGATGGTTGAGCGACACAGGGCGAGCGAGGCTGCTGGCCAAGTGACACCACCAAGGAGCGAGACTCCGCGGCCTAGGCACTCGTTTGACAATGATGACGACGAGCCGTTGCCGCCGTACTCCAAGGATCCCCCGGGACGGTGACGCTCTTGAGCAAAGTTGTCATGAGTATGATTGAGTACATGAAGAAACAAGGAGCTAATTTGAACGGATAAAGTCTAATTCATAATTATTAATATATGACTCAAAATATATAATGGATCGAGTACATATCATAATAGCATTCTCATGACATATCAGACTATTCATTCCTTGACTTGGTACAGTGCTTGTACGTACTTCACACAAGACATATTTAAATAGCAGGAGCCGGAACATCTTGCGCAGGCCAGGATCCATCCTTGAGGAAAATCTTCAACGCATCATCCAGCCACTTGACATCATCCTGGTTTGTGCCAGGTCCTCCAGCCCTTGAATGTGTCAGTTTCTGATTGCAAGCAAATACTTTGACATTAAGACGACTTACCAATGTCCCCAAATAGACGGAAACGCAATACATTTACCAATCCCTTCATTCATACAGTTTACCTCATACTCGGAATCCTCTGGTGGAAAGTAAAGATCCGTCTTGCCCGGAAGAACAAGCGTCTTGGCCTTGATGCCGCGCATAGCCGCCTCAAAATTTCCATTATACGGCTCCTGCATCGAACAATCCGCAGCCTGCCAAGTATGAAGCATGTGCAGCATATTCTCCGGATCTAGCAATCACATTAGCCGCATAATACCATCCATCAGACAATATTCCAAAACTTACCTTTTGACAGAGCCCACGTCTCCCAGAAATTCACCATAAAATCCTCCAAGTCCTTGAATCCCATCTTAGTCTCATACAACTTTTCCCTGTAAAAAGCCTGACTAAACCCCCATCCAGCATACACCCTACCCAGCGCCTTCATGCCCGCATCCCGCTGCTCAGCAGTCCAAGCAGCATACTTATCCTTGGCCGTAGTCTCACCGGCCGCACTACCCGCAGAAGTAGCGCCCTTGGCAGCAAGCAGCGCACTCTTGACGCCCTCCAGAAACACCTTGTTGTGCAGCGACGTCTTTGCGCTGCCGCAAAACGGCACACCGAGGTCCATAAAGTCGGGAAACTGCGTAAGCCACTGATACGTCTGGCCAGCGCCCATGCTCCAGCCCAGCACGCACTTTGCATGCGTGACGCCCAGACCCTTGGTGACGAGCTGGTGCTGCGCAGTCACATTGTCCTTGACAGTGACGTCGGGAAACTTGCGGCCCTGGCGCGCCTCGCGCGTGTTGGACGGGCTTACGGACTGGCCGTTGCCAATCATGGCGGGGATGATGATGAAGTAGTTTGCCGGGTTGAGCGCTTTATCCTCGCCAATGAGCCACTCATTGTCGGCGATGAGGCCGCTGAACCAGCTTGGGTAGATGATGGCTGGGCTGGATGCATCGCCGAATGTCTTGTAAGCGATGTAGGCGTTCGGGATGGTCTCGCCGGATTCGAGCTTATAGTCGCCCAAGTCGTAGGTTTTGTAATCTGCCATTTTCTCCCCGCGCTCTGTATGTGCTGTCGTCTGTTGGAAAAGTGTATGGTATCGGTAAAAAGCGATGCTGGATGAAGGATGAGCGTCGTACTTGTTTGGCAGCTCATGTTGCACATTTCGCACTTATTGGGCGTTTCCCCTCATCAGGGTGAGGGGAAGTTGGCCAAGGGTGCCTCCAACCGCCACAACCCGAGCTCAGCCCGAACTTCCTAGAAGGCGCACTGACACAAACACTTGTGAGGAGTGGAAGAAGAAGCTCTTCTCCCACTAGATTTGTTAGTCAACGGCGATTTCTCACAGCTTTGAGGCCAGACATTGCTTTGTATGTCTATAAGCTGGAGATTTCCTAATTAGGTAAGAAGTGCGTCACCGATTAAATTACTATTTTTGGGAATCAGCTTATCACCAGAGCCAACACTCGCGCACTTTTAACTACACTGCATCGTAGAAGCAATCAAATACTTGCAAATAGAAACCGCTTACTTCTAGTACGTTGTATTCATTATCCCATCAAACTAATGCGGCATCTATTCAGCCGACTTTTGGCAAATATAACCCTCCCATTGCCAGTGTCAAATGCCAGCGCCCCAGAACCTCCATGCCATCCTCTAGCCCTCCTTTTTTCCCCAGCCGTGGACATGCTATTTACCCTGTATTAAAATAACAAGAAAAACAAGAAAAAAAGAGAGCGGCTTATGCTTGAATAAGACCAAAGTTTATCCTTGGTGCTGCCATCTTAAATACGAAGCGTCGAGATCTAGTTAGCCCACACCTTGACCATCATGTCGACACCTCCCGTTGCTATTACACAACGAATTTGTGTCTCTGATTCTGCCTTTTTAGAAGCACCGTCACCATCGGCATTTATACTCGATCCTCCGTTGATGGCTGGCGCATCCTTGACAATGCTTGGCGCCCATCGCAGGGTCTTTACGAAGTGCTCGTGAGCCTCTGAAAGCGTCTTTACGCACTTGCCATCTTGCGAAAGATCCCAGCATCGAATAGTCTTGTCATCTGCAGCTGAGAGCAGATACTTGCCACCAGGATGGAAAGATAGCGCAGTGACCCAGTTATCGTGGCCGACTAGAACCTTGAGGCACGTTCCTCTCGAGTCCCATATCCGAATCGTCTTGTCTCGTGAGCCGGTCGCCATAAACTCGGCCGCGCTAGAAGCTGGCGGCGGCTTCTTCAAGCCAGCTATTGAAGCTAGATTCTCATATGCCGATACCGGTGCAAAGGCGCAGCATTGCACCACATGCTCATGGCCAAGGAGCAGGACCTTTGTCTCTGGATTTGGTACTGTCGCATCCCATAGTCTGGCCATGTGGTCTCCACTTGTAGAGAGGAGATAGTTGCCATCCGGCGATGGGCAGACGTCTCGGACCCAGTCCGAGTGGCCATGCAGCGTTCGTACACAGTAACCAGTTGTGGTATCCCAAATCTTCAGGGTCTTGTCGCCGCATGCACTGACCAGCATATTTCCAGAAGAAAATGCGCCTCCAGAGCCAGCAGGTATAAATCTAACAGCGCTCACGCTGTGATCATGCCCTGACAGAGTTCTAATATTCTTATAGCCGTCTGATGGATCCCACAACTTGATTGTAAGATCCGAGCTGCAGGATGCCAGCAGAATAGCGGTCCTTGGGCCGCCATAGTCGAGGTCGAGAACCGGTCTTGTATGTGCTTTGATAGTTTGCTCTTGTTCGCCAAGCTCCCAATCCCAGATCTTGATTGTACAGTCGTCCGAGCCTGAGGCTAGTGATGAGAACTTTGGGTGGAAAGCAGTGCAGTTTACGGGCTCCCTGTGACCCTCCATCCTATGGCGCGCAGGTGCTCGTGGCAGCCATGCAGTTGGATCGTTGTTTCGTTTCGATAGGGAGGTGGGTGTCGCATTGTCGAGCTCGGATTGAAGGTTTGCGTTTCGTGACTCTAGTTCCATGATCTGGACACGGCGGCAGTTAGCTTGCAATTCTCGCGCCAGCTACTATTACACCCCTCTCTCTCCGACAGAAAGCCGCGTACCTTCTTTTGTAATCGCACAATACTCGTCCACTTCTTCTCCAGCAACGACTCGTACTTCTTCGCTGTGGCCGCATCGTACACGTCCTCACCCAGCGACATCTCCTCCCGCAGAGCAGCGGCACTCTGCGTAAAGTTATTCGCCGAAAGGTATGCTATGACGGACTTGTGCCTGGAGGTGAAATTAAATGTTAGCTACGACCGATTCCCCGCAGATTGTCCTCCACAAAACGGCAAGGTCAAGCTCTCTCAAGACAGTTGGAGACGGGCGACGTACAGTTCCTCGGCCTGCCGCGCAGGCAATGTGCGACTCATGGCGGCGGTGTGTGATCAAGTGTGCCTCTGGCCGCTGCCTGGCTGCGCCAACGTAAAGAGAATTCTGCCAGAGGTCACACGCGGGCGCCTGCTCATGAAATCAAGAGCTCTTGGCTGGTCGTTGGGCTGTTCAAGTCGAAGCGGTCAGGGACGGGTGGGCCACGTCGTGGGGTCTTGGGAGGAAGACTATGGAGGTGCGAGATGGGACGGAGGAGAAGGCTGTTGGCGGGATAAGGACGCGGGAGAAACGCGAATTAGCTACCCCCGCGGGGCAAGAAGGGCGTAACTAACGGTGGTGTATGGGCGGCAGAGTCGCATGTAAAAGGGAGTCGTGGTGTTTTGCAAGTCGGCTTTACTCCCTGCACGGCCAGCATAGCATTGGCTGTCACTGACAGACAACCCACCTTGAACTGTGTCCACGGGCCGCAAAGATGGTGGCGCCGTTGCCGTGGGTTGCAGTCACGTGTATGTGTTTTATTGTTGGACGCGGGGCATCCAAGCCGCTGAGACATTGGGCGTCTAGCTCGTGTTAATGCCCAGCGCACGGGCTACGGCATGGCTTAACACACTGGGTATCAACGCCGCATAAAGTGAAAACAGGGAAATGAAAGGAAACAAAACTGAAAGTCAAGAATATTTCCAATTCGTTCAGAGAGCTGTCTATTTCTGCTTTGTACAAAATGGAGCCCAAAGTCCACACAAACCCTTCCGACCTTAACGCCATTATGTAACGAGCACTTTCATCCGCAGACTGGTGGCTGTTCATCGATTCATATATATCTGTCCACCGAGGTTTGCGCTTTTGTTTTATTCCCGCCTCCATCGCGGCTCGACGATATCTCCCTCTTGCGAGACCCGTGGCTCATTGGCACCATCCTCCTCAGTCGCATCCGGTGTCAGTAGAGACACCTCGTCTGTCGTTTGAGCGTCAAAATCCGCAGTCTCCTCTGGAACCGAAACCAAGGCTTGGTCACTAGCCCAGCTAGTCGCTCGCATTGTCGGTCCGCGTTGTGTAGATCGCACAGTACCAGTCAAGAAAATAGAATCCGTCCCAGGCGGGCTTTCCGGGCTTCGACTACCAAGTTTTGACCCGACTGCCCGCTCCTCGTCAACACGCCCATTTGAGAAACTTCTTCGCGCCATGTATTCTTCGAATTGTGTGTCTCTTTCGTGGTTGTATGAATTGGGCGTTCTGACATAGGCTTCTAAGTCGATTGGATCATAGATGGAGCCGAGACTTAGACGAGCTGAACCCAGCGAGCCGCGCTTGTTTAGCGAAAGTATGGAAGACCTCGTAGTTTGGAAATCGTCATTGAATCCGTAGCCTTTGACATTGGCAGGATGCGAGTAGTCGTCATAAGTAGATAGTCGACGATGAGTAATGACTGCGTATACTGCCATGATGGATGTGACAATGCTACACGGTCATGAGTCAGCGCGGTCGGAGAGGACAGTTCGATGCTATACGTACAGCAAGAGGCTACCCATCACGATTCCCAGTAGCGAGAAGTGCACCTCGGCGGGAATAATGTAAGCCACAATGTCGATAGCGAGAATCGCAAAGGCACAGATAGCTTTGATGGCATGTGTAAATAGCATCGTCCGCGGCGTCAGAGCTTCTGTCCAGTATTTGATGACTTCAAAGAGGACGCATATCGAGGCAAGCAAAGACATGCCAATATTTATAGCTACCGATCTGTTTATTGCTTTAGCATAGCCATTACGGATCGCGGTCGTGTTGCTTACACATATTCAATAATCGGGCTCTCCCCAGCCAGCTTTTCCTGATGATGTGACAGCGTCCTTCCCAACCTCCAAGAAAACAGCCCCATTATTGCCGTTGACAGTAGCACTTGAAGGGTCCATAGAGGAAACAATAGCAAGATTTTCCACTCCGCTCTAGCAAAGTGTGACTGGGCCTTGTGCAAGGCCATATTGTAACGACCGTCGTCGAAACTATCCTAGCAGTACGGGAAACGCATCAGAGGGTAGTGGTTTTAAGCGACAAGGATGCCAAAAGATATGATTTAGATTGGGATACTGTGTCGCTTCTGCACAGTACTCGCCGAGTTGGGGGAGGCCGGATTTTAAAAACAACTCATTATCAGCTATTATTAACATTGCCTCAAACGCAGCACCTTGTCCACAGCCGTAATTAGGCACCATTACCGACCACTCACAGTCGGCTTCCATTTCTGCATTCTGACAGCCACGGCGATCAATGTACATAAAGAGTACGCCTTGTTGGGCTATTCAGCTCGGTGGGATTGCAATGCTGGGTTAAGCGTTTTCGGCTTTTTCGGCCATATCGAATATTGGCGAAGTGTTCTGGCTGGACAGGGGTGGCAGTGCAGCTGAACCCGCCGAAGCCAGAAGAGAAATTTGGCTTGTTCAGGTATCGGGTTGGACAGACAAAATCAAAATCACAAAGATGGTACCCGATTTTGAACAAATACTTGAAACTTTTCGTTATTTCCTTTTCACATATTGAGCTCAGCATTCACAAGAGTGCTATGTTATACGAGTAGGCAGCCCTCTGGACCATTCGCTCTACAGTTCTTCAGGTCCCTTGTCTACGCTCCGGAAGAGCGCCACAAAGGTGGAAATTGGGTCGTCTTGCAGGGTTCTAAGCTAAGTGACCCGCCGTCTAGGCTGATTGTGCCTTCATAGTATGGACAAGGCCCCAAACGGCCGCCTCGTTGAGAAGTGCGGTGTCCAATTGCTGTGTGGATTCGGCATTACGGCCTCCAGAAAGGGCGACGCCTAATTAGTGAGAAACTCGAGCAAGAAGCTAAAATCGCTCACCCAATGAGTTTCAGCACTGTAGCTGCAATTGGGCTATTGTACAGGGTGAAGCGTGGGCATCTTTCCTGTAGCAACATCTATCACGACAGTCATTACAACTCTCTTAGCACACAAACTGTTCCCGCTGTTTCTAATAATGGCACCAGCAACATTCCCGATGATTCCATTCTTAGATATTGATCTGCTGTTCGGCATCATAATCTTACATGGCCCACGTGTCAGCGTCATATCCGCTCAATATCCAACAAACTTGCGCCACTGAGTGCAACGCTGTAAGACGGCCTCGCCCCATCATTGGCTCGGTTGGCGCGGCTGTGCAGCTTTTGCCAGCCCTGTCAGTGAAGCTCACTGCCAAAAAAAGGGAAGAAGACGATCTAGCGTCTGCATGTCCTGTAGTGAAATGAAGAGAATCTTTATTTTTCGGTCTGCTTCCCTTTCTGGAAAGTATAAATTTAGAAATAGGCCGCAGATTAGCTCATTTGACAGGTTTGGGTGCGACATGCTCATGCTTTGGCGTAGGCACAGAGCTGTAATCAAGCAAAATCAGCTTATTCAGCAAGATGACTAG
Organism: Lecanicillium sp. S3808; assembly: GCA_023628775.1. Lineage (NCBI taxonomy): Eukaryota > Fungi > Ascomycota > Sordariomycetes > Hypocreales > Cordycipitaceae > Lecanicillium > Lecanicillium sp. S3808. The sequence continues at coordinate 31,234 of JAMAJY010000028.1, forward strand.
AATCAGGGACGTCAGAGATAATGTATCCTTGGGGAATTCCATGGTTACCACATTTATTTGAAAGTGTCTATCCTAGGAAACGACTGTGTGAATCCCCCCTGCCGACTCTTTGCTGCCTTTCGCTTTGCTCAGCAAGCAGATGTAAGAACAGCCGCATCGTCCTCCTACCGTTTCCAGTCATTTCTGGCTCAACATATTCCCCCGAAACTGTCGTTCTATAAAGTAAAAATATTTGTTTCTGGCCCGTATTTCTTTTTTCTTCTTGTGTAATTTTTAAAGTCCGGCATCACGGTTGGGCTGAGTAACAGAGTCGGAGTCAAAAGGAACGATATTGCCATCCTTGTCCGTCATGGCGGGTGCCTCGACGAGGACTTGGCGCTCGATAAGTCTCTCTGCTTAAAATATGAGCATATTGCAATATTCTTACAGAATCCAACGGTGGCTCTGTTGAATCTGTAGTGTACGTACCGTTGGGAGCAGCCATGGCAGCAACGGCCAGCGTAAAGAGGGTAGCCAAAGTGAATTGCATGTTGAAAGGAATGTGGTGATGAAAAGTCAAAAAGAATTATTAAATTTCGTTGGAGAATAAAATACTCAAGTGTATAATGAAAGAAGTGACTAGTTCAGCTATGAGCAGGTTCTGACAAAGATGGGGACAGGAACAGTATTTATCATTCGCTTCACAGTACTTCCATCTCACGTCTGTAACAGGGACTATCCCACAAACCAGGCTATCCTCCCATCTGCGCCACCCCGGAATCAGACAATCCCGTGGCAAAAGCAGTAATGAGCGTGGTCCAACAAGAGTTGAGGCTGGCAGTATTTGGCAGCAACCTCAAACAAATGCATCCCAAGCACCCATGCCGTGTAAGTGGAGCCTCATGTACATAGAACAGACGAGACAGCAGCCGGCGCGGGAGGAGACATTTTAGGTAGATAGACTTTTGTCTTGGTACACAGACTCTATTAACTGGGGCGTCTGATTTGCAGGATGGGAGGGTAAAAGCTGGGAAGAACGGGTTTCATGTCGTCTGTTGCAGTCTGGCTTGTGGCCTTTGGCTTGGATATGAATCAGGCCAGGAGGCGTGGGTGAAACGGTGCCTGCTTCAGGAGGGCAGGCTGGACCGTGGAAGGCGGAGCGGGATGATCAGACTGTGTGTATGGAGTCTAAAGATGTGATGACGAGTACAGCATGATTACTGAGAGTGGCTTTGAGGTGGCTGTCTAGATTCGCGATTTTCGTCTAGTCGGAGCATTGGTGTGTCAGTTGTGCAGGTGCATAATATATGCATTGCTGCACCTGTGACAACTGGCGTTGATCTGATAGGCTCACAACAAAGTACAGAGTTTACTCTGCACATTTGTAAATGCTACTACCAAAAATAGTATTTCAAATCATCTCTAGATACATTTTCACGCAAGATCCAGCTCCATACTCAATACTCCCCTTATACTATGTTAGAAACCTAGATAATAAAGTGCCCATTCGCAAGCAAAACCCCACCGCCATCGAAAGCTTGTCCGCTTCGGGACGCCAACGCGGGGCAATGCGAGTCAATTCCACCAAGGGGTGGAGCTGTCCAGCGCCAAACCTTACCTGGTGACAGCACAGTGCTCCAACCTCTTTGGGCTGTGCTGCTTCCCGCCGGCACGCCAGGGCTACATTTCCCCTCTTTCGCTTTCGCAATTCACGCTGGCGCTTCACTTTGCTCAGCCTCTCTCTCACTCCAGACGGCAGCCTGTTCTTCATGCGCCTGCTCAGGCCTCTCTGATCATTCTTTAACATCTGGCGTCTGAGCCTGGAGCACAGCTGTCCGCTCTGTACGGAGAGAAAAAATAGCATCCGTTAACCCCAGTTTTCGACACAATACACCTTCGTTTTGAAACCCTGAACTGAACCTGCCGCCATGGCAAGCGCCGAACACTGCTTGCTGTGCTTCGAGGCCCTGGACGCCGAGCTGAATAATCGCAAGCCTCTGTCCCTGGACGAGGTTCAGGCGTCATGGACCGTTTACAATAGCTCTACGGCATCAAAGGAAGCATTCTCCCCCAAGGATCCGGCGCTAGCCCGCGTCGCAGCAGACAGCGACTCTGCGTCAACGTCTTCCTCGTCCACATCCCTCGCAACATCTACACCAGCCACATCCGCAACGTCCCTGACGCCCGCCGTCTCCTCAGCACCGCTCTTTGTCACCTGGAACACGCTGGACGACGAGAATGACAACGAAGACGAAGAAGGAGAAGACGACGACGACGTCTCCCTGCGCGGCTGCATCGGCACCTTTGAAAGCCAGCCGCTAGCCGAAGGCATCCCCGAGTACGCCGTCATCTCGGCGCTCCACGATACGCGCTTCCCGCCCATTTCGCGCCGCGAGCTGTCCACGCTGCAAGTCTCGGTGACGCTGCTCACCGACTTTGAAGAGGCCGCCGACCCGTGGGACTGGGACATTGGCGTGCACGGGATCCGGCTGTCGTTTTTCGACCGCAGTCGCCGGTACGGATCGACGTACCTGCCGGACATTGCGTCGGAGCAAGGTTGGACCAAGGACGAGACGCTGTTTTCGCTGATTCGCAAGGCCGGGTGGATGGGTAGCCGGTCGCGGTGGAAGGATCTCGAGCTCAAGGTGACAAAGTACCAGGGGAAAAAGGTGTCGATGAAGTATGCGCGGTATAAGAAGTGGAAGGACTGGGCGGCCAGTAATAGACAGTAGATCTAGCGTAAGCTGGTGGTTGGTTATTTTTTTGTTTTTCATTATAGAGGCGTTTTTGGCGGTTTAGCCTGGTTTTATCTCTTCTCTTGCTTTTCATTTTGCTATTTCTTGCTTTCATGGCTTTTGGAGGAATTGCAACCAGCCGGAGGATTGGCTGGGGCATATACACATACCGAGCAGTGCACATCATAGCATCTGCAGCTACTCTCTGGCTACTATTCCTACGTAGCAAAATATCAAACATTTATGAACAAATTCTAAAACGATTAGTCTATTTCTATTCTATTTCATAGTTGTATTTTATGCATCTTCTGTCCTCTCCCCAACAAGTGTCATGATCTAGGTACACCAAGTTCCCTGAGGCACTCTCTCATTTCCAGTCGAATCCAGCTATCAGCTTCCTCTTGCGTAGCAACAGCAATGACGCCCAACATGCCCAGGGCGTTCGCGCCAGCTGTGGTGGCGACAGCAGCCTGGCGGCGTGGAATGACAAGTATCCAGCGCCTGGTGAGGATGACATTATGCGGGCAGGGGCCATCCGTCGCATCCGGTGTCGTAGTCTGCGACTCTGCGCGTGGACTCGCCCTCCAAGCATCATTGGCCTTCCCAAGCAGCTGATTATACACCTTTACCAGCGCTGCCGCATCCGTGGTCTTTATATCAGAGTCAAGTCGCTGCCACGCCCACTCAAACGGCACATCAGGTTCCTCGCCGCCATTATCAAGGAAGGCAGCAAGGCTATCCTGCGGCATAGGCATAAACTGCATATGCTTATGTTTTCGACTGCAGCTCGCGTCCTTTCCACAGTTGTAAATGGCAACATAGTCGTCTCCAGCAGCCGTTATCGCGCTCCAGGCTGCATCGAGGTCGCTCATGTCCAGCGGCTCATGCTGTCGACGGTATCCGTCGGCCGTGACGAGCATGAGATGCGGCCGCGCGTAGCAGAATTTATTGACGGCAATGACATGCGTGCCTTTGATTGCTCCGATCTCAAAGCCGGCAGTGGTTATGTCGCTTCCTGGCCTTGGCTGGGGAGCGGTACCATTGTGTTGGCTGCCTTTGGGCTGCGAGGCGCCGTCCTTGAACATTGGCTTTTTGGCCAGGGCTGAGGTCTGAATGAGTTGAAGCTGAAAATTTGGCAGGCGGGTTAATTACGTGTGTATGAGGTTTCAAGGCGTGAGTAGACGAACCTTGAGACCGCCGTTTACATGGGTTATGGTTCGCTGGTCATTGTCATACAGAACGGTGCCGTCTTTTTCGAGCCGGTCAAACTCGGCGAGTAGCTGTTTTCCATCCATTGGTTCCCCGGGCGTCTTTGGCTACAGATTAATCACTTCCACCTTTGCAATTGGGATCTGGTTACGCATCTTGAGTCGAAGCAGCAATGTCAACGTCAGCAGAGCCGCTCACGTGAGTGTAGTAATTATTGGCTCGATTGCATGATGCATGAGTCCCATCTGAAGAGTGGGGATGTAATCCACGGATGGGAGATGCTATACGAGTATGAGGTAGTCTCGGGCAAGCAAGGTATAAAACAAACAGTAAAATAAAAATTAAAATAAAAAATATTCGAATGCAGAATATGCATCGTCAGACGGCCATTTTAACCATCTTTAACGGAATCTCAGCCGCCATTCACGGCAGATTGGCGATCTCTGCAGCCAAGTAGCCACTCACGCCAAATATAGAACTCGCTGCAACCCTACAATGTCCCATTCGGGAAAGGTGAGGAATCAATACAAAAGAAAACCCGCAAGACAAAGTAGCATAGTCGTCACATTTGGCACAGTGCGGCCATCAAAGAAAGCTAAGCAAAAGAAAAGAATGGACATTCAACCGATGAAATGCGGCTGCTGATATTCATCATCCCATCATCTGCCGTCCGAAGCGGCCGGTCGAGCTGTGTGCTACGACTCTGATACCGGCCCGATGGGTGCATTACAACTACAGCCCATCATAACCCAAGGAGCACAAGGGACTATGTATTTTGTACTCGGCTTGTTTCTCCTGACGCATGAATTTTGTTATTTTTTTGCCGAGCAGTCTCCGTGACTGTCTTTGTTAGTATTATACATGACCTCGGTGTGATTTTATTCTTCATCTGCAGACCATGGACTGCTCTGTTCGGCGCGCCTCGGCAGTTGGGCGGGCTCGTTATACCGTGCCGGTGTCGCACGGGCATTTTCCCATCACACTGCAGCGCACCGCAGCGGGTCCTTTTTCTGCAGAAATACTACCTCGTCACCTTTTATTTATATGAAAGTACATGAAAGGCGCTTAGACTTAATCTATTTTATAGAGCAGCCTGATACTAGCCTTCAAGGGAGTTTTCCGTATACAAAACTGAGCTGGTTTTATGGGTAGTTCAGCGTTATAAGGAGTCGCCAAGTTAGACCGTTGGACACACTCTCCCTTGAGAAAACAGAAAGGCACCTCCCCAACAATGACAGTCGTACTATGCCACACCAACCCGCACACACACACACCATCAATCTCCCTCTGTAATATGACACGTTCCGAGTATCTGGTAACCGCACCACCGGAAAAAAGGCTTAACTGAGCACAAGTGTCCTGCGCTCCAACCACTGAGAAGACGGCCCGAACGCCACACACGGCCTCCGGATGGGCACGCGACTGGGGGGTTACTGCAGGCTACACTCGCAAGTTATAGGGGTAGGGATGGTGCTGTAGCACCCCCTGTAGTGTATGTGGTGGAGATTATTTTTTTACTTTTTTGTTTTTTCGTACCATTTTGCTTTGCGCAAAGAGAGCATACATGACAGCGAGGCTCCAGAGTACGTACTAGGTAGCATAGGTTAAAAAGAGGGTGGCACCGTGTAATTCCCCCCTCCCCGCGCTAGTACAGTAAGTTGACGTTGCGACGGTCGTCCTTCTCCCTTGACTTGCCATTCGCAACCAACTTGTCGAGCATCGTGGGTTTTTGTTTTGCAAAATACATATTCTCTTCTTTGGCACTTTTGAGGATTCTTGCTTTGGTTTTCGGTGCTCGAAGGACTTCGTTGGGCTACGACGAACAGCATCGGCTTCTCGATTGCGACTTGCGCCCCCGGTTTACACGACCAACGCGACGATACGCGACAAACACCTGGCGGGGAGACGACCACGCCAAGTTGCAGGCGTATTTTGGCCTCTGCTGCAATACATCCTTGCATCTCTTTAACGGGCAACATACGACTGCATCATAAACAAATCACATCTTAGACGCAAACCTGATACGAGCCCACGCTCTCTCAACCAGGGACCCGCGACATAATCATGGCCGCACCACAATATCTGCATCAATATCAACAACCTCAACCAACCCAACCCTTCCCGCAACAACAACAACAACAGCCGCAGCAGATGCTGCACCCACAGCAAGCAACCCAACAACAACAACAAACCCCTCCCGTGCCCATCTCCATCACCATCTGCGGCGATGGCGGCTGCGGCAAGTCGTCCATCACGCTCCGCCTCGTGCGCTCCGCCTGGACGTCCGAGTACGACCCCACCATCGAGGACAACTACAGCGTGACGCGCAATATCGACGGCACAACCTACCACCTCTCGCTGACCGACACGGCCGGCCAGGAAGAGTACCGCGGCATGTGGGCGTCGTCCAACCTCGGCGCCGACGCCTTCCTGCTCGTCTACGACATCACCGCCCGCGACTCCCTCGAGGCCTTGCAGTACTTCAACGACCTCATCGACATGGAGGCCGAGACACGCCTCGACAACGCCGACCGAGCCCGTCGCGCGGGCCTCGGTTCCCATGCTGCTGCTGGCGGCGGCGGCGGTAGTGGTTTCGGCGGCGGCTCCAAGGTCGTCTCGCCCGTCAAGATTGTCGCCGGCAACAAGTGCGACTTGCAGGAGAGCAGACAGGTGCCTGCGGCCATGGGGCTCGACTGGGCGCGGAAGCGCGGCTGCGGCTTCATGGAGACGAGTGCGAGGCTCGAGGTCAACATTGAGGAGACGTTTGCGCTCATTGTTCGGCGGGTCATTGAGCGCCGCAGGCTGGCGGAGATGGGCATCCTGGATAACACCGAGATGAATGCGCGCGGCATGACCAAGCCGCTGTCGCCGCTGCCTGCGAATGGAGAGAGTGAGAAGCGAGGACCTGTGCTGCGAGGCCCCAACTTGATGGGGGAAAAGTTTGGGCGCGGGCAGGGTGGATTCTGGAGAAAGTTGCGCTGCTGGTAGAGAGATGGGTGTCTTTTTTTGCCGACAGGATTTGCATAACTCATTGGGATGAACGGCGTTTTTTATTTATTCATTTTGGCTTCTTTTTTGCGTTGGGATGGAACTCTGCAATTATCGGGATGTACTGCATGGCAGGAATACAAAAGGAGGAAACAGGCCGGGATAAGAATGTCAGAGAGCTCATCATGTTGCTTTTCTTTTCTTTTCTTTTCTTTCTTACTGCATTCGCTTTTGCTTGTTTTGTTTTAGGCTACTTGGTTGTTTTTCGGTTTCTTTTGGACAAGATTGCTATGGGTTGATACCACCTGTTTCGCTAGGCGTCTTGGGACGGCATTCGTGGTTTTGCCATATGGGTTATGTTTCAAAGGTAAGTATTAAATCGGCTTTTCATAATGAATATACACGTATTGAAAATAATACAACCCGCTGTGTGAAAAGTGTAAGGTGCATGTATACCTACCAAGTTAAATCTATTATTGTCCGTCTATCCCATCTCCAGCGCCGAGCTGTGCAAAAACATTATGCAACTGTACGTATGATGCCCCCTATTATACAAAGTTGTTTGGCTTTTTCTTTTTTTTTTTTTTTTGTCGGCGGCCGTGTAAGTCCAGGTCTAACAACGTCCTCGTCGCCCCTCTAGTAGTAATGCCAATCCCTCCGCCAATGCTGCACCTTGACAACGCACTCCGTTGTCCGCGGCGTATGCCTTGCACACGAGTATCGCTTCTTCCTGGTCGGCATATTAATCACGCTGCAGCGCTGCACGCCGTAGTGGTGGTAGAGCGTTCCGCACTGCGCGACTCTGGTTTCGTCTTTGCACCCGCAGGGGTACCTGACGACTTTGAAGGTGCACATTGTCTGAATTGCGGTCGATGGTCGTGTAAATCGCCAAGTTGAAAGATTATGGTCTTTGTACAATATGGAAGAATGAATCGTATTGTTTTGAGTGGGCTTCAAAACCGTATTGCAGAAACTTAATACAAGCGTGTAAGTGACTGGCTAGGGAAAAGCATTCTAGAGTCAAGGCGCACGACAGCTTTTATAAAACTCCCACTCCCTGACCGCTGCAATTTTCACAGACGCACTCATCCGCAAAAGCTCCAGCTATTTTTTTTCTCATTTCAGTTAAAAAGTGCTTGCCCAGTTTCCTTACAACTTTTCTTTCATGTGTCTGCGCGGACCGTCGGCTGCCAGCCCGCCAATGGGATGCATCCCGGTCACCGGCTCAGCTTCCGCCACAACGGCAATACACCGCTCGTACCGCATGGTGTATAATATGAACAGCTACAAAAAAGGCAGTGTTTATAGCTAAACACCGTCAATCTCAATTTCATAGATGTCATTCCACCACATCATGTCTTGAAACTGCTCCTCAGTAACGTTGGCGTTTACGTAGTGCTCTCGCAACGGGCATCGAAGCTTGCGGTGGATTTCCGCAGCTGTTTTCCAGCCGTGATAGCCCGCCATTTCCCAATCAATCAATCCTACAATCTTGTCGTTATTGACAATGCAGTTAGATGGGGTAAAATCATTATGCATGAAGCTCATGTCCCCGTTACAGTTTGCTGAGAAGAGGATGTGTGCCTCTTCCGGGTTCAATCGGCCGTTGGTCTGAATATCTGGATCCGGGACAATGTAGTCACGGGCCTGACGGTTGTTCGGCGGCTTGACTGCATGCAACTGGCCAAGTATCTCCCGTGCTTGTAACTTGAACCATTTCTTTTGCTGCTCTGACAGGTAGGGCTTTGCCACTTCGAGACACACGCCAGCAAGTCTCTCTTGGACCAACACGGCGCGGCCATTAATCTAAAAGCGTGAGCAATGGTCATCTTCACGTAGCGTCTGTATGCTAAAACATACCTGACCAGCGAAATAGACCTCCGGCACCTTGACTCCCTTAAGCACGCTCTTGGCAATAGCAATTGCCTGTACTTCGTTGGCGTCGGCATATGTGTAGTCAATTTTGGCATCTTTGTGTCGATGGCTTGATTTGACAATAACGCTGCCAACAGCAAAGACATCGCGTCCATCATCTGCAGGATAAATCATGTTTGATTCTGCACAGAGGTCTAGTACTGTAGCCCAATACTGTAGAGACTCTGGAGAGATAGAATTGACGTGTCGGGGATCGACGCGGAAGTCGTTTGGCTGAGGGTGATATCTGCCATAGAGTGGAATATCCGCATACCGGTCAGATTCGGGAATTCGGCTTGGGTCCGCTGTATAAGGATTCATAATGAAACTGTTGCGTTGATGACGTGTGTGAATGTACATATGCTTACGAATATATTTTATATTTACATGCTCATGCGACGGGAGAGTCGGAATTGGCACCAAGGCGTTGCACAAGCTCCATGTTACACAAAATTCAGGCATATATCATGCACACCAAAGCAGGCGTCGAAAGGAACCAACAGCTGTGCACCAATACCCGTCAAGTAGCCGGTGTTCTAACTGTGGCGTTCATGATGCCGCCGCATAGGCCGAGTCATCCTTCTTAGGCTAGCAATACCACCCAACGTCTAAATCGGCACAGAATAGCCGTATGCCGTCATTCAATATGGTACTAGATACTACCTAGTATGCACGCCAGCAAAAAGACGCGCGACGCTACTGCACCCACTATATATTGTGTATGTCCGGCCCCGGATATATAACGCAAATCACCAAACCCCCCCTGTAGCCGTTCATCCACTCCAATAGAAGGCTTCTGACGTGCTTTTAGCCCACGCAGCGGGGCTTCCAGATGGACAGCATGATTCGACAGCACCATGACAAATGGATCCTCCAGTTCCCGCCAAGGTAGCAATCCCATGCCAAAATACCGCCGTTTCGGCACTCGATGGGGGTCGAGAGAGAAAAAAAGAGGGCTCAGTGGCGTTTTTCTTTCCCTTTTCATCTCTTCTTTCTATTTTTTTTTTCTCTCTTCAATTGACATTCCTTTTAAACCAACCTCTCTCTTACACTATACTTCCTTCTCCCCCTCCACCCGCCGCCCCCCAAATTTCTTCGTTTTCTTGCCGTCCACAATGTCGCCTAGCGCCACCAGGGCCGCGGCAAATGGCTACCAAAACGGCAATGGCCAGGATGCCCCGCGGCGAGACAACGAACCACTGCATAGGGCTGACGAGTTGAACAATGTATGTCACGCGAGGATTGAAACTGCCAGCCATTCAAACACCCCCCTGGTCCATTGATTTCTATTTTTATACATCTTGATATGTTGTGCAACCCCATAGAAATGCTGATGCTTACTATTGCTGTAGCTCCTAGATTCAGTGCGCCAACTTGTAATCCCCTTCGTCAAGGCCGCGGATGACGAGGCCCAGGTCAAGCCGTCCGGCACCATTGCCAGTGATAGACGCAATGTCCTCGTGCAAACTCATCAACCTGCCGATCTCGCAGCCAAGCTCAAGCTGGTTCTGCCCGAAGAAGGCGAGGGACAAGAAGGTCTGCTGAACATGGTCGACAAGATTCTCCAGTACAGTGTCAATACCTGGGATCAAGGGTTTCTGGATAAGCTGTACTCGAGCAATACTCCTGTGCGTCTCCGTCCGAGTTTTGTGCTACTATAAACCCAATCCTAACAGTCAATCAACAGGTCGGCGTCATCTCTGACCTCATCCTCTCCGTCCTCAACACAAATGTAAGACCAACACCGACTTTCCACCTTTACATCCAACTAACGCTCCCAGCTCCACGTCTACCAAGTCTCACCAGCCCTCACCATTGTAGAAAAGACAACCGCCCACGCCCTCGCCAAGCAATACGGCTTCGAAGGCCCTCACGCCGGCGGCGTCACCTGCCAAGGCGGCAGCGCCAGTAACCTGACCTCCCTCGTCGTCGCCCGCAACACCCTCTACCCGGACTGCAAGGTCAATGGCGCCAGTAAATACGACTTTGTCCTCTTCACCAGCGCCCACGGCCACTACTCCGTCGAAAAGAGCGCCATGGTCTGCGGCCTCGGCAGCTCCAGCGTCTGCGCCGTCCCCGTCGACGACGACGGCTGCATGAAGCCCGATGCCCTCCGCGAGCTCGTTGCCGACGTCAAGGCCAAGGGCAAGACGCCCCTCTACGTCAACTCTACCGCCGGTACCACCGTCCGCGGCTCCTTTGAGCCCTTTGAAGAGATTTCGCGCATCTGCAAGGAGAACAACATGTGGATGCACATCGACGCCAGCTGGGGCGGCCCCGTCGTCTTTTCCTCGCGCCAAAAGTCAAAGCTGCGCGGCTCTCACCTCGCCGACTCCATCACCGTCAATCCTCACAAGATGATGAACGTGCCCACGACGTGCTCGTTCCTCCTCGGGCCGGACATGCGCATCTTCAACGCCGCCAACCGCACCAGCGCGGGATACCTCTTCCACGGCAGTGACGACGGCGAAGTCTGGGATCTTGCGGATCTGACGCTGCAGTGTGGTCGTCGCGGCGACTCGCTCAAGCTTGCGCTCGCTTGGCTATACTACGGCGCCAACGGCTTCGAGAAGCAAGTCGACCACGCATTCGACATGGCCTCGTATTTTTACGAGTTGATCGAAAAGACGGGCGACTTTGTCTTGTTAGGTTCCAACCCGCCCCCATGCCTGCAGGTGTGCTTCTACCATGCTCCCGGTGGCAAGCTGTCGGATGACTTGGACGTCAACACCAAGAAGACGCAGACGATTGTCCAGTCGCTGGTCCGAAGAGGGTTCATGGTGGACTACGCTCCGGGTGAAAAGGGCAGCTTTTTGCGAGTAGTGGTCAATGTGCAGACGCGTCCGGGTACCGTGGAGGGCCTTGCCAAGGCTCTGAGCGAAGTCGGTGCTCAGCTTTCATAACGATGCAATGATACGATATACATACATACACAGATATACTATTAAAGATAGAAATAGATGAACATTAGGCGTCTTTTGCTTATTCTCCATTTAATAAAAACGATATAAATCATTCCAAAATAGGCGGTCATTCATAGTTTCCTCATCAAGCTCTAGTCGCTGCAAATCTTGCGCTTGAGGTGAGCGAATCTTTTCATGAACACCTCTAGCTGCCTCCCATGCGAAGAAACCAGCCATTTCCCAGTCAACAACGCCAACAATCTCTCCGCTCCTCACTATGAGATTCGACTTGACCATATCGTTGTGCATAAGACTTATTCCGCGAGATGTCCCAGTTGGATAGCGGGTCAGCAAGTCGTGCTCAGTCTGCGAAATGCCAAGATGAAGTACTGGGTCAGGGTCTGGGACGACATGTGAGAGTATGGCGAGGTCATCAGCTGGCTTGATTTCAAGCAGTTTTTGGAGAATTTCTCTAGCTTGGTCTTTGAAAAACGTCTTTTTGATTTTAGACAGGTACTGCCAGGCCACGTCAAGGCCTACCCCAGGGATTCTCTCTTGTATAAGAACGTTGCGGCCGTTGAGCTGTTGCGTACAGGTTAGCCATCGATAAATTCGCACTAAGGATTGGTACTTACCTCGCCAGCAAAATAAATTTCGGGAACGCGGATCTCGCGAAACTTGTTCCTTACAAGAGCAAGCGCCGCCTGCTCGTTTGCATCATTGTGGGTGTGGTCTCTCTCATCAGCTACTTTCAGGTGCGACGACTTGATGATTACACTTCCATAAGCAAACACATCTCTTCCTGTTACGGTATTCTCGTAAATCTTGTTAGAATGGTCGCACTGCTCGAGGACTTTTACCCAGTAAGCGATTGATTCTGGCGTGGCCGAGTTTATATGTTCCGTAGCAGGCGTAAAGTCGTCTGGCCGGGGAAGGTAGCGGCCATAGCAGGGCGTTTCAATGTAGCGATCTGATGTCGGAATTTTTGCAGGATCTGCTTCGTATTCCATTTTTGCCTGTTTGAATTGGGTATAACTGCCAACAACTGTCCGCGGACTAGAGCAGCGGGCTTATAAATGCCTCTGAACTTATGTGCGGTTGGGAAAGTAGGCTTCTAAACCAGTGTCAACTTGATCAAGTAACCCATGACTTGAATACAAGTTCAACTATACAGCAGGCAACAATGGGTTAGGCAGCAGAGCTCTTCCAGCCCTTTCGCATAAGTGAATGCCGGCTTGGAGCGATTCCGCAACACCACCACACAACCAAAACGGCAACCCCACACCACCCGCATCGATCCAAACGCCAGCAAATTTCTTATCTTATCAGCCGCAGAAAAAAAGTTGGGCGCAGAAATCCAAACCTCCAACTTCCTCCAGACGCTCACCACCGTAAAATCTACCACAATGCCGAAGCCACGCACACAACGAGGGCGCGACGAGCGCAAGCGAAAACATAGAGAAGAGGAACAAGACGTTTCCCCCGATTTCAACTCGAAACGCCCCCGCCATGAAGACCAAGTCGAAGAGGAACAACCTGCCGCCGAAGATTACAATGAGCAAGGCGGCGCCAGCTTTCTGCAGCAGGATGGGCCCGGGGAGACGGAATATTTTGGCACACTCGCCGACGAGGAGCAGGAATACTTTCGTCGCGCAGATGAGATGCTGGAGCTGAACCAATTCGGCGGCGCCGAGGAGCGAGACATGTTCTTGCAGAGCGTGTTTGAGGAAGCAAAGGGCAAGGAGCTCAAGCTGGCCAGCAGCCAGTCTTGCTCGCGATTGATGGAGCGCCTGATTCAGCTGTCCAATACTTCACAAAAGAAGCGCCTGTTTGATGCGTTTGCCAGCCATTTCCTCTCGCTGGTTCAGCATCGCTTTGCTAGCCACTGCTGCGAGGCGCTCTTTTTGCGCTCCGCAGGTGTTGTTTCGCAGGAATTGTCTGGCTTCATGATGGACACTACTGGTGCTGATAGCTCTGACCAGGAGCCGGAAGAGTCTATGGAGAATCTGTTTTTGGCAACTTTGGATGAGCTGGAAGGTAGCATGAGCTTCTTGATTACAGATCGATTCGCGTCTCACACACTCCGCGTTCTACTACTCGTTCTTTCAGGCCGGCCGTTGGAGGATGTTGCTTTCAAGTCGCTAATGAAGAGCAAGAAGAAGGAGAATATTTCCGTTGCCGGCTCAGCAGCAGCCAATGAGCAAAATCAGGGTCTTCGTGCTGTACCAGAATCGTTTACAGGAGCCGTCACCAAAATCATTCGCGACTCTACCGACGCTATGGACGCCACCAGCTTGCGTATCCTCGCAACACATCCCATCGGCAATCCTACTCTCCAGCTATTCCTCGAACTCGACCTCTCACTAAACAAGGCCGACCAAAAAGCCAGCTCCGACCAGAAGACGCTGCTCTTCCAGCTGCTGCCTGGCGCGCCGCAGTCCCTCGCCGAAGAGAACTCCTCCTCAGCAGAATTCATCAACGGCATGATCTACGACCAAATTGGCTCCCGACTCGTCGAGACAATCATCACTCACAGCCCCGGAAAGGTCTTCAAGGCGCTCAACCAAAACATTTTCCTGCCGCGCATCCAGGGCTACGTGCGCAACGACGTCTCGTGCTACCCGGCCATCCGCGTCCTGAACCGTATCGGCAAGGACCAACTCGTCGAAGCCGTCGACAAGATCCTGCCCACTGTTCCACAGCTCGTATCCAAGTCGCGGTACAATGTGCTACGCACCCTGTTTGAACGCTGTTCTGCGCGCGGCCTGCAAGACCAAGTAAAGAAGCTGATGAAGGGTGTCCGCGAGGGTTGCGGCCGTCAACCTGCCGACCTCGTCGTCACGCTGTGCTCATTACAAGAAAAGGACGAATCCAAGAAAAAGGACGCACACCAATTAACCAAGAACGAATACGCCATCCAGTCCCACGGCGCGCAACTCCTCACCACCCTCCTCTCCATCCCCGGCCCGGCAAAGGGCGTCCAAGAATCCCTCTCCGCGCTCTCAGCCGAGCAACTCCTCCGCCTAGCCAACACGTCCATGCCAACAGTCACTCTGCTCACCACCGCCCTCCTCACACCATCCGCCAACGCCATTTTCCAAAAATCCACCGTCAACACGCTGATGCCGCACATTTCGACGCTCGCGACATCGCAGTTTGGCCACAACGTCATCGTGGCCATTGCGCAGGTGCCCACCCGCGGCAAGGACTTTAGCGTGCCGGCGCACATCAAGGAGAGCGTCATGCAGACGCTGGCGGGCCAAGAACGGGAGATGCGGGACTGCTGGATGGGTCGCAGCGCGTGGAGGGCGTGGAAGGGCGACATGTGGAAGACGAGACGGGGAGATTGGAAGGCGTGGATTAAGGAGCAGGTTGCCGAGGAGCAGGGGCCGTTGACGGGGGTGAATGGGGAGAAGCGCGGGGAGAAGAAGGAGAAGAGGGAAAAGAAGATGACTGATGAGGCGGCGTAAGCTGTCTCTGTATATACTTTGAATTGAATATAGGCATGCGCATTACTACGTTACCCTTGATATCGATTGTGAATATTGACAAGCCTATTTGACTGTTGACTACATTTCTTCTATATAATTAAATAAATAAATAAAAATTACCATGTATCACAGTGTATTCTAGAAGATTAGAGAAATCAATGCCGCAAAAGTGTCGCAACCTCCCGCACCAGCTCGCATTTCAGCCAACAGCCCCATATCCACGTAGCGCAAACCAAGAGACGCACAGCCCTGCACGTTTTTCCCTTGCCTCCCATTTTCTTTGACACCTGCAGCCACCCGTCCATCCCGCAGCCGGGAAAAGCCATCCAACCTTTCCGATTTGTTGCCTGCATCTCCTCACTTACAAGTCAGCCCACCTCTACGTTTACAAGCAGTACCGTATGAGAAACCGGCCAGCCGTCATAGACCTCACCTTTATCCCATATCCCCGTTTTTCCCATGTGGCAGACCGGGGGGGTCATCTTGCTAGCGCCGCGGAAGAAAAAACAAAGAATGGCCCGTGTACCGTCGTACCTATGGACTACCATGCTCTTTTGTTCGCATGCTAGGGCTGCCGTGTAAGACGAAGACGCCTTGTGCGCACCGGACAGCCAAACTAAGGAAAAGGGCTTAGCTTCTCGTTGACTAGGTAGACACCCTCCGTTTTGAGAATTCTTTTCCTTTCGCTAATTGTACCAATTTTGGAAATGGGCGTTTCTGGTCCTTTTTTGGATACATGGCAAATTGTTCGCTGTTGAACAATGTCGGCGCTTAATGAGCTTTCTTCGTTTGTTGGCTTTGCCGGCGTTTCGGAGCCTAGTTCAGCTTAAAATTAGACAATAAAAAAAAACAAGTGAATCTGCATTCTCTCTTTCTCTTCTTCCTTTAATGTACTGATCTTCTTCTTGCTCTTCTGTTTGTTCGGGCCTTCTTTCACTTTCAGGTTGTTGTCACTTCACTTCACTTCACTTCACTTCGCTCTTGGCTCATTGTCTATATTCCTCACAATGAATACAATGAATTGAATAACAAAAGATAATCTCCCTTTTACAACACCCAAACACTTTTTCTCTGTACTTACAGCAAGCAATTTCATCAGTTAAATACAACCCATTGACGCCAAAGTCACAAACATACTCGCCCAAAAAGGCCTCCTCTGTATCAATTCCCCAGCCTCCAACAGCCAAACAGCCTCCGCAACAGCAATGGGACGCGCAGGCTACGACTGCACCGGCGCAGCCTACGGCTCCCACGCCCACAAAGCAACCCGCGAAATCTACCGCCAGCTCGCCGGCCCAACTCCCCGCGCCAACACGCCCGCGCAAGGCTTCGTGTACGCCCAGGACGGATGTGCCACGCCCCGGGCTTCCATGATGGGCACTGCTGCTACTTTGCCCAGCTCTTCTCACAGTGTAGCCGCCGCTGCTGCTCAGGCATTTAACATGCAAAACGGCATTGTTGGGTATGGGTACAAACAACAGCCACAACAACATCAACTACAACAGCAATTGCCACAGCAGCAGCAGCAGCAGCAGACAATGGGATTCGTGCAGCAAGCGCCTTCGCAGGGTGTATATGTCCAGGGAAATGGGGTTAGCTACGCATCTGCTATGCCTCAGGGGTATACCTATGCGCAGCCGTATCAGGCCATGCAGGGTGTTAACCAGGCTAGTTATTGTGTTGGTGGTGTTGGTGTAAGTGGTGTTGCGTATAGCTATCCGACTCCGCAGGGCTTTCACCAAGGTACCACCACGCGCGGACCTTACTACTGAAGGAAAAAATTGGTTAATTGAAATTAACCAGCTTGACGACACAACGTACAAGGGGGCAAAACGGCACCAAAGGCAAGCACAGCTTTTGTTATGAATTAATGTATTTGCATATGCTTTCTCATCATCACGTTGAGGTGACGCTCGTCGCAAATCGCAGAGCGACTTAAAAAGGACTTTTCTTGCTACTTTCGCTTGATTTCTAAATTTCTGTCTGGCTCGCAGCCAACAAAGAGTTTTTTCCTCTTTTTCTTTTCATCGTAAGTCTTTCTTTTCATCTCTGTCCTCCTTATCAAATCTTCATTCATCTGCTAACCATCTATTAAAGCAAAATACCCACGTTTGCATTTACAAAGGGGAAAAAATAAAAGCAAACAAGACAAAGAAACACCATTATTTTGTATGCCCACTTTTTTTAATGGTGGAAGAGACGAATATTTTGCTCAACAAAGGTGATACCCAGGCCCTCGGAAGTCTGGATAACGGCGCCGTCGTTCTGGCTGCCGCTGGGGGCGGCAATGTACTTGACGCCGGAGCGGGCGGCGCGGAAGACATTGTCGATAAAGGGGAACTAAAGAAACATGTCATGTTAGAAAGAAAGAGTTGCTTAATACAGATACCAAATTATGAAAAATATCCATGCATCATGAATCTTCAAAAGATGAGAATGTCACAGAAAAAAAAGAAAACTTACAAAGGCGTCGCTGGATACAACAACGTTGCTGAGCTGCTTCATCCAAGCCTCACGCTCCTCCTCGGTAAAAGCAGGCGGGACCTCTTCAAAGACGGCCTCAAAGGCCTCACGCTCAGCGCCAGACTTGGGAAGCTGGCCGCTGACGAGCAGGTCAATGGCGTTGCTCTTGTCGGGGCGCTTGGTGCCCTTCTTCCACTTGATGCCGAGCACGCGCTCGTGGAAGCGCATCCACCAGTTGTCGGCCTTGTCGCCCGCAAGACGGGTGCAGTGAATGCGCGACTGCTGGCCGGCGCCGAGGCCGACGACTTGGCCGTTGACGGCGTAGCAGACCGAGTTGCTCTGCGTGTACTTGAGGGTGATGGTGGCAATGGTGAGGTCGCGGGCGGCGGCCTCGGGGAGGGAGCCGTCCTTGGGGGTGATTACTGTCGTGAAAGTCTTGGGGGAGATTTCGACATCGTTGCGGTGCTGCTGCAGGTTGATGCCGTAGACGGTGCGGGTCTCGGTCGGGCCGGGGTTGAATTCGGGGTCAATCTCAAGGACGAGGTACTTGCCGCCCTTCTTTTTGCGGAGGATCTCGAGAGCGGCGTCCTCGTAGCCGGGGGCAATGACACCGTCAGAGACTTCCCTGGAGATGATGCTGGCGGTGGGGACGTCAACGACGTCGCTGAGGGCAATAATGTCGCCAAAGCTGCTCATGCGATCAGCGCCACGGGCACGAGCGTAGGCCTGGGCCAGAGCAGAGGTCTGAATGCCCTCGATGTCGTTGACCATGTACACCTTGCGCTCATCCTCGGAGAGCGGGACGCCAATGGCTGCACCAGCGGGAGAGACGTGCTTGAAGCTAGCAGCAGCAGGCTTGCCGAGAGCCTGCTTCAGCTCCTTGACCAGCGGCCAGGCATTGAGCGAATCAAGCAGGTTAATGTAGCCAGGAGAGCCGCTCAGGGCCTTGAACGGCAGCTTGGTATTGTTCGTAAAGGCAGCAGCGGGCTTCTGGTGAGGGTTGGCGCCATATCGCAGGGCAAGGTACTGGTCGCCGTTACCGGCATACTCCTTGCGGAAAAAGTCCGCAATGGCCGTGTCGTAGTCGGCAGTGTGCTCAAAGGCCTTGAGGGCATATCGGTTGCGGCTCGACTCGGTGATCTCGCCCTGCTCGAGCTCCTTGAGGAAGCCAGCGTAGTCGTTGGGGTCGCTGAGAATGGTGACACGCTTGTGGTTCTTTGCGGCGGCGCGCAGCAGGGTGACGCCGCCAATGTCGACCTCCTCGACAGCCTCGGGAATGCTGACGTTGACCTTGGCGACCGTCTCCTTGAAGGGGTACAGGTTACATACGACGTAGTCGACCTTGTTGATGTTTTGCTCGGCAAGGTCCTTTTCGTCCGACTCGAGGTTGCGGGCGAGGATACCGGCGTGGACGGCGGGGTGGAGCGTCTTGACACGGCCAGCCAGCATCTCGGGGGCCTTTGTGATGGCGCTGACATCTCTGTGGTGAAGAGGGTTAGTTATTTAGAGTTTTTGTCAAACGGTCCTGGGCAGTCAGGAAGCTTGTGGCGTTGCCTCGCTCCTATGCTCATAGGAAAGGGTCGCAAACGTACTCAACAGGCATGCCCGCCTCGCGAATCATGCGCGAAGTGCCGCCCGACGCAAGGATGCGGACATTATGCTGAACGAGGCCCTTGGCCAGGTCCAGCAGTCCAGTCTTGTCAAAGACGGAGAGGATGGCAATCTTTTGCGGGCTAGACATTGTGAAGCACGGTGCTTTGGGGGCGTTTGGTGATGGAGGGGGAGGTCGGAGGGCGGAAGAGAGAGCTCGCTCCCCAAAATCGCTCGCCAACTTTTTTTTTTTCTCCTTGCCGTCTTAGTCTCTTTTTTGCCCGCCTTGCAGCAGCAAAATGTTTGGCGGGGTAGGTCACATTTGGTCAACCCTCACCAAAAATTGGCGCGGGGCGAGTCGGGTCGATCAGGGTGTGCACCCCGCCATTACTAGTGAAAATGTCGTGCTATTATTCTGCCGCCCGCAAGCAGTTGGGCAGGCATTCTATTACAAGATGGATACTGCAAGTACCCTCTCTACCAGCACAGAGTGAAGTATTTTTCTCTTTTACTAGTCCGTGGTGGAAGAATGTACAATAACCTAGAGGGAATACCAATACCCTCAACAAACTTTTACATGTTTTTCCGTGGTAATTGCCGACTTATAAAAGAGACATGGATGCGAATACCAAGAGAGTTTTCTTCACCCGCCTCACATGGAGACTCGTGGCGTCGCGCCGCCTCAAAGTGGCTAGTGACGGCGCCAAAACTAACTTCTTCCAACCCCATGCTCCAACACGCAGCTTCTGCCCGCTTGTATACAGTAAAAGCTTGCACAGGGTACCACACGGGCTAGATAGCAAAGGTGAAGTGAAAATTAAGCCTCAAGTGGTCTGCACCTTAAAAGCTAAAGAGCTCTAAGCTGTAGGTTATTTACTGCTGGTTATAATTAACCTCAACCGGCTTCGAGCTTCGTCTTTACGACACTCGAATGAAGCCACGTATCGATCATACTAAGCTGTGACTAAACACTTTCACTTCTCGAAAAGAACACATTCATCACGATGCCAGTAGAGGAAATAGGGTTTCAAAAAATTTATGCACAATGCATTGAGTTTGTATTATATCATGAGTTTTCATATACTAGTCATCTTAGAATGACTCCTTCGTGCGTATACTGAGCCGTCTGATTGCTGCTCATAGATTGCTGCTCATATTCTTGCGTCACCGGCGCTTTCCTAACGCCGGTGGAAAATGTCAAATAGTAATCCCTCAAAAGTCGTATACACTTGCTAAGTCCGATTGGTATTCTTTTTGTGTCCAGAAAAAAAAAACGGGGATATCAATAGTTGGAGAGAAGAGTTTTTGGAAGATGCAAAACAAAAGGAAGAAAATGGCCGCCCATTAACCAAATAAAAAGAGTCGTCGCAGACATATATCGTGTTTTCCCTCATGTCTGCTCAAGGCCGTTAAATAGACCCGTCAATAAACGCCAACGCTTGAAATGATAACAAAATTTCATCAATAGTGTCCTCGTCGACACATCTCCTCATATCTTGCGGTGTAGTAACAGGCTGCTGCAAGAAAGCAGAATAGCATAATCATATTCTGCTCCTACGCGGCTGTTTGATCAGCCTCCCATGCACCGTCATTGATAAAGGTGTTCCAGGCTTCATCCATTGGTGTCATCGACTGGCCCATCGAGTCCCAATTCATGTCGCCCATGTCAAAGGAGTCGTTGACCGGTGATACCAGCTGGTCACCCTGGTCCATTTTGACGTTTGAGCGTGGCATGTCAGACACCCCAAAGGACGGGTCCTGAGAAAACCAGTTTTGGTAGTTTTGGTAGTCCTGTTGGAATGCGCCGTTGGCATCAACGTCTCCCATAAACATCTTGGCCTCGGCAGGGAGATCCGTGGTAAAGGCGGACCTGCTGGAGCCGAGATCAATGGGAGAGACGGATCGGTTGGAGTTGTGAGGGCTAGGCATGGGCTGGAACTGAGCCTCAGCCGAGTGGTGTCTCTGGCGGAACTGGTCTGGTGCGGGACTGCCATAGCTCGGTGTGCCGGAGAATGACTGTCCGCGGTTGTGCTGGTGCTGGTTGTAGTATTCGTTGGCTTGCGCAAAGTTGGCGGGCACTTGCTGCTGCTGAGCCTGCTGCATCTGCTGCTGCATATTCATATTGTGCGCATTTTGCATCTGCTGAGCCTGAAGTTGCGCTTGCAGCATATTCTGTTGCTGTTGTGGGCTGTTCTGGCGGTCACTTCCCGTCGGGCTGCCATTGCCATTGCTGACATTGGGGAATGACTGAGCAAAGAGCTTGTTGATTTCGTTTTGGCGCCACTCCTCGTTTGTCCTTGCCAGCATGGCCGACATGGCAAACTTGTTGGAGAGGTAAGCCTCGACTCTTTGGTTCATGTCCTGTGAGGGAGTCTGCATGTTGGGGCCGAGCACGCGGTATGAGCGGGGGAGATCGTCATCTTCCTCCTCGTACATTTCCTCCTTGACAACAATCTCCTCTGAAATGCGGAAGCCCTTGCCAGTGCGCTTCTTGTGAATTTCGCTGGCCATGCGGGCCGACTGTACGCGGGCTTCGAGGCTGCGGTCTGTACGGCGGGAAGCGGCAATGTAGGCGCGCTCCTGGTTCTCCTCATGAGATCGCTCCGTCTGTTGGGAGGAAGTGTTAGAGCCGGAAAATTAAGAAAACAGAAATGAAGCAGAATGAAACGGAGTCACTGGCTGTACTGTACCTTTTTCTGAACGTGGTCGGCGGGTAGCATGGTGGCGTCGTAGGAGCTAAAGTCTAGTGGTGACGATTTGCGCATTGTTGCGACGGACATGCTTCAATTTGTAAAATCAAGAAACGTCCAAGATTAAATAGATTGTCCGATTGGATAGAAACTCTAATGATCCCCGCGAAATGCGGTGGTTGAGGAGGCGGTAGTTGTGGTGGTGGCTGCTTTGAAACTCGGCAGTACCTCTTTGGTAGGTACCGCTGTTGGTGGTCGGGTACACGTCCGTTCTCGTTGATTGGTAGTCTTTTTGCAGGTGGTTTGCAGTCACTGCCAGTGTGAATTGGGCAGAAAATGCACGGTAAAGCAGTAGACGGCTTCAGCGAACAAGGTTGGTGGCAGAAGCTATAGCGCTGTAGCTTTTGGCGAGCGAAAAGCTTAAAATCCGCGTTGGCGTGGCTGGTTTGGCGCTTGCGGGCCAGAGCTAGGTGTGGTGTTGTCCAGGTAGTGTAACAAGTGGACAAGAGCAATGCTAAAGCTATTAAGCTAAGAAGCTAAGAAGCTAAGAAGCTTAGAAAGCGCAGTGCTCGAATAAATTAAAAGGTAGTGTGTAATGAATTGAGCCGAAGCCAAAAACTAAGAGCTGTGTGGTTGGAAGAAGGAATGGCAGAGCATCAAGAGTTATGTGAAGGTGAGCGAGGAGGAGTGGCGAGAACCCAAGTAACTATATAGTATTTGGTTCGGCCAGGATGGAGCAAAGACGAATGGGGTGGGACGGGCAGCAGACGGACGCTTACAGGCCACCCCGGTTTGTTGAGAGCAAGGTTGATAATCGGGGTGAGGATTGCTTCGGAAAAGAGTCTCCTGGTGGGAAACGGATCGCTAGTGCCGTGTGTACGAAATGAACACTCGCGGCTTGGGGGAGCCATTGGGCCATTTCGGAGCCCACGGAGGTATTTGGGCGTCTTGGTCTACCAGTTTTGTTTCCATAAATTTGCCTGGGTCTCATCCAAGGGCATGGATCCTCGCATTCTTGTGCTAGCATGGGATGGGGAGGGGGGGAGACTTTTCGGGCGACGTCTGGATTTCTCGATTACAGTGAAGGATCTCGATGTTCAAAAAGGTGGAGGGGGTAGCGCTGCGGCGTATCGACACGCCCATGCCATGATTTGCCCAAACAGGCACATGGAGCAGAGAGTGGTCCCCACTTGGCGCGCGACTTGGTTTTGGGGGAAGTCGCGGCACAGGTTCAGCTACTGGAAAGCAGCGAGTTGGCACACCACCTCTACCGGTAGGTACTCGTACTCGGTCGGTAGGTGTACATAGGCCGGGAATAACAGAACAGTCTTCTCCTAAGAGCTCGCCATTATACTGGTTATTTCTGCTCTCTATTTAGATGTCCCTTGTTTATGATAGCGAACCGGGGTCTTCATCAGGTTGGCTCGAGACATTTTTGTCTCGTCGTTTAGGATGTCTAAATCGTTCCATTCATGGTATACATGTAACAACGCGCGCATCATCAAACCAGCACAGTGTGTCGCAGCGCTCAAATCACCTCACATTCTCCGCCGTGACCAGCAATGACCTACTTTGTACTGCACGCATGGCCTCGGAAATGTCTCCGTCCGCGGGTATTGGTTTCGGTCAAAGCACAACTCTCTAATAGACGCAAATCGTACGACAAGCGACATGCCATGCGGGCCAGGGCTGAGAATAATGCGATTCATTGTCCGCTTTGAGATGTTTTTGGCCGCCGGAAAATTGATGGATATTTTCGGTTCTAGCAGATACGCCGGAAGGTAACATTACATGATGACCAGTAGTGTGCGTCTAATGAGGTGCACGACGGAGTGCATGCCGTTTCATCTCCCAACCTCATCCCACGCAAGTCCCATTGTACGAAGTAGCGTAGCACCTGCCAGCATTTTCTCGACAAAATTACCTCTAGCCGAACAATACTCCATGTTAATAATAACAGTAACAGTCCATTCAATCGAGCGTTTCAGTGTCTCGACGAGTAAAACGGGACTCACTAGCCACATGGATCGAGCCACACTACGAGCCATCGTAGGAAAGCTGGGAGCTGACGCCGCATACTCGACCCTGTTGCAATCAAACCTGTTCTCTTCCCAAGAGCTCGCGCCTCATCCCCATTACCCCTGCGACATTTCGCCCCCAGGGCTCCAACGACTACTCGTTGTCCATGGCATGCATGCAGGCAAGGCGGGTTGTGGCTGGCCGTTGCAAAAACGAGAGTGGATTCGGAGTGGCTTCCCACATCCACAAGCGGGGATTGCAAACTATTGGATTTGGTCGCCGGAGAATGAAGATCAAGCGTCGGTAGCCATGGATTCTTCGTCTTTGGAGCTCGTTTGGGGGCGGCATATAGAATGAAAGGGGTCTAGATTCGGTCTCTGGCCGTTGTTGTGGTCTACTTGGACTTAGTTTTCTCGTATTTACGGCTAGCCAGGGTTTCTATAAAAAAATCAGAGTTTTGAAAGAATTCTTCTTATCATTTTCTAGACAATCAACAGGAGGCACTACATATCACACAGCATAATGTACTCTATGCGGGCGCCGCACCCGGCTGTCCGCTTATATTTGGCGCACTAATACCGCACATCCATCCCCCCGTCGAGATTTGGCTGTGGCCAAAAGTCACAAGGCCACGCTTTCTCCAGTGTATTTATGATTAGCAGGGGAGCAGCCTCCGGCTACGAGGACTCGTACTAAAACTAAACCAGTCACTTAGTAATTTCTGCGAGAAAAATAAACTGGAACTGACTCTTGTATCAGCGTCTTGTTCAAATGCCGATTGCAACATGGGCAGGACCAGAATTGCATCCGTCCGTACCTTTCTTGGCCTTGAAAAAATGAGCTGATTTCAGAACGGAAAAGGAGCCCAATGGGCCCTGAATCATGGGCTGAAAGAGGGGACAACCGGACCCAAGTATTGCAACCCGGCTATCCGTACGGAGGAGTCCGCGTCTGTAGTTATCGTTTGACTCGCAGCCGGTCCGCCGTCGGTTTCATTATCACTGCCCCCAGAATACTTGGGGGGCCACAAATGTGTACTGCACACATGTGGTTGCCACCTGAAATCCGGCCAGTAAGACGCGCTGGAGAACAGCCGTCCCGGCACCTGTAAACCGACTCCACTACCCGCTACAGCAAGCCAAGGTCGCGCGTTTTGAGGGCTGTCCGCACCGCCCAGGGTTGCGTGGCTAGTGACCCGTAGGCCACCCAGGCCGGCGCAGAAGAGGGGCAACACACTTGCTTGTAATTTCATGGTGTCAATCGGCGATGCAGGAGGTTTTTGAGGGGTCCTCTGAAATCACGATGCAGTGACGAAACAGAGATCGGTACGTCATTGGACGCCTACAGTGAAAGAATTGGGCGTCTCCTCGTACGAAGAACTTGCACCACAGTAATGCTGTAGAGCCCGTTTTTACAAGGCGCATGTCAACCGCAACTGCCTAGTCGGACAAGAATCTCCGTCCTTGTGGTAAACAAGCTCATATGCCGTCTGTGCGAAAAGTAAAATTTCTTAAAATAATTACCAAAAAAAAAAAAAAAACAGCTGATTCCTTACTCATGCAGGGACGTAAACAGCATATTCTCCATCTTCTGGCGAGCATGAGGATCAACATTGAAGGCAGCATACCGGGTATAAGTCCCGTTTGGCTGGCTGGGTTGGCTCAACCTGGCGGGACCGGCAATGAGCCGCCAAGGACATGTTGACATGCCCAACGGTGCCGATTCGTGCGGGCAAATGTGCAGGGCGGACAAAAGCCTCCGACCCTGGCGTGAAAAACAGAGCGTTTGCTGTACGGAGTACATCTTACCCGCCTTACCAACTCATGCCGCTTTCAGAAGAGGGGTAAAAAAAGAAGCGTACGGCGATCATTAGAAGGCCATCGAACGATTTCTCAGTTTTTTTTTTAAACTTTGGTCTTTTCCATACTGGTTGACGGCCAGGGGGGTCCCAGTCGGGTGGACAAAGGGGACCCCCAATTGGACACCCGGCTGCAGCAGGTATGGGGACTTTTCTCCACAGTAGCTGCACTAGCCACAGTTGTCATCGTGATTTGACGTCAGAGTTTGCGCGGCTTCTCACGGCATGTGTGGCTTTGCCTTGGTTTATGGCAGCGACCAGTCGGGCCAGAACACGTTCTACAGAGGAAAAAGCAGGGAACCAGAGGCAGGTGCAAAGCCACACTTGCCAGGAGCTCATTTTCCCCGCTCGTTGCTTCTTCTCTCTTTGCCTTTTCTGCAAGCACGCCGCACCATACGCACGCCCCCTCCCACTCTCCGCACAGCTCCAGCCAAAATGTCTTGTCTGTCTGTTTGGCTGTCGCCCTGGCTGGTCTTGTTCTTCACGCATCGCAGAGCCATCGAGAAATTGCCAAAATTCGATGGCCAGTTTTTTGTGCTTTGGCTGCAAAGTTCCATCGCCTGGCCATACGACGAGTACCCAGCACGCGCCAACAGTTTCCATAAAAATGATAATCTGCCGGTTTTCTTCGTACAAGCCGAAATATCTCCCCTGCTTTTGTCGGTCCCTTGTTTTTTTATTTTCTTTTATTACCCTTTTAGTTCCGCCTCGGAGATGGCTCCTTCAAACCTGCGCCGTGTTCTACTCCGCACGAATACCAACAGCTTTTTGACTAGCACATGGCGTTGTAGCTGGATGCAAGCGAGTCAACGCCACATGAATGAAGCCCAATGGCCGACTGGCTACTCGTAACATGCGTGTGTGTGTGTGTGTGTGGTGTGTGTGTAGCTGAGCGTGAGCCGGTCGCAATCCAGTACTGTTCGTCTAAACGAACAGATCTACATCTGGACAAACTCTGAAAATGCCATTTGCTATGTCCATCCATGAAGCCAATTCTTAATTCCGGTCGGAATTGCCTCCGCAAGAGACTTGACTTCTTATTCGGTCTAGCAACCTCGACGCGACACGGGGCAGAAAGCCTATACAAGTTTGGCTTGATGAGGCGCATACCAGTCAGCCCAACTAAGTTTTCGACATCCCCCGACAACGGCTATCCCGCCACAGGCCTACCGGTCATTTTTGTGTTTGCTTTGTGAAGTAAAGATTACGCAGTAATGCTGCATCAAGTCAACGTGACGCAAGTATCTTTTCTCCAACCCTAATATTTCCACCACAACGGCGATATGACTGGTTGCCTCGAGTCTTTAACCGCAATCAATATATCAACGAGGGGGATAGAGCTGAGCCAATTGGTAAGCGGTCGATTCCAGAACAGCGTAAGCCAGCCGTATTTACTAGCTCGTTGTTTTATTACTATTACCATCGAGACGTATAGTTCGCTTTGCTAATTGTCACGTATGTCAATGGCGTCTGAGATTCTATTCGTCCTTGCGGTCTCTACAGCCGGGTCACCAATTACCACGCCTGAGTCGGTATCGTACGCTTATGCTTGCCAATTTTTTCGCTCATCGCTGTCACTCCCAATTGTAGTCTAACCGAGCCAAGGCCCAGCCCAATACTCATAATTGGCCGATCGGTACCTTCTTCTTCGTTTTTTAAGCGCGAATGATCAGAATAGAGAATTGCCTCCGTTACGTCATTTTGCAGCGGGGACTTTCTTCCGGCGCAACGGCGCAACCCCACTCGATTCGACTCGATTCACAGGGGACCTATTAACTGCCCAAGGTCCATTGTGCGACGTCATATGCCTACTACGTAAAAGTCGATCCATGGGGTACATTATGTGTAGTCAAGTTGGGTACTTGACGGGGTCTTCTCTTTTTTTTTTTTTAAAGTAGCTTCTGAAATATTCTCCGTCAAAAAAAGTTCGATTTCAAAACACTGTCGCAGTCGCCGGCAAGGGCTCGAACCCTGTGTACAGTACTGGATGGCAGTGTTTCACTGATGAATGTGGCAAACATATCTTGCGCTACTTTTGTGCGATAAGCTAACGGCAATCTTTGTAGCCAGTTGTCAGAATTACTGGCGTGGTAGAGTGAGAGACAAATCAACCCCTTGATGAGACTTCATCGTCGGGTATATGTATATAGTATCAGGTTTGAGTCACCCTCCTTTTCGTTGTCTCGACGCATTGGCATTTGGATTGGGTGCAGAAACACTTTCAAAATTTGCACACGTCGCACATTACAAAGCAAGCCAGTGACAACGTCGGATGTTCTCCTTGCAGCGAAAAAAAATAGAGAAAAAATGTTAGGTATAATCAATCAATCCCTCCCACGGCGGGTCATTGTCGGCCGTAACGGGACAGGATGCGTTTTGGGGGAGCAAAGGTACATGCATATGAGCTCCGATCCTTGTAACGGCAGCAAAAGCCACCTACGTTACAGTGAGAACAATGGGGAGAAAAGAAATCAAATAGCTTTCAAAATCCCAGGGTTTTTCTTAAAAAAAAAAAAAAAAAAATGGAAACACTACCCATGGTACATGTCCCATCGAAACTCATTGGACAGCCACAGAACCACTGTTTTGCGAGAGTTGTTGTTTTGGAGGTTGGTGACAAATATCCCCCTCCCATTTTTTGTACATTTGTTCACGGAAAAACAGTGGAAAGGTGTAATTAAAGCTCCCATTTTTGTAAAAATCCGATTTTTTGCCACTTTTGCATTCTGGAAATAAATGTCCGATACGAATGGAGATTCTCCTCCAGCGGGTACACAGGTCTACATATACGAAGTATAATGCAAGAGTTTCCGAGACTGCTCCGAGAGGGTGATTTCCTGATGGGGCAATGTAGTTTGTAGATTGATATGTTCTTTTTGCCAAACCATGGGAGCTTGGGGCAAGGTCAGGAGGTATTGCTACGAAAAAGAGTCTTCTAAACATGTATGTCGTATTAATTATGATTTTTCATCGTCACTGTGGTGTCACTGGTCGTTTTTAGAAAGGCGAGTTGGCTGACTGTATACTCGTAACTGTTTCACAGAAATTGCGTCATAAGCACAAATGCCGATCGGTTGACAAGACTATGACAAGAGAGAGGAAATACGGTATAGGGTAGCCGGTTCGTCAACTAGCCATGCACACTGTAGAGATTCTACGGATGATTGTGATGTATGCACGGGCTAAATTGTTAAATTCTTTATAAGAAAACATTGGTGGCAATCACGTATAATATATTTGATTGTGTTTCAAAGAGATGACAAGCTGACGTGATTGAGGCAAGAAACCTCCGTGGTTGTAAGATGCATAATTATGAATTATAGTCGAATCTGAATAAAGAGGATAAGAATATTTGTGCCCAAAATACCAGATTGAAAGCAGACTACACATAGATATTCCAAATTCCAATTCAGCTTTAAAATTTCAACCAGTTTGGAAAATAATTCATGGCAAATTCGAGCTACTATCGTCATGAATAGTGCCGCATCTGGCCGACTCATAGCCGCGAGCACTTCAGATCACAGAGGCTTGTTGACTGCGGAGAACGAACCTGCTGCTACTCCTATCCAAAGCGGCGCTTGGAAAGGAATTTCAAATACATAAAATAAAAACCCCAACTGCCTCTTAAAAGCGACAAATTTACACTGGAAAAAAAAAAAAAAAAAAAAGAAAAACACATCACTCGCGTAACTTGCATCTGTTGAGCCGTCCACCTGACAATCCACACACATCATCAAACCCCATGGGGCAAACGCCCTCTTACACTCCGCATCTGCCATCTCTGTTTAGTAGCTTTGCACCATTTTTGTCCCGGCAAATCTCAAACAAGGACAAAAATAATCTTGAAACGACCATTACCGGAATCATCAGTAGTCCGATCAAAAGCCTTGTAAAAATTGCGGTGTGCAGCAAAGACATTGTTGAGGACATCTCACTGCCCATAGACTACGCCCATGTGCGCCGATGATTGGTCGATTGCGGCCCTCCCGTGCAAGTCGCGATCGGACAAGACCCTTAGCCGCGCTGACCACCACCAGCCAGTAGAGCTGCACATGTTTTGCAGCGTGGGCGTAGGATTGGGCAGAATCTCTGGTATAATGAAGCGGAAATCTCGTGTATTGCTTGGTTCAGGAGAAGACGGAGGCGGGAAATATACTTTTGCATCTGCAGGAGGCAGATAACCTTGCCGCATGACTGGCTGCCGCCTGCGGCGAGTCTGATGAGCTCCAAAGACGACCCTTTTCCCTTTTGCACCTCCCCATACGACGGGGCCTTGCTCGCTTTCTTTTCCATCCTACATACATTCATCGCATACCAAAGGGCGCAGCAGGCAGAGTGATACAGTCCTCACAGCCTGCCTCTTGCCTTGCTCCCATCCGTGATACAGCGTCCAAAGACCCTCGCCTCAACGATTGACTGTCCGCGCTCCCTCTACCCCTCCAATACTCCTCTTGGCATAGGTAGTCGCCGTTGACGAACCACTCATCGACCTATCGGAAGCCCTGTTGCGTGTCTTGAAGCGCTTCTTTTAGCCTAACCTGCAGTCGTCCACAGCGCTCACAGGCACCACTTTCCCCCACTTTTCCCCTGCTCTACAGGCAACCTACGCCTCAATACTGCCCCGCCCCGCCAAAACGTCACGCTGCAAGTCCAAGCCTCGGCGTCGACCAGACTCGAAGAGGAAGCTTTGTTGAGCGACCAGAAAGCCTCCTCTTTTTTTTTTTGTTTGGTCCTTTCCCTATCTTTTTTGCCTCATCTTGCATCGTCTGACTTGGCCTTGCGCTGCTTGTTTATCCTGCATCTGCATCGCCTGCTATCTCGCGCCGTCTTGCTACACACGTCGAACCTTGCTCTCTTGCCGCCAACCCGTTTGCCACGCTTTGGCCGCACACACAAGAGGCACCACCTTTGCATTCGATGATGCAGACCGAAACCGTTTCGTCATCGGCGCCACCGCCAACCGTCGACGCTCCGGACGAAAACCAGAGCGAGGGCTCCAAGTTGCGCACCTTTCTGGGAATTCTGAAGAAGTGAGTATACGAAAATTACGTGCTCTCTGCCGCTGCTGTGAGCGGACCGCGCTGCTACACTCGTTGGCGGTTGGGGTTGGAGCGGTGTGGTGCGAAATCGGATCCAGACATGTCATGACTGGCACAAACATCATGTTGTTGCAAAACACACTTGCTAATCAACTCGCCCGCTGCTAGATTCATCGGCGTCTCTGACCTAGCCGCCGTTCGATTTTCCCTCCCGTCGCAGCTCCTCGAGCCCACGCCGAATCTCGAATACTGGACATATCTTGACGCCCCCAACGCCTTTGTAGCCATTGGCACATCTGACGAACCCCTAGATCGCATGCTCGAAGTGGTGCGATTTTGGCTCACCAAGGATCTCAAGTACGCAAAGGGAAAGCCCTGCAAGCCCTACAACTCTTGCTTGGGTGAATTCTTTAGGGTTCGTACAACACGCTCTCGGCCACGAGATAACAAAGTGTCACCCACTAACATGCCCCGCAAAATAGTGCAACTGGGAAACCGAAGACAATGCACCCAAGATTCAAACTGGCGATCTCGGCCAGAACCGCGGCTCCTCCAAGAGCCCTGCCTCCAGCTTAAAGTCTGGCTCCAAGAGCGACAAGGCGGCATCCACCGTCTCTCTCTCGGTGCCCCAGCATGGCAAGTCGGCCGAGAAGCCTGTCACAGTCTCGTACCTTACCGAGCAGACTTCGCATCACCCTCCCGTCAGTGCCTTCCATGTGGCCTGCCCCGAAAGAGGTATCACTGCGCGCGGCTTTGACCAGATCACTGCCAAGTTTACTGGAACCTCTGTCAAGGTCTTGCCCGGCGAACACAACATGGGCATCTTCATTACCTTGGCCAACCGCGACGACGAGACCTATCAATTAACACACCCTGCTGCGCATCTCGGTGGACTTTTCAGAGGTACTCTCAGCGTGTCCGTTAGCGAGATGGCCTATATGAAGTGCCCCAAGACCAAGATAAAAACGATCCTGCACTACGTCGAAGAAGGCTGGCTGGGCCGCACCACTAACAAGATTGACGGTGTCATTTTCCGCTACGACCCTGAGAACGATGATAAGACCCGTGTTCAGGATGTACCCGACGAGGACGTCTTGGCCCGACTCAGCGGCCCTTGGAGAGAAAAGGTTGTCTTTACGCTGGGTCCACGCCAGGTGGTAAGATATCCCATCCCCTCCATCCGGAGCCATCATCTTGTAAACGTAAGCTAACCTGCCTTTAGAAAAACGTACCTGCGGACGAACAATATACAATCATCGAAATTGCGCCACTCAATGTCGCTCCCAAGGTCCTGCCGCCCAAGGACGAGCAAAAGGAAAACGAGTCATTGACTCTCTGGGGTGGTGTGACCGACGCCATTCACAATAAGCAATTCTCCAAGGCCACAAATATCAAGCTCGAGCTTGAGGAAGCCCAGCGAGAAAAAGCCCGCGAACGCGAACGCACCGGCGAGACGTTTACGCCCGTCTTTTTCGAGCACGTCGTCGGCAATGGCGGCCAGCCCGACCTCACAGACAAGGGCAAACAGGTCATTGAGCGCTCCCAAAAGGGCGAATGGTCTCTCGACGGCATTCTATAGAACTTTGCTGGCAAAGAAAGAAAGAGCGAGGGAATGTCCATCTAAGCTCTGCGCTCATGAGCCCTGCGCAGAGCTGTAGTCATGAGGAACAGAGGTTAGAGGCAGGTTATGTCGTTTTTTATTTTTCATGCATTGAGGTACTGCTAAACATGGCCTCTCTGATTTTTGGCATATCATACGGTGTCAGATAATGAGCTTGAGTATCTTTTGGGATAGATAGACTAGGTGTCGTTTGTTGCGTCGTCCTTGGGGTTGTATTTTCAGGTCTATATCCTGAAGAATCGCTACATCATACTATACGGGATGAAACTCTACATGGGTCTGGTGTTTTTTTCTTCTTTTTCCTAACTGTTTCTCTTTTTGAAGTGTTTCTGTGCATACGTTTTGTGATGGGGAACGGACAACTTGCATTCCTGACTGTTGCAATTATACTGTAGCTACTAATGACTCAAGAGGGCGTCAAGACGGATGCCTCTCTCTTAAATTCACAATATATCATGGTGCATTCAGCAAAGAAATTCCTTTTTTTAAGATAGAAAAGTGGTATTCATCTTCATCACTTTCCCCCGAGTCCCTCTCTTGCCATTTCCTGTTCGCTATATCTCGTACACTGAAATTCTCGCCGGTTATTGTACAAAATTAAAAAGAGTGAAGTAACTATCTTGGTTTTCTTTTCGTTCCACTTTCACATAAGCCAACATGACCGTTTCTCTCTTCCAAGGTGTCATGTCATGTCATGTCATGTCAAAAGCAGATTCCCTTTGGTTCGAAAGGGACAGCTTAGGCGTCAATGAAACCCTTGACATTGCCCAGCCACCTCAGATACTCGCGCTGCTCCTTGACATCCACGTAATCAGGCACAAAGACAGCCATGGCCTGCGTAACGCCACGCTCCTCCAGGAAGCGCTCCATAAGGACCTGCAGGTCCTCATCGAGGCTGCCAAACGGCGGGCCAGGGTAGACATCTGCACGCTTCTGCGCGGCGTCAGGGCTGTCCACCTTGGCTACCTTGGCGTCCTCGTAAAAGAACATGTTTTCGACGACAATGTTGCCGTCCTGCGCGGTGGCATCAATGTTGAGCGCGCCGGGGGCCTTGCCGGGCTTCTCAACCACAATCGACAGGTTGATGGGCGCGGCCGTCTCCTCGTCCATGTCCAGTTCGTCCTCGGCGCCCTCGTCGCGGCCGCTCTGCTTGCCGCTCTGCTGGTCGTCGCCTTCCAGACCCTCCTCGCCTTCCATGGCGGACTGGTCCTCTGCGAATGGGTCGTAGTTGGTAATGTCGGCAATCGAGAAGCTGACGGTGATTTGCTCCTCGCCGTACTTGCGCACCAGCTTCACGACTTCTTGGCCTGGCGTGTCGACGAGCTCAAAGGGGCTGTTGTCCAGAAAGTCCTTGATGCTGGCGGGCTGCTGCTCTGCGGCTGCCATTTCCTCCTCGATCTGGATCTCGCTCTCCAGCTTGGTGGAGAGCTCGTCGTCGTTCTCGGCTCGGCGGGCGCTTGTTGTTGAAAAGCTGGCGGCGGCGGCGGTGTTGTTGCGGGTGTTTGCGGCGCGGAGCATGTAGGTGCCTGCAGGGCGGGCGACGGCCGCCTGGCGGAGGATGGCGGCGCTGCCGGCCATGCGGCTCAGCGTGCGAGGCGCAGAGCGCGCAAAGGTACGGATGGAAAGCATGGCGGAGTTGGTGGTTGTGAAGAGGAAGAGGGTAGATGTGGTTGGTTGTAAGAGGTGAAGCTGGGAAACATGAGCTGGGAAATTTTTAGTAGGGATGGGGACCACCTCCTGGCCACTGCCGGACGTCAAACAGCAGTGGTTCCACCCGCCACGTGATGCAATGATGAAGGCCTGAGGGAATCAATAGTCTTGTAGAGCAATTTGCGCATATGTAGACGAAGAAATTTTTATGAATTTAGCTGGTAACGTAATATTTTGACGGTGAAGAAATTTGTTATAAGTAAAGTATCTTGAAAAATCTATCGTGAAATGTGCGTT
Source organism: Lecanicillium sp. S3808 (assembly GCA_023628775.1). Classification (NCBI taxonomy): domain Eukaryota; kingdom Fungi; phylum Ascomycota; class Sordariomycetes; order Hypocreales; family Cordycipitaceae; genus Lecanicillium; species Lecanicillium sp. S3808. The sequence goes on from JAMAJY010000028.1 coordinate 65,680, forward strand.
GCAAGCCGTACTCCAAACAACCATCAAACCAACCGACCCTTTTTCCTCTAATTAGTTTTGACCTTGCATACAATCATTCATAAGCAAGTCTTTTTTTTTTAGTTTATGCCCTTGTTGGGAAAATCCGCAGGTGATGACTTTCCGGCGCTGGAGACTTTGACCCAGGGAATCGTAGAGAGGTACGCCCAAGATCCTTCCCACCTTACAAGCTTGCCGCCGTTTTCAGCCGACATGATGTCTGGCAGGACTGTAGAAGCTGTCAGCTTGACTTTTTCAACTGATAAAACGGAAGAGACGACGTACGGAATCCTTGCTTGTATTCATCCTCCAGGGCTGAAATCTTGGCCTTGAGCAGATCCTCGCGAGTGCTGGATGGCCGGCCAGGGCGACGGGCCTTTTTGGCCTCGTTGTACTCCTCATCGTACTGATGAACATATCTGAAACGGCAGGTTAGTATGATTTCGGTCAGAGTTGGGCTTGAAAGACGGACGTGCTGATGAGTTCCTGAACATCCGGTAGTTCCAGACTCAAGGCCTCTTTGTCTTTTAACGCCTGCTGAAAGAATGTGACACGATCGACTAATCGAAGCAAAAATTAGCTTAAACTTCTAAAAAATAAAAATTGAGACAAATATTGGTGTTGAAGTCATACTAATGGGCTGCTCCTTCTTGCTCCTGGATGCTGCAAGCTTTTCCAACCTCACATCTCGAACGTTGGCTTTGTGAAGACGTCGCGAGTCTCTCGACTTTTCGTGCAGCGCATTCACCTCGCCCCCGCGCTTCTTGGCAATTTGCTTGCGTGTTTTTGACAGTGATGTAGGCATATTTGATTGTGGCCTGTGATGTGGATTGAGTTGAGGCTCGAAAGTGTAAGTTGGGCGACGGGATAAGATTTTCGGTGAGGTTGAGCTCTGCTGTGGGTCGCCGCTATTGGTCAGATAAGCGGAGCTTGTCGAATCGCCCAAACAGGAAACGCAAGCTGAGGTGTATACGGGCAAGGAAATTTTTGCCGTAAATTCCGATAATACTGAAAAAAGATGCAGAAAAGTACATTTGTGGATTCTGTACTTTCTCTGAGAATGGATTAAGGTATTACGCCCATGTGTGGAAGATACGCCCTCTAAAAGGACCAGTACGTAGGGAGGCAATGTAACCAGTTTAGTCTAAGCTGTCTGATGGAAGATTCTCAACGTTACTGTATTCTACTAGTTGCTCAATATTCTATCTAGGGTGTTAAAATAATGCTTTACTGTCTCACCCTGTTGAACTAAACTTCGGCCCTGGTGAATAAAGCACTCGTTGGTAATACGGCGCAACAACGGAGCTGTTCTCCTTTGGGCGCATCCGGCATAACATCGTCTACAGGTCAAACTTAAGAAACTATGTACATGGATATCTTGGCCACAAACAGGGTATGTTGCCCTTACAGCCGCCACTTTAACCAATGAATACACTGACGCTTTAGTAACGAAAGGGTGCATTACAAGGTCTTTGCGGACCTAGCCACGGCAGTAGCCATGGCTGAGAATGTCTTCATCAGCTGTTCATCTAAGTAAATTTGGCGGGGAATATAGCACTACAATGTTTCGATCTGCTCGATGGAAAACTCTCTGACACACAAGTTTGGAGATGCAAATGCAACAGTGTTGGCTACTACAACATGCCGTCACCTAGGAGAAGCAGAAACCATGCAGGAATTCGGGTTGTGAGATTAGGGTTATGCAGGCACAAGGATTACAAGCAACGAGCAAGCATCTCTACATTAGTCCCCTAATAGATCTCAATTCATCTACGCGCTCCTTCTCAAGCCGATACAGATCTCGCACCAAATAATAATACTGCCAACGTCACAAAAACGGTTGCCCCGGGAATGCTAAACGACGGGAGCTAGGCCGCATCAGGCGACCAAACCCCTGTTCGCGCCCGCCCACTTGGTGCCTCGTTACCCACCTCGTCAACGCGGTCTGTATGGGCACGACCTCTTAAATGAACCAGCATAGTCGCGTCACCGCCAGCATTAACCGTCAGGCATTTTCGCGCTGAGGCTTGGCCTCCTTCTTTTCTTGTACACTTGCTCCCGTCCGCCATGTCCGCGACTGCAAACAGCTCTTCGCCTGCTGCTTGCTCGAATTAGCTTCTAGCTTGTTACAGCCCGTCTTTTGGCCGTCGGGTTTTTGTTTACTGCATTCTTAGTCGACCTTTTCTGCAGACTGCCACGCGGCGTGCGTGCCTGGGGCTTACGAGACGATTTGATACGGGACATCATAGCCGTTGATGACAAGAGAATAATATTTACTGGGCGTTTTGCTGGAGGATACCGCCAAAGAAGTCCAATCTTCAAGACCTGTAACGCGTCCATACCGGTGGCGTCCTCGTCAGGGACCGCTCCCTCAAAATGGGTGTTTCTGGTACGCGCTCGCCCGCTATCGTCGCGAAATATTATCCTGCTAACTTTTCAAAGGGCTTCTGCCTCTTCTGAAATCAATACAGAAACCTACAGAATTAAAGAAATGTAAAGGCCAGACACTCGGGGTCGACGCCTACGGATGGCTCCATCGCGCTGCCTTTTGCTGCGCCGTTGAGCTTGGCCAGGGCAAGCCAACCACAAAGTAAGTATCTTTTCTCACTCGCACCAAAAGACCACTTGTTTATGTGTTCAGATATATAAACGCTGCCATGTTTCGCGTCCGTATGCTGCAACACTTTGGAGTCCAGCCGTACATGGTCTTTGACGGTGACTACTTGCCTAGCAAAGCGGCCACCGAAGATTCTCGTGCCCAGAAGCGCGAGGAAAAGAAGAAGCTGGCCAATGACTTGCTGAAAGCTGGGAAGCCTTCACAGGCTGCACAAGAGTTCCAAAAATGCGTCGACATCACGCCCGAGATGGCTTCTGCTCTCATCCAGGAGCTTAAGAAACAAGGTATCCCGTACGTCGTGGCGCCCTACGAAGCCGATGCCCAGCTTGTGTATCTTGAAAAGAAGGGTCTTATTCACGGCATTCTCTCTGACGACTCCGACCTGCTCGTCTTTGGCGCCAAACGACTCCTCACAAAGCTCGACCAATACGGCAACTGCATTGAGATTAACCGACGCGACTTTTGCGCCTGCCGAGAGGTCTCCCTGACCGGCTGGTCTGATGCTGAATTTCGGCGGATGGCTATTATGAGCGGCTGCGACTATCTAAATGGCCTACCTGGCGTTGGCTTGAAGACGGCCTACCGCATGCTGCGCAAATCAAAGACTCCTGAACGAGTCGTTCGTATGCTTCAGTTCGATGGAAAGAGAGTGTCAGAAAACTACCTCACCCAGTTTTACCAGGCTGAACTTACTTTTTTACATCAATGGGTATTTTGCCCAGAGAAAAAAGAGCTCGTCCACCTCACTGAACTCGACGGCACGCGGACTGCGGCGGAGATGCCGTACATTGGCGCCCATGTTGAGAAAGAGATTGCCCAGGCAATTGCACGCGGAGACATGAACCCAATGACCAAGGAGGCCATCCAGCTGGCGCTCACACCGTCCAAGAGGAAACTGTCAATGAGCCGAACAGCTGCTACTACTTCACAGCCACCCCATAAGCCAATTACCTCATTCTTCAAGGCACCAGGCCGAGTTCCCATGGGCGAGATGGACCCCAATTGCTTCTCTGTTGACAAAGAAAGAGTCGCACAACTCACAGACGGAGGGCTTGTGCCTCGTGTTTTCCCGCTGCCTCGCCCGTACATTGACCCGAACAGCGAACCAAGCCCTGCCAGCGAACGCCGCTCTGGGCCGGTTCCACGCAGGACCTCCCCTCGACTGAATCGACGACGTACTGAGCCAATTGGTGATATGCTCTCCCGAGTGGCTAGCAGTCCTCTTGTGTCAAAGCAAAGCTCGACCGTCAAACCTACAGGAAGCACTCCACAATCCGAACCGGCTGCGAGACCACCGAAGAAGGCTCGCCTCTGTGACGACATTGATGCCCTTGACTCGTCGCCAAAGAATAGCAGGTTCTTTGCACCACCTCAAAACAAGAAGCCTGCCAGCCCGCGACGAGCAAAAAGCGATGCATACCTGCTTTCAGACGATTCGATTGAGGAAGCATTACAAGGACTGCCCGACGTGGAGAACTGGACGCCGAGTAACCGGAGCCAAAACCGAGTATCCATTTTCGATGACTCTAGTCAAGAAACGCAACCGACATCTCGAGAACCAAGCTCGTTGACGGAAACATCACTATCAAGCGTTAGCCAAGCGGATGTAGCAGATACCCCGAGTTCCTCTATCGAAGCATCCATGCCACCGCCCAAGTCAAACCGTGGACTTTCTCAACGATCGAGCAACACGCCATCAAACCTCTCGCTCAGTCGCTTCTCATACTCATCGCGCAGCTCAACCGCCGCGACGCCTGCTTCAAATATATCCAGCCGCTCGTCCGTCTTCAGCGCCGCTGCAACGCCATCCACCGCCCCATCCACAGCATCCTCATCCCGCATGCCATCTTCTGTCTCCCGCATGACGCCCCTCCAACGCATGGGCGCCAAAGCAGCCAACTCGCCACGTTTCGCCCCTCCGCGTCCACAACAGACAAATAAGCCCGCGTATCTCGGCAGTCTACCAGTCAACCCGTCCTTTGTGCCGCTGCCAAAGGTCGACCTAGACGAAGTCGAGGCGCTGCATAAGCCGTGTGGCGGAAGCGAGGACATGATCATCCCCGACAGTGACGGGGAAGAAGCAGGCGAGGAGGAGAGCAAGGTCCCGTCTCCAAAGAAGCTTGACTTGTCGCAATTTGCATTTTCTTAGGGAGACGTATGTATATATATATAATTTCTGTTTGCCTGCTTTGTTTTTATGGTAATTATTATTGCATCAGTGGCGTTTTATTGGTACTGAAGAAAGGAAGGGTTTATCATGCATGATTTATCTTTGTTAGGGATTCATATTTAGTTGTTTCGAATACCCAATTCATGGTTTTTGTTCTTGTATCAACATATTCTGACGCTGCTGAAAAATGTTGTACCGCATTTCACAGATGATGATTTACTCTTTGCTGTAACTTGTATTTGAGAGTTGCCGCTTCATCAAATACTATTTCCTGTCTAAACAAAAAAACCAAATCATGGGGCTACGCCCCAGTCTGATGTGTGTTACTTGACAAATGAGACAAAAAAAAAAAAAGACATGACAAAGCCGCAAAAAAGAACAAAACAGAAGAAAGTACTCTTCTCGTTCGCTTTATCTAACACCATCACCCCTCTCACGCCTTGTCGCGCCGGTGACATGAAACAAAAAGCTGTTGTTGCATGCTGCAAAGGAAAGCAAAATCAAAAACAACGAAAACCCCCCCAAAATGCGGAGACTGGAACAAAAAAAGGAAATAGTTGTGTGTGTAGTAAACAAGTTATTTGTGAATTCGTCTATAGTGGTCGTTAAGTCTTAACAATGTAAAGAGAAACGCGGGTCCCGTTTCTAAAACAGGGATGCTTTGTGTCTTGTGGTCCGCTTTATAACCATGCTGTCCTTCCTGCAGCCCAGGCAATATATCGGTCTAGCTGGTTTGGAACGTTGAGTGACCTGGGAGTTTGGGCTTCGACCTCTTCCTAACGACGGACAGGGGGCCCTGTTGTTGTATTTGTGTTTGTACTAGATGTTGGAGCGGTCAAGTCCGAGTTGAATGTCCATTTCGCTGCAGTCAGGGTTAGCAAAGGCCTGGATCAACATGAGGATTTCACAAAACTGTACCCTTGGCTAGATTTTCTGCCGTGTCTTCCAGCAGAATCAAGCGTCGCTTGTTGCAATATGACGTCTTGTCCATTATATCCACCTTGAGCTTCGGGTCCGACAACTCTTGGATGGGCTTCTCAAACATCTCTGACAGGTTCTCCACCGCCATTTCCAAATCTTTCTGGTTGTCCTCAAAGATTTCTGTCAAGTTGTTCTTAGCTAGATAAAATGCGAATGCATAAGTCCACTTGAGAGTCTGACGACACGTCTGCAGTGCTTGAGATGCCGAGTTGAGATACTGCACCTCGATCCATGACATGCCCGACGACGACTGGAGCTGTACCATTTTCTTTTCCGTCTTTTGCGCAATGTCCCTATCGAGCCGCGCAGACTGTTCGTGGTTGGCATATCGGTTATAGTAGTGCAGGTAGCGTGCAAGCGACGTTCTCGACTTGGTCTGCGCATCGCGGGCTTCGGATCCGCTCTTTTCCTCGTAGCGGTTGCAGTTGTACCACGATGTGCCATGCTCGGACCACAGGCCCATGCACATCCAGCAAAATTCATACTTGCACTTTCTACACGTCATGTGGTTGCAACCACCGTTCTTCTCAATGGTAGACTGGCATTTGGGGCACTCCTTGGTGTTGGCGTTGATCCAGTTTGCCGTCTCAGAGTCGTCGGCGCACTTCTTCAGCCACTTCTTAACCAACTGGCAGGGGGCCGGTTGATGGTCAGGGTTAGGACAGCCAAAGCAGAAGCGATATCCGCAGCGGCATTCCACGGTTGGTACAATCCTGTCGAGGTCCTTCTTCTTTACTCCGCACTCGACGGCATTGGGGCAGTCTGGTGCGGGGCACCATTTGAAGATGTCCTTGTCTTCGACATACGTGCGATTAAGCAGATCGCGGTATCTGCCAGTCAGCTCGGGGGTGACTAGTAGGTCAAGAGAACGAGAGTCTAAAATGCGGCCGCAGCCGTCAGATGGGCACTGGATCCTAGCGGCCTCACCCTCGTCTCGAATCTTTTGTGTTAAATAGTGTCTATAGCAGTCGACGCAGTATCGATGCCCGCACTTTAGCGCAAATGACTCTAACCCATCGTCGTCTTCACAGCAAATATCACACATAAAGCCAGGCATAACCTCCAACTTTGGCAGCGAGTCTGTGCTGCTGTTTAGGCCCGCTGCCTCCAAGACCTTTTCCGGGCGATCCATGTAGTCCTCGAGCAGACGTTCTTTATTCCATCGAAAGTGCCGAAGCAGGATGGCTGCATCCTCTTTGCGCATATCCAAAATCATGTTGACCTCGTTGATCATCTCGTCCTGCTGCTGCTGAATATCGGCCGGCTCGAAAACCTTGAAAGAGACGACATGGGCCGGAGTCTTTTTCTTGTCTATCTCTTTGGCGGAGAGACCAAAGTCTGGGTCTGGCTCGTCAAAGTCAATATCGTCAAAGTCTACATTCAGTCAAGAGTCAGTATAAACGCCGTTGCAGTGCAACATGGCAGCACAAGATTCTCAGAGATCTCAGCGGGACGTACCTTCAGCGCCCGACATGTCGTCCCCGCTATCCTGCAGCATCTCATCGTCGCTGGATAGCTGCGACATGAACTCTTCGTCTGAATCCATCCCGACGCTGGTAGTCGTAACAGGAGTCGGGGGCGCGGCGGGTGGTGCGGCAGCTGAGACGACGAGCTTCTTGTTGGAAGAGTCCTCGGTGTTGGCGGAAGTGATCGTCGCCTCAGCAGCCGTTCGCTTCCTCGTTTGCGGCGAAATTGTGGCGGCCAACGAGAGAAAAGGGGTGCTCGCCGGATCTCAGGGTTCGGCAAGCTGTCTTTTGGGGGTATTTCCAAGAGTGACGGCTTGGAAAAGTGTAAGAGGCAATGGTCTGCGGGAGGATGAAGGAGGGCGGTTGATAGGCGAGGCTTGGACGGAGGGAGAGACGGCCGACCGACGTCAGGTGCGCGTGGAGCGGGCAAGTGGGCGGCGGGACGTCCTTGGTGGTCGATTAGTAGATAGGTACCTATGACGAGGGGAGTACTCCGTGTTGCACGAGGTACCTGTTGGGCAATGCAACCGTTTGTCAGGCCGCCGATACAACAAGGTGGGAACTATTCCGCAGGATATCACTGTATTTGCGAGAATCTAACAAGCAGACTTGAATTCCCGAATCATAAACCAAGGGCGTTCTCAACACCCGACTCCTCATGGGCCTCGTCTGTTTGATACGTGATGTGACAGACTATCCTAGGACGCTGACTCATGGAGAGACGGATTGGCGGATTGGGAAGGCGAAATCGCTGCAAAATAGACGGCCGCCTAGCCATAGCCAGGCAGAACCACAGTGGGCCGTGGGCCTGAAAGCCTTGCCACGCCTTGCCTTGCCAGCGGGGGTGGCACAGGTCTGCAGCAGGACACTTGGGGCGGGTCTGTCGGTTGGCGTTCTCCGATTTTATCGGCGGTAACTTCGGCAGCCTAATCGAAGTCCGGACATGGGGGTATATAGGAGGAGTCGGGGGACCAGAAGCAGAATAGCGTTATGGCAGGAGAATAAGAAAAGGAAATGTCTTAGCTCGTAAATCAGAAAATAAACTATTATCCCGCGTCGAGATGCCGCAGTTCTTGTCCAGCTAGGTTACACTGCAGTCTGCTGCTCAAGCTTGCTGCGGCTCCTGGTATTAGCGCCAACGCCAAGGATATCACGTTGAGTAAATCACGCTGCTGTGAGGCTGTTTAGTCGTAAACGGCCAACTATTCAGTATGTAAGAGCTGATTTGTCAAAAATCCCCGCACTATGCTTTTTCAGTCGTTTGTCCCTGTCATGTCGTCCCAAACACGACTAGTGTATACTGGAGTAGCATCTGATGGGCTGCAAACTGCCAATGAATGGGTGCTCTTTGACAGTACTGGTGCAACAAGTGAATTGGAAGATCTATTCTATGGTATGAAGAATGTGCCGTCTATGCCTTTTTCCTTTTCTTTCTAGAGTTACCCTAGATGACAACACTCATCTCTTCCGGCAAGAGGCCTTCTCTAACTTTGCGCCATTCCTTTTTTTTACTCGAGCACCTTCTCAGCCATGGTCACTGAAAATGTGGATGTTAGCATAATTGAATTCCTAAACTTAGGCGTCATCACCTACCTTCAGCGGCTGTGGGGTCAGACTCCAGATGGACCTTGGTGACCTTGCCATTCTCAACCTTGAGGACAAATCGCTGGCTGCGAGTGCCTCCAAGGACGGCAGCGGCTCCATCAAAGCCCATCTCCAAAGCCTTTGTAAACTCGGCGGTCGGGTCGGCAATGAAGCGAATCTAATTCCAAGTTAGCAAATCTTTTGCTTCTCCCGTCAAAGTGTGGTGGGCATGTAGCATACGCCAGCCTTTCCAGCGGGGTCGAGCTGGTCGGCCCAAGCCTTCATGCTAATAGGGTTGTTAGTATCTTCTCGTTTGTTTTACTCGAGAGAGAAATCGGATGTGCAACATACACAAACGGGTCATTGACAGACAGGACAAACACCTTGCCGGCCGACTTGAGCTTGGGAGAGCTGATAAAGGAGGGAATGTGCTTGCTGGAGCAAGTGCCAGTAAAGGCGCCAGGAACACCAACAATATACCCGTTGGATGACTTGAGCTCGTCGGCCAGGCTGACCTTGTTGGCGGCCGAGTTCTCAAACAGACCTCCGGCCTCGGGGATCTGGTCGCCAGCCTTGATCAGAGCTCGGGGGGTCGAATGGAAGCTTCGCGCGGTAGCGGCGGGCCGGGCGAGGGCGGTGCGACGAAGAGCGGCTCGGAAGGACATTGTGAAATGTGCTGGTGTCGTGGTCGAGGTAGTTGGAAATGTGTCGCAGTAGCGGCGGAGAGGCAATTGCGTTTGTTTTGGCTGGGCCTGGAGTTGTGGAAGTGAGGTCGGACAAATTACGTGAGCTAATAGCTTTACTGGAGCTGGTAGCCACAAACGGGCAGCTCTACGCAGCCAATGTCGTCGGTGCCCGCTGCATCTTTCCGCACAGCGTCGGCTCAGGAACTGGCCTCCAGGAATGGCGACCGGCCCCACCCGGCAGAACAATACGCAATGTGCAGACACTGACGAGTCTGACCGTACCCGTGCATCTTGTAAATATTCATATAAATTTCCCCGAGGTTACTGTTTTATTTGCCGGTAAGGATCCTGTAACGTAGCCCCATAATCCATACCTTATAAAACATGTCTTTGATAAGAATCACCATTGCAAGACATTTGCAGCAATACGGCGCTTTCCGTCGAGCCACCTTTGTCATGCTACCTTGAAGGCGGATTCCATCCTGTGACCTGGAAAGCAATAACCCCGAGATGGCTTGTGGCGTTGACTAGAAACACTCACAGCGTGCTCACATGCTCATGATGAGCCACTTTGTAAGAGGTCCTGACGCTGATGGCTCGATCCTACCACTCACAGACAGGTTGAAACAAGGGCCGCGTTTGGGGAATGGGTCGTATTGTTAATGAAACAAGAAAGCGGTCTTTGTCAATAACAACGGAGTGTTTCGGGTAGCGCGTAAGACGAGAAACACAATTTTCACACCAAAAATAGCCTATTTCATGCTGTTGGAATTGCGTGTCCGAGCACCGGCGTGAGTAAATTTAGCAATCTTGATGCAAAGGCTTGGCGATGCCCGACGCCACGCAGGTGTCGGCTCGATATGTTGTCCACGTCGCTGGATCTGCCGCATCAATGCCTCTGCAGGAAAAATCCAAGGTGGCGCTCAGATTAAGCAGCGCTCAAGTTACACATCAGAGACTCACAGCAGCTGCGTTACTCCGATGGTTGACTTTGTGTGGCGCCGTGACACAAAGGGCAGCGCGCGCACGACTCAACTGTCCAATGCTGTGAGTAATGGCAGTAAACGAGATTGCGAATTTTCGGTTTTGCAAAAGTCAACCGCATGTACTCGTATATCTTGTGCCTTATGAATTTTTTTCCTTAAGTAAATATAAAGATAGGGCGTGGATACCTGCTCTCGGCACTGACAGGGCCAAGCTCGGATCGGCCGATGGTTTTGAGGGTCGTGATGCTAGCTTTGCCCTGTCGCACAGACAAAAGCGCATGCATCGGGCAATCTGGAGCATGACAAGGACGGTGGCGCAGCAATGGTAATGCCCTTTGGCCCAACTTACTTGGGGCGCCAGAAAGGCTCGCGGGTTTCCGTGTTGGCTTGGTTTAATGACAGGGGCCAGCACATTGTATCAGATGGCGGATCGGGAGCCCGATGGGACGAGACAAGTGGAGATTGAAGAGCCATGGTCTAGTTTGATATGATATCAAGCTCGTATTGGCTAAGGATACTACTAAATGTTCTGAATGCTCGTCGGGGTGCCGTCGGAGGTCATCAAGGGTGTTACATGCCTGCTGCGGGAAGAAGAAGTATTCTGGGATAGCCCGGACGCCGCCCAAAGACGGGCTTTCCTGACAGTTTGGCTGTGTCGTAAGCTTGTGCCGAGATAGGTCATCTATGTATTTCACGGTGGCAAAAAAGCTTACGTCGTAGTTGTCCTCGAGTACTCTGTAGTGGTGGCCGAAAATCGTCGAGGATCTGGAAGGTGTACTTGTACCTCAGGCGAGCCTGGAAGTAAACGATCGCCTCCAAATTGGGCTTCGCGACGTGGCGTTTTGATATTACTGCTGACAGTGTCCGGGCACCCTATGCACCATTCCGCAATCCTAGTGAATTATATTGCACTACCTGCAGTTGTACGAATTGCCGTGCAACGCCAGCAATGCCGGAGTAAGGCGTAAGAACCTGGTGTCATACTATTAATTACGTACCACGCCTGTCAAAAAGCGCGTTCGCTTGGTAGCGTTAGTAAATGGAACTTGACCCGAGTCTCTAATTCCAGACCGCGACTGAAATTGGTATTGTTGACGTTCGGCAGGCGTAGTACATATCAGCGCCTAGGGACGACATTTTGTTAACTGAACGGCCAGGCGAATAGCAGAGTGCTTCTGGCCCAGTCCTCGACCTGCCGGTCGTAAGGACAAGTACCGATCGGCTCACCTTAGTACAGACTACGTCAAGGTGCGCTGCCCGCTCCGTATTCCATTCGCCAGTGCGTCATTCGTCCCTTGCTGGCGTCCAGGCACGCCGTAAAAAGTGGCCAGGCCGAGCGCAAGACCCAGCGGATCAGGGGAACCAAGACAAGGGAGAGCGGGCTCTGACTCGCCCGGACTTCCTAGCTAGGCGGGAGGCTTGCCCACCCCCTCTTTCGCTCACTACGAGGTGTAGCCACCAAGGACTGAGCGCTGGGCGGGGGGGGGGGGGAGGGGAAACAGTGGTTGTGTGGTGCTTCTCTCGGTGCCGGCATTGTGGTGTGGTGCGTAGGGTGAGTGTGTGTGGGAGAGAGGCGTATACTCGTAGTGTGTGTGTGCGCGTGGTATGCTCGTCCGTACCTCGCATCGCACCGCCCTCCCCCTCGCCGCTCCACACCTTTTTTGCACAGCTTCTCCTAAATTGGCCTTGCCCACTTGCCATATTAGCAGATGGACCCGGAACCCCCCCTCCAGAAACTACCTACTACTGCATCTCCCTCTCTCTCTCTCTGAATTCCTGCTTCACGTTAATCGTCAACGCCTCGCTGCTGCCGTCGCTCTCGCCGCTGCTTGCGACCTGTAGCTCCCGATAAAACACGGCTACCGCGCTCCGAAAACGACATTACCCATTCCCATTTGTCACCTTAAAACCCCCTGCCTGACGCTGGGCGCCGTTACTTTTTTCACCAACTACCCGCGGTCGTGCCTTTGTACACGCAGCCACGTCTCGACCGCTCAACCCATTCGACGTCTGCAAGTTACCCGTCGGCACAAACAGTTGGCAACGCATAGCGAAGCAAAGGCGGCCATCTTGAGCCCCTGGTTCTTTGCGTCCGCCTCTCCTGCCGACCACCTAACTCCCTCGCCGTTGTCGCGCGACCACTATACCCATCCTCGGCTCGCAACGCATGAACCTCATACCATAGTTTGTGTACCGTGCGATATTCGGGGGAAACACTACGACTATTGAAAGGTATACCGTCATCCCAGAGGTCGTAATTATTTAAAATACCAGGCAGTCAGCTGCTCCCGCCGTCCACTTCTCACGGCGAGGTATTCCGGCAACCGGCAAACACGTCAACAAACCACAACTGCTATCGTCATGTTACATACGCCGTCTCGTGCTTCTACTGCTTCTTCTTCCTCGTTTCAACCCTTATCCCGACAAAACACAATGTCTTCCTACGAAGGAGGCCGCTCGGCGCGCCAGTCGAAGCGTTACTCCATGTCGGCCCTCTACATGTCCATGTCCGCCAATGAGGGGGAAATGCAGATTGAGGACGATCTAGCAAAAGGTATGTTTCTGCTTGTACCCTCCTCATCTCGCAGCAGTGTTAATTGCTAATATTTTTGGTTCTCACTAGCACAAAAAATTCTTCGTGAACTCAAATCCAACATCTCCTCGCAATCGAAGAAGAATTTCGTCCTTGAAAAGGATGTCCGGTACTTGGACTCTCGTATTGCGCTCCTTATCCAGAATCGCATGGCACTGGAAGAGGTTCGTTTTATCAAAGCACGCTAGCAAGACTAGCAGTAGAATGCTAACTCAATACAGCAAAACGAAGTCGCCAGCCATCTCGAAGATGCAACGGACATGCAAGAGGGCTTTTTTCCCAACGACGACAAGACTCAGAAATATGGAAATCTGCTATTCCTCCTGCAGTCCGAGCCGCGGCACATTGCTCATCTCTGCCGACTGGTCTCTATGGCTGAGATTGATTCTCTTCTGCAAACAGTCATGTTCACTATTTATGGCAACCAGTATGAAAGCCGAGAGGAGCATCTTCTTCTCACCATGTTTCAGGTACGCTACCACCCCACTGACCCGGCTCGAGCAAATCTGTCTAACGTTATGTATCCAGTCTGTCCTGACGTATCAATTCGATAATACGCCCGACTATTCCTCTCTCCTTCGAGCCAATACCCCTGTTTCCAGAATGATGACTACCTATACGCGCCGTGGCCCCGGCCAAAGCTTCCTCAGAACAGTTTTAGCCGACAGAATCAACGATCTCATCATGCTGCAGGATCTCGACCTGGAGATTAACCCACTCAAGGTGTACGAGCGCATGCTCGAACAGATCGAAGAGGAGACGGGATCATTGCCCCCGTCTCTGCCCCGCGGCATCACAGCTGAACAGGCAGCGGAAAACTCCCAAGTGCAGGCTATCATTCAGCCCCGACTTGCCATGCTTACCGAGATTGCCAACAACTTCCTCAACACCATCATGGAAGGATTGGAAGAAGCGCCGTATGGAATCCGATGGATTTGCAAGCAGATTCGCAGCTTGACGAAGCGCAAGTACCCTGATGCCAACGATCAAGTCATCTGCACCCTTATTGGTGGTTTCTTCTTTCTGCGATTCATCAACCCGGCAATTGTGACACCAAAGTCCTATATGCTCATCGACGGGACACCCGCCGAACGTCCGCGACGAACACTCACGCTGATTGCCAAGATGCTCCAGAACCTCGCCAATAAGCCCTCGTATGCCAAAGAACCGTATATGGCTAAGCTTCAACCATTCATTGAATCGAACAAGGATCGAATCAACCGATTCATGCTTGATCTGTGTGAAGTCAGCGACTTTTACGAGAGTCTGGAAATGGACAATTACGTCGCTTTATCCAAAAAGGATTTGCAGCTCGATATTACTTTGAATGAAATTTACACAATGCATGGACTCCTCGAGAAACATCAGGGCGAAATTTGCCGAGACGAGAGCTCTCACCTGTCCATCATCATGGCCGAACTTGGACCCGCGCCAGCTCAGCTGCCGCGCAAGGAGAACCGCGTCATCAACCTTCCGCTCTTCAGCCGTTGGGAGACGGCTATTGACGACTTGACGGCAGCCCTAGATATTACACAGGAGGAAGTGTTCTTTATGGAAGCCAAGTCCATCTTTGTGCAGATTATGCGCTCCATCCCACAGAGTAGCTCTGTCTCTAAGCGACCACTGCGCCTTGAACGGGTTGCGGATGCCGCTGCTACAAGCCGCAATGATGCTGTCATGGTGCGTAAGGGCATTCGCGCAATGGAATTGCTGTCGCAGCTGCAGGAAATGGGAGTCATTGACAAGAGCGACCAATTCGGTTTGCTGCGTGATGAAGTTGAACAGGAACTTCATCATCTTGGTTCCTTGAAGGAGGGTGTACTTACCGAGACCAAGAAGCTTGATGATGTGTATAGGACGATTCGAGACCACAACACATACCTCGTGGGTCAGCTCGAGACGTACAAGAGCTATCTGCACAATGTCCGTTCGCAGAGTGAGGGCACAAAGAGAAAGCAACAGAAGCAACAAGTTCTTGGCCCATACAAATTCACGCACCAGCAACTGGAAAAGGAGGGTGTCATTCAGAAGAGTAATGTCCCGGATAACAGACGGGCCAACATCTACTTCAACTTCACATCCCCACTCCCCGGCACCTTTGTCATTTCACTTCATTACAAGGGTAAGGGATTTAGTTACTGCTACCATTTACTGTCTTCGGTATACTGACCCCTCTGACAGGACGTAACCGTGGCCTGCTTGAACTCGACCTCAAGCTTGATGATTTACTCGAAATGCAAAAGGATGGCCAAGAGGAACTGGACCTCGAATACGTTCAGTTCAGCGTGCCCAAGGTCCTTGCACTTCTGAACAAGCGATTTGCACGCAAGAAGGGGTGGTAAACGCCGAAACTGATCTGCCGACAAACCACTTTTTGACGGGATGATTTTCTTAAGAAGAACCTTGGCGTTGGGAGCACATGATACCACTTACGTTTCATTTATCGCGCTTCTCGCCGCAAACAACTCGGAGAAGGCACGACTTTTATATCGCTCGACTTTTCCGCATCATCAACCCGCAGACACGTCGAATACCCTAATCACGGACGAAGCTATTTCAGCAGGTGCCGGTTTGCCTTTTGAATCTCGCCTAGTTGTGTCTGCTATGTCCCCCTGTCTCATTTATTTGATATGTTTTTGTCTTCGTTTCTGGCGGAGCAATTGCTTTGTTTTGCTCATTTTGCGCGAGATGTACGATATATTGTTCAGAAAGCACCTTGTCTCTGGTAGATAAGAGCTTCATAGCATACATCTCAAATTGGTTGCTGGCTATTATCGAATTACAATGACGTTGGTATTTAGTTTTCGCTTTCGTTGAAGGCGTTTATTTTGGGTATTGCATGGCTTCAGATTCGCAAGGAAGGATGTCCATGGATTTTCGCTTGCTTCGCGTGTTGCCGAACCGTTTGATACCGATTCGCGTGCATGGCCCCATTGTTGTCGCCAATTTCGCATTTGTGCCAGTAGGAGGTATTTATGAGGAGGATGAAAACACAACTTTGTACGATAAAAAAGGAAGAAATGCGTATAGTTTTAGTAATTTTTCACATGTTTTAGCTACTCGGAATACATATAGTTTCCCATTATGGAAACATGACAGACTCGCTCGCTTAATTATGCAAAAGCATAAAATACAGTAACAAGTGTAACAAGAACAGGTCTAAACGCCAGGGATAGTAGCGTTCTCATCGGGCTGCTGTTGCTGTCTATTGTTGCGGCTCCAAGGCCACCTCCATCGCCACTGTGCCGCCTCAACTCTGCCACGGGCAGCTGTTACAAGTCGTCTCTTGCGGCCACTGCCCTGCTGTGGACGAGACGTAGCGGCATGTGGCGCGTTTTCTGCAGTTTCAGGATGTCTCCATCGTGTTACTGCCAGGGCGACATAATCCTTAATTATGCGCACGAGGACAGTAAAGGAACGTGTCTGCAGGAGGAAAATGACAATCATAAACGGCACGCATACCAGAATCATGGTTAGTGCGAAGCGCCAGTCTGTTGCAGGGATTGTGAATTCTGTAATGCCAAAGACAGACTGATGAGAGCAAGATGGTCAAGGTTAGTAAAGAAAAAAGGTATCCCAACACTTTTGAGATCAGGGAAAGGAAGCAGGGATAGGATTACTTGCCGTCACAAAAGTAAGCGGTAGGAAAATCATGCTTATCATGGTCAGGATCCGAATATTATCACCCTGGTCAATTGCCCGTCTGCTCTCCTTGATGGAACTTCCGCTAAACAACTGGTCACGCAGATTCTCAATCTCCTTGCGAGTGCGCTCGTTGCGTTTCTGCACATCGCTCAAGTCGGCGACCACCTTGTCTAATTCACGTCGCAAGACGCCCATCTTGTCTGCGTAGGCTGCGCCCTCTGCAGAGTCTGGGGTCGGATGCGGCCATAGCCAGGGGTGAGAACCCGTCCAGAATTCTTCGGTGAAAGTATTGAAGTAGGCGGATATCATGGCTGCTATGCCTGTGTTTATTACTGCGAGGGTATTGTAGGCCCAGAAGTAGCGGCGGATATAGGTGAAGTGCTTGTCTTCGAAGAGGAGTTTGTCGCGGAGGCGGCGGTCAAACATGAATTCTTTCTGCACATATTGTGTGAGATGAAAGTGGCCTGATTGGGTATTTATTTGAAAAGGGAGTGTCATGCTTACTGGGGGAGTGATGAGCTTGGTAATCTTTTCGTGGAGAATCATATTTCGCTTGCTGGCGTCTCTGTACTCGGATATTAAAAGCTCGAGAAAGGCGTAGGGACCGTTGCAAAATGTCTTTTGAACAAAATTCTCTCCGCGGACAGTATGTTCATCATCTGGGAAACTCTGGATACTAAGTAAATGCCATGGCCCAAATGTATCGTATAGGAAACCTTCTCTTGCACGTTCCTTTCGAGGTCGCATACGTAAAGACTTGATAGCGTCACCTCGCAAAGACAGCGCCAGGACAGAACTGCATTCTGCAATGTCAATGTGGTCACCGAGGCGCTTATCTGATGGCCGTTTCTCGAAGCGCTGCCATGGTGCTGGCTCGAGCCCGTCTCCGACGCTCGTATAGTATTTGAAGACGAAGAAGAATGAACGCTGACGTAGCTCGGCGACTGTGGTTCGTGGCGAGGAAAGAGGTTGTTGGTCAGAGGGCGAGGGAGGATAGGGCCATGATGCTGTGGCGCGCTCAAAGGCGCGGTAAGTGAAGGCGTGACTGCGACCTTTGTTGGGCTTGTCGGATAAAAGATGGTAAAGCAGCTCCGACATGTCAAAGTGAGGTGACATTGTTAGCTGGAGGGCTGCGAGCATGAGTGGTGTAGGCTCTTGTACGATCCTGCAGGAAGATTAGCTGTTTGCTGTCAAGATGGATGTTTCTGCTGGAGACTATACGTTATTCGTCCAACAGATTCGCCGCTTGGGTTGACATTCTTGATGGCATCCCAAACTATCGGGGCGTCGACGATGCCATCTGCCGCGGCATCGAAAGGGCTGTCACCCGCATACTTGATGATGCCCTGTGCATCAATGTCGATACTCATCTTGATGGTTTTAGAGTCCTTGGAGACTTCATAAACTTCAAACGTAGAGCTCAGGTAGCTCTCCCTCTCAAACGAAGCAAAGTCGCGAAAAGACAGCGCCGTATCAATCTCATGCCGTCGTCGGATCGTCTCCTCCAGTACTTCAGACATTTCGTCCGTAAACATCGTGTCTCGCAGATATGTCAATAATTCATGATCTGAGAAGCTCAGGGGCGTGAGCGCATTCGAAGAACGAGGCTCGGATATGCTTGCCGGCGTGCGCTTTTGACCAGCCGCCTGCTCGGGCCGCATATCCAGCAGCGGGATAAAGGCGAACTCGTCATCTTGAACGGCAAATTCCGAGTCGTTTGAATTTGCAGTGGTTGCAAACGGTCTAGGAGACGGACAGTAGGCTAAGCGCTCTTGTGTGTCTGCTGTGTCTCTCCGAGCTCGCTGGGGAATGGCAAGGGATCGCTCGCTGGCATACGTCTGCGCGCGGAGGGGAGGAGACGGAGCAAATGCCGTGATAGTGCGGCTGTCTGCGCGCTCTCTGGATCGAGGCTGAGCATTGAGGCCTGCATGGAGGTTGCGGAGGCTGCGGATGTACTGCTCGTGGGTGTGTTCCAGGGCTTTGATGAGGTCTTGTATGTTCTGCTGCTGGTCGATTGTTGTCATTATCACCATGCAGGTGTGTGTAAGTCTAGCTTAGCTTCGCCTTGTTGGGGCAGTGCAAAGATGAGGTTATCTTGGGACGGTAGGCGCATGAGATTAGATCGATAACAGTAAATAATAATAAATAATAAAAAAATAAATATGAAGTGTATGCCGTGATCTAGCTTTAAAACTGCATTGGTGTGGGAGGCAGCCGAGCTCAAAGAAGAGACGCTTGACAACGCACTTTATTCAGCCCTGGCATGCATTAGGCAGCACTTCCGCCAATGCGGGCAGATCGACTACAGAGCTGAGAGAAAGCTTGGAGCTCGGTCACTTATGCTGCCAAGGCGCAAGCCATAATGTAATTCGTCACCTCAGCCCGTCTGCATAGTGTAACTTACCTCTTTGGGCCAGATGGCAATGTGCTCTAATGCATACGGCGGCGGTGCAGATGCGTCCGCTCGGACATGGAGAAATAAAGGCCTATTTCCCCCATGAGGCAAATTAGAGAGAGGAAAGTGAGGCTTTGCTGGAGTCTGTGGAGCTAAATAATAATAAAAATAATATAGTTGGCGAAGTCCAATCTTCCCAGTTGAAAAAGTGAGGCTGACTAGCGCCGCCGTTGTTGGATGCCACCACTTTCAGCTGAAGCGGGAGCAGCGGGACGGGACGGCCGCAATCCAGACACACAAATGGAGGCCAAGTTAGGAAGCCAGCTAGTTACTCGCCAACCATTGCATATACTCCAAGCGTGTTGAGATCAAGCTTCCACATCTCTCAGGGGTCTTGCGTTAGGCTGAGTGCCACTAGTGGAGCTCTTCACGAGCCGCGATTCCCTAAGCAGAGCAGCACACAATAGCTCTAGAAGACTTTCGAATGAATAAATTGAACGTAGATAAGCAAAATTAAGTCTAGGGGAATATATACCACGACTCTGCACCATCCCTCCGTTTTGTTTCAAGTTACTCCTGTATCGCAAATACTCCTGAAAGTCATTGTGCCAATAATCGGATATCGCCCACCTGTCGTCCATCATTAACCATATCCTCCCTTTGTCTCATCTTTCGGCCTAGTGACGGCCAATCCATACTAGTATTGATCGTGATTTGCCTGGTCTAATGTGGCCGGCCGAACCTCGCTTTTCACCCCTGCCTCAAGAAGTAACGCTGACCGGCTTGTTACCAGAGGCATCGCCCTTGGCTTCCGAGCTGTCAACCTCCATCGCATCGCCATCGCCTTCACCGGCCTCACCTTCGCCTTCACCCTCGCCCTCTTCTTCCTCCTCCAGCTCCTCCTCGCTCTCATTTTCGAGGTCTACACTGCCGTCATCTGACTCAGCGTCACCGTCTCCTTGACCATTCTCGGCTTCGTGCTCTGCTCCTCCCATTTCCGCGTCTTCTCCAGGCTGCGCCTCAGCCTTGGCGCCATTCTCGGTTTCCTCTACTTCTTCTTCTTGCTCTTCGGCACCATAGTCTTCCTCGTCTGCGGCCAAGTCTGCCTCAGGCTGCTCTGGGGGGTACTCAGCAGGAGCAGATGCCTCCGAATCCCTGCACGGGCCCGTTAGTATCATACTTTCGAGGTTTTGCGCTGTAAGACATACCATTTGATGGCGAATCGCGTTACTCGTGGCTTTTCGGCTAGGACGTTGCGTTTAACTCGCTCAATAATCGGCGGCATAGGCGGTTCGGCATTCAATTCAGGCGTGTCGTATTCATTGTTGACATAGTATCCAACTCGAACGAATTCACGGCCATCGTACGAACACGTAAGAAGAATAACCGTGACGCCAATGATGTCGGCATCAGGAATGTTCTTCGTGTTTGGTGCGTCGGCTTCAAAAAGAAACTTGTTTACTCCAACAGGAACTGGTCCAACGAGAAGCGAGTCGAGCTCCTGATCGTATTGGTTGCTGGGGGGGGGTTGCGCATTAGTACGAGAGAAGACGAAGTAGGTCCCTGACAAGAAAACTCACGAGGTTGCGGATCCGACATAAGTTAATTTCCACTCCAAGTCTGGAAATCAATACGTTAACATGTGAACGACAAGAACATGACTAGCTGCCGCCAACGTACCTTTCTCCAGCTGCTCAAGACATTCAAACGTAATTTCGAACTGGTAATTGTCGGTAAATTTGGCAGGGTTGTTGAGGACCTTGATGCCTAGAAGCGAAACTATGGACATCTTGGGTT
This sequence comes from Lecanicillium sp. S3808, assembly GCA_023628775.1. Taxonomy (NCBI): domain Eukaryota; kingdom Fungi; phylum Ascomycota; class Sordariomycetes; order Hypocreales; family Cordycipitaceae; genus Lecanicillium; species Lecanicillium sp. S3808. The sequence continues at coordinate 86,618 of JAMAJY010000028.1, forward strand.
GTTGTGCAAGTCTTGACGTTAAATAAGGGCGTCTAGAGTATAATTCGTGGCGGCAACAGCTCTGCGATGGGCGTTGTGGGAGGCGGGCGATCACCGGCGGTGTGTTGGCAAAAGTAGCTTCGCAACGGCTTCGCGTATCAGGTGCTGGTGTATGTGCAGGTAGGTAGGAACACTGAGGACGTAGATGATGCGAAAAGCAGGTTGCACCGAGATCAAGGGCGTTTGGCGAAAGCACAGATAAATTAAAAATGGGAACAGGTCGACTTCCAGCCCCCGCGCATTGATTGTGTCAAGACGGATGGGCAGTGGCGGTGGTACTGGCCGTCGGACGCGACTGAAGGCCGCACCGCGTTGAGTGGTTGTCCCACCAAAAACGCGCTTCGCACGTTCGTGACTAAGCTGGCTAGGCTGCCGATTGCTGGTCTCACCGCCCGCTCTATTCGCCCAATTCTGCTGCTTTCTGCCAACCAGCCTCCCCCAGATGCCTGGAGCTAGTCAGAACAGCTCTGGAAATTTGCGACCACTTGTCGACGAGCCGCATCGTGACGTCCAACGCGACTTGCTTCATCAATCGGGAGCCATCGCACACAGCGTCGCCTTGCTTTATACACTGCTTACGACTAAATTTCGAGCTCCATAAACGGTTATTGCTGTGAAAAGGACTGAATCTGGCTTAAATCTGCACTGTTCAGGCTGCGCCGGTTTTGCGACAAGCCCGTTAACGAAGGCAGGCAGCCGCTTCAATTGTGGCACCGCTGGTAAGTTTTACATGTGTTACTGCTGTTCATGGAGGAGAGAAAAATACTTACTGATTTTGGCCATCAGTCATTCCCAGAATAGCTCGAAAGTCTCCGACCCGAGAGCCGATTTGCCGTTGTCGCCTCCATTGCTGTGTAGCCTGCGCTCCCCCTAGGCTTCCTCCTGCGATAGCTATATCGCACGCGATAAGAAGGAAACATGGCCCCAGAAGACAGCAATGAGAACGAGGATGTGGGAGTAGCTGATGGTAACCATGCTCAGTACAGCGACGAACAACCTGACGCCATTCCTAGTGACCCCAACGTCTCAGGTGATGTGCAGGATGAAGAAAGCGATGATGGAGGCGACTACGATCCCGAATCTGTTGCTATTGACACAACTCCAGCACCTGCCGCCGATACAGCACCTCGAGCATCGTCAAAGCCAAAAATGACGGGTGGGTTCATTGTGGAGGCCTCGGACGACGAGGACGACGCTACTCCTCAACCACGCACCGATTCTCAACCACAATTGCAGCCTCCTCAACCAACAGGGAGCAGCACAAGTACACCCGCACCTGCTCCTGGCGAGTCATCCTCCGCACCTCCTCCCGTAGCGGGTATCGATCCGGTGACTTTGTTGGAAGCTCGAATCAAAGAAGACCCTCGAGGCGACATGGATGCGTGGCTAAACCTCATGGCGGACTACAAGAGACGCAGCAATTTAGATGAATTGCGCAAGGTGTATCATCGCTTCCTGGAAGTATTCCCTCAGGCGGTATGTATCACATATTGGATAGGTTTCCCCGGAAGAAACTAACGTGAGTTGGTTAGGCCGATGTATGGACAGAGTGGATTGAGTTGGAACTCAGTCTGGACAATTTTGTGGACGCCGAACAGCTCTTTGGCAGATGCCTCATGACAGTACCCAATATTAAGCTCTGGACCATCTACCTTAATTATATCCGGCGACGTAATGACCTGAACAGCGATCCAACTGGCCAGGCGCGACGAACTGTGACCCAATCTTACGACTTCGTCATTGACAATATCGGAGTTGACCGAGATTCTGGCGACATCTGGCAAGACTATCTTCAGTTCATCAAGATGGGCCCTGGTCAGATTGGGGGTACTGGTTGGCAAGATCAGCAAAAGATGGACCAGCTGCGAAAGGCTTATCATCGTGCCATCGCAGTGCCCATGTCAGCGGTGAATACTTTGTGGAAGGAGTATGATCAGTTTGAAATGGGCTTGAACAAAGTCACGGTAAGTCGATGGTGGTCAAACCCATTGCGAAAATACCTCTAACTCTTGAAACAGGGCCGAAAATTCATTCAGGAGCGTTCGCCAGGCTACATGTCAGCCAAGAGCGGTAATATTGCACTAGATAACATCACGAGGAACTTGAAAAGAGTAAATCTTCCTCGCCTCCCTCCAGCGCCAGGATTCGACGGCGATGACGAGTTTCGTGAGCAAGTTGAGCTTTGGAGAAAATGGATTGCTTGGGAAAAGGACGACCCGCTTGTACTGAAAGAGGACGAACCCAAGGCATATACACAAAGAGTCATGTATTGCTACAAACAAGCCTTGATGGCTATGCGATTCTGGCCAGAAATGTGGGTGGACGCCGCTGAATGGTGTTACGAAAATGACATACGTGAAAACGATAAGGAGATGGGCACCGAGTTCTTATCTCAAGGAATAGCGGCCAATCCGGAAAGCATCCTGCTCGCTCTCAAATATGCTGACAGGGTAGAGGCCACATTCCCTGGCAGGGAGGGTGACAAGGCGGAATACGCGAGGGCTGTCAGGCAGCCTTATGACAATATACTTGACACTCTGTACGGCATGGGGGACAAAGTCAAGGAGCGAGAGAAGCTTGAAGTCTCAACATTAAAACAGGCAGCAGCAAACGAGCCTGCCGTTCACGAGTCGATCGAGGCAAATGATGATGATGATTCGGACAAGCCAAAGATCTCTGCCACTGAGCAACGCATCCAAGCAATCCAACAAGGATACGCTTCCGAAGCACAACTTCTGTCACGTTCCATCTCTTACATCTGGATAGCCCTTGCGCGAGCAATGCGGCGAATTCAAGGCAAAGGCAACCAAACAGATGGCGGCCTGCGTAAAGTATTTATCGATGCACGCAAAAAAGGTCGGCTGACAAGTGACGTATACGTTGCTGTCGCGCTACTGGAATCTGTGGTCTACAAAGACCCTGTCGGCTCTAAAATCTTTGAGCGAGGTGCCAAGTTGTTTCCAAATGACGAAGGTTTCATGATTGAGTATTTGAAGTTTCTTCATTCAAAGGATGACACGACGAGTAAGTGTTCGACGTGCCACGATGTAAACCCATCGCTAACATCCAATCAGATGCGCGAGTTGTCTTTGAGACTTGCGTCAATCATCTAGTCACAAAGCCAGAGACGCTGCCAAAAGCAAAGCCACTGTATGCCTACTTTCACAAGTACGAGTCTCAATACGGCGAGCTATCCCAGATAGCCAAACTTGAAGAAAGGATGGCCGAACTCTTCCCAGAAGACCCGAAGCTTGCATCGTTTACGGCGCGCTTCTCTTCGGATCGCTTTGACCCCATCAGTGCGCCCATTATCGTCTCCAAGGCGGTTCAGATGCGGCCGAAGAGAGCCATTCCCACTATTGAGCAGCCGACTTCGACTCAGAACAGCCCAAGGCCCCAGCGACAGGAACAGAGCCCAAGACCTCAGTTTGTGCGCGCCACAGCATCACCGAAACGCCCATTTGGACTTGACGACGAGGAACTGAACCCGCCCAAGCGAGTGGCACGCGGCGTATCCCCATTGAAAGGAGCTGCCGGACGACGCCTCGACCAGCAACGACGCAATCAGGCTTCAGCCCTCCATCGTGACATTACTTTCCTCCTCGGTATCCTTCCACCTGCTCACAGCTACGATACACAAAGACTGAATCCCGCGGGCATGGCTAGCCTTTTGCGAGATACTCCTTTGCCAGACTATATGTCCTGGAAGGCACAGACTGGTGGCCAGTACCGCCAGCCTAGTCAAATGCACGCGAGACAGACTTCGGGCGACTACAATCGACCACTTAGTCCATATGGGCAGATTGGGCCCGGGGCCAATGCATATAGAAATTCACCACTGCGGCCAGATAGCGCAAACACCTATGGTGCTGCGCCTTATCAGCCGCCAAATGCTGGAGGGCCACCGGCGGGCTGGCCGACGGGTGGCCAGTACGGAGGACCACGCTACTAAAAGCTCAAGTGGTGCAAAAAGAATGTTGCTTTGCATGAAGATGGATTGTTGGTTTAAATTGCGGGAATTTTTCTTTTATCGAGTAGTAATTGTTACGGTCAAATCTTGGGACGGTTTAGGCATTCGGCAAGAACTTTACGCATTTGTCGGCGTTTTGTAAAATAGAGGGTAAACCTACCACAGCAAAAAGCTGTTTCTAAAGATTCTTTATTGATGAGTTCAAAATTTTGCGGATGGACAACACTTTCCTTTAATACTTGCTTCTGAGAGCCTGTGTACTAGCTTTGTCACTAGCACACTTGACCCAAAGTAAACTCCGTAAAACAAGATGTGCAGTTAATGGAACCTGAACGATGTTGTACCACGAAGAGCGTGAAAAACAGACTATTTAGTCTCGACAGAATATATTACATCCCCTGTGTGCTATCACATGCTGCACGTTTTGTTTTGCATCCACCCACTGCATCCTCCGTAGCTCTGACAACTTCACTCGGCATGGCTTCTGCATCTCGAACAACATTTCTATTCTTTTATTAATATAAAATAGCATAGCAACACAGTACCAGTCTATATACAATATTTGTCTCTTCAAAGACACAGCCTTCATATCATTTTGAGCCACAGGCTGCAATTACGTGTTAGCGCCTGGCAGGTGCAACGAGGTTGCCAGGTGCTAACAATTCTGACAGCTGCCAGCAGCTGACAACCGATTTGGCAGCAATATTTAGTTCCCTGAGTTTTGTTTTTCTTTCTTTTTTCTCACACCTGATCCTTTTAAACACACATCACACACACCAACCGTTACATACGCCAAGCCATCACAACACCATACTCTCTTAGCCTCATACTTCTCTACAGTTTGCAACACTCTTGGACACTTCTTCGTGCACCAAACGCTTGAACTTCAAGGAATTTCTAGTTGTTGCGACTCCAGATAGCTAGGTAAGTACACCGAAACTTTTCTATCACGGCCTGAACTCTGAGTTATTTGTTTGGCCTGCTGTATCTCTGCTTCACATCATGCTGCGCTATGGTCATTCTGTCTCTACACCGAGGACTGTCAATTTGACTTTTTCGTCGATTCGCTTACGTGTAAAGGCAATTCACTGACTTTATTTCTAAACTGCAGCACCAATGTCTGATCGCGGTCGCATCCCGTTCCGGCCAGGGCCTGGTGCATCTCCGGCGGGCCCAACTCCTGGCCAAAGTCCTCTCGCTAGCCGAGGAGGTTCTCCTGCGCGGTCAACGGCTTCAAGACCTGGAACTCAACCATCTACTGGATGGATACAGGGGCTTGGTTTCGATCCAGCAAAACCAGCCAATACCCAAAGGCAGGGCAACACCAGGATGGAGCTTCCTGCAGATGCCTACATCACAGACACCAAAAAGTCCCAGTTCGCACTGCGAGAGAATAGATTCAATACCGAAGGCAAGAAAGAGATGGTTGAGATCAACCAGTATCGAATGAAAAATTTCGATTTCTCCAAGAAAATTTATCAGTACGACGTAAGTTTACCGCAGTTTTGGGGTTTGCGAGGTTACTAATATGACATCTAGGTAATCTTGTCTCCTGACCAGGATAAAAAGAAGGCTATTCTTAACAAGATATGGAGCCACCCAACATTCAAAAACGCCATGAGAAACTACAATCTTGGAATGTGGCTGTTTGACGGCAACAAACTTGCGTGGTCTCCAACTTCTGTCGAAAGAGGAGAAGTCCGGGTTGTCGTGGACTTGGATGAAGGGCAGCCAACACCACCTCCAACATCCAAAAAGCGAAGAGATAACAAATTTCACCTCATTCTTCGGCAAACAACAGTTGTACAGGTTTCAGCCCTGCGTGGCTACCTGGAGCGAAAAATCTCGTTTAATGACTCCGTCCAAGAGGCCTTAAATTTTATGGACCATCTCATACGACAAGGGCCATCGCAACACCTCCTGGCAATCAAACGAAACTTCTACAGAAAGCAAGAAAAAGGTCGCCCTCTTCTAGATGGCACTGTTGTTGAAGTTCACAAAGGCACATACGCATCACTTCGTCTAAGCCACAATCTTGCGCGAGGCGGTATAGGCCTAGCTTTGAATGCTGATGTTGCCAATACATGTTTCTGGGTTGGCCGTCAAACTGTCGACCAACTTGCGTGCTCCTTTTTAGCATCCTGTGAGAAGCGTTGGCAGGGTCTCAAACCAGCCGATCTAGCAAATCAACTGCGCCCAGTAAGAGGTGCGTCTGGAGTGTGGGAGTCATCAGACGCATTCAAACATCTGCGCAAATTAAGAAAGGTCAAATTCACAGTCAAGCACGCCAACCGCTTGGCTAGCGACAAAGTCTACACCTTGATGGACTTAGCATTTGACCAAAAGTTTGGTGGAGATGGCGCAAGCGCAAGATCTGTCAAATTTGACTATAATGGCCAGCAAATAACGGTCGCTGATTACTATGGGGGGAAGTACAAAGCGTTTTTACGGTATGGAAATCTGCCATTGATTGATGCGGGTAAAGGTGGCTATATACCAATGGAGTTTGCTTGGGTTGAGCCTTTGCAGCGTTATCCGTTCAAATTAAACCCACAGCAAACTGCAGCCATGATCAAGATTGCAGTAAATCGGCCGGCCGACAGGAAACGCGAGATTCTTCAACATGTGAGCCATTTGCAAATCCAGCAGGACCCATACTTGAAGCACTATGGTGTTGATTTTGAACCACAATTCACAAAGACGGAAGCCAGTATTCTCAGCCCACCGACTGTCAACTTTGGACAAGGGAATGCAGACCCCAAATTTGCAGGGAGATGGGATCTTCGTGGAAAGAAATTCTGGAGACAAAACATGGCACCGCTGGAAAGTTGGGGCTTTATTGTAATGGATAATTGTGTCAACCTCCCACAGTTGAAGCAATTCTCTCAATCTTTTAAGACTGCATTTATTGGACATGGTGGTAAATGCACTACAGATCCATTGCTACTCAATGTGCCCGGGAACATCCGACAGGACCCAGCACAAGCTGTGGCATGGGCGCATAGTGAGCTAGTGAAGGCCAGGGGATATCCGCAGCTGTTATTCATTGTTGTTCAACACCGGAATAGCCCTCACTATTTGCGGTTGAAAAAGTCTGCTGATTGTCGATTTGGAATCCTTACGCAAATCGTTAATGGACAAGCCGTGGTCAACAATAATGGCCAATACCATTCGAATGTGTGCATGAAAGTCAATGCTAAGCTAGGAGGGGCTACATCACGCACAATGCCTCCTTGGCGTTCCCAACCGACATATTTCCCCAAAGATCGGCCAACAATGATTATTGGGGTTGACGTCTCTCATGCAGCACCGGGTGGTATAAGTCCCTCGGTGGCAGCCATGACAATGTCCATCGATCAAGATGCGACACGTTATGCTGCCAGAGTAGAGACTAATGGATATCGGACGGAAATGCTTACAAAAGAAAACGTCCATACTATGTTTGGAGGCCTCTCCAAGGCTTGGAAAGACGGCCATGATAATGGCTTCCCTAGGCATATTGTCTATTTCAGAGATGGTGTCTCCGAGGGTCAATTTGCGCACGTAATTGACCAGGAGATTGGCGAGCTTAAAAACTTTTTCAAGCAGAAAGCTCCAACTATGCCCCTACCCAAGTTTACTGTAATTGTTGCAACTAAACGCCATCATATTCGCTTCTTCCCTCAGAAAGGTGATAAGAATGGGAATGCCTTGCCAGGCACACTTGTCGAGAACGAAGTGACGCACCCATTTATGTGGGATTTCTATCTCTGCTCCCATGTTGCGATCCAAGGCACTGCTAGGCCAGTGCATTACCACATCCTGATTGACGAAATGGGCGTCCCGGTCAACGATTTGCAGAAGATGATTTACCATCAGTGCTATTCGTATGCCAGATCAACTACACCAGTGTCGTTGCATCCGGCAGTATACTATGCACATCTTGCTGGCAATCGCGCCCGATCCCATGAAAACTTTGCAGCCAGCGATGGTATTCGGGCTGGCGGAAAGGGGCACGAGATTGTTCGGGACCAAGTTGCCAAGGGACACAGTCTGGAAACACCGACTGGCGATGCGCCCAAGCTTCTCGCTCTTGGTGGTGAACCTGAGAGCGCTCCGGTTGCAGGCGAAATGCGTCAGCGAGAGTTTTTCAGAGGTACCATGTGGTACATTTAGATTGGGAGGGAAATAATAATGACTTTTGAGTGATGAAACAGGGAGATGGAGACCTCGATAGCTTTGCTTTTTGCTCAGGTAGCAAAGTTGAGATCAAGACGAATCAAAAGGGGAGACTGGTTTGGTGGCGAGATGGCGGCGGAGGACACTTCTTGCTGACGGTTAGCTAAGATGAGAATATGATAGCAAATTGAATCAATTTTATAATTTTTTTACTTGAGCTAGTTGCAATTAAGTGCGGTACTTGCCTTGTCTGTAACGATAGTTGCGCTGCTGGGGGGATCAATGGCTTTGGAGAAGTTGGGAGCCTTTGGATTCTCGGCAGTGGCCGGACGAGTCGGAGCACTGCCACCATGCCGGCGGGGAGGGGGACGGACGGTTACCCGCAACGCCCGGCGGCGGTACAGGTGGTATGAATGCCCCACCATGCCAATGCCGACCGAGCTTGGCAGCACAACAAACTTGTCCCTCGCATCAACAAAGTCGACACCCGCAGTCCGCGAACACGCACAATGGCGAGCTTCGTGCGAGGAAAGCAGGCAGGCATCCAGAATGACCTGTCTGCGAGCATCCGCCCCGAGCTATTCACGCCTGACGACCAGGCGCGCTACGGAATCAACTCCCAGATCAGGTACAGTCAGTCCCTAGTTGGAATCTGCCCCTCGCTAGTCGTCCCCAGCTGCCGCGTCATAGCTTCAACGGGCTAACGGGCCTTGTGTTGCCAAACAGCTGCTTTGCCTACGATCCCGTCCAGTCTCTGCTCGCCATCGGCACGAGCGAAAGCAAGTTCGGCCCGGGAAAAATCTACATCTTTGGACAACGCCGCGTGCAAAAGGTGCTCGAGCCGCCGCGTCCTACGTCATACCAGGACCTTCAGTTTTCGGGCAACTATCTTGTCAGTCTCGACGTCAAGAATGAGCTGGGGGTATGGGAGCTCACCACCTGCACGAGGGTCGGAGCACAGGTCATTGCGGGGACTGTTGCGGCCCTGGTCACGGATCCGGTGCTGGACTGGGCTTTTGTCGGCCTGCAGAATGGTGACATTGTCGCGTACGACCTTGATCGCAGGTCTCTGGCTCGATCATTCCGCCTGCCCAACTTCTGGAAGGAGCAGTATCCCAACTCTCGCGCAGCCACTCTTGTGTGCATGTCCCTGCACCCCCGCGACGTTGGCAAACTGTTGATCGGCTACACGCACGGCGCCGTCGTATACTCGTTTAAGCAGAACAGACCCGTTCAGTTCTTGGAATATGTTGTCCCTCGAGGCGCACCTGGAGGAAATGGTGCCGGAGTGGAAACAGAACGACGGCCGCGGCTGACCCATGCCGTCTGGCACCCATCTGGCACTTTTGTCTTGACGGCACACGACGAGGGTAGTCTAGTCCTCTGGGACCCAAAGGAGGCCAAGCTTGTCATGGCCAGAACGCTTACTTCGCTGCATGTTGAGTCGCCAGATGCTGCGCCGGTTCCGCCAACTTTCACAGAGCCGTACACCAAGATTGCCTGGTGCTGCAAAGAGAATTGTGACGACTCTGGTCTTCTCGTTGCTGGCGGACAGACCGCAGATACCAATCCAAAGAACCTGACATTTATCGATCTCGGTATGACTCCTGTCTATGCCACCTCATCATGGCAGGTGCTGGCAAATTACTTTGGCGGCAAGAACGAAATAACTCTTCCACTTCCTCCAAACTCGCAAGCCGGCGACTTTCTTCTCATCCCACGCTCCTCTCCGCACTTCGGTGGTGCCCAAGACCCCCTCGCCGTTATTTGCCTGCTTTCCTCTGGAGAGCTCATCACTATGAGCTTCCCGTCGGGGTTTCCAATCAGCCCCACGAACCAGCTACACCCATCCACCTTTTTCGTCCACCCTTTCATTACCAAAGCCAATGTTTCTAGCCTCGAGCGCCCACGATGGCTGTCCATGATGGAAAAACGAGAACAGGGTACACCGCTTCTCACAGGTGGAGCCGAGGGGGCACGACCCCGTAAGCGTTTCGAAGAGAGAACAATTATACAGGCTGCCCAGGCTGATAGTACGATCCGCATCTGGGACTCTGGTCATGCTGACGAGATTGAAAACGGCAACCCCATACAAGTCGATATTGCACGAGCTCTTGACCGATATGAAGACGTCGAGATTACCTGCATGAGCATGGGCAGCAACACTGGCGAATTCGTCGTCGGCACTCGAACTGGTGAAGTCATTATCTACAGGTGGGGGAAGAACCGCTACTTTGGTCAGGAGAAACCGCCCCCGATAGAGCCAAACCCGAAGGGTCTGAGTGATATCAGCGCCAGGTCAGAGCCTAACTTGAAAGAGGGCCTGCAGCCGTTTGTGCTGTATGAAATGGTGATGGGGCCGATTACTGCAGTCAAGATATCCAATGTTGGCTTTGTAGCAGTTGGCTCAGAGCTTGGTTTCCTGACGCTTATTGATCTTCGAGGCCCGCAAATTATTTACCAAGCGCCAATGACCGACTTTGCCAAACAGGAAAAGCGCAGCTCTTTCTTGCGTGGTCACAACCGCAGCGAATCAGCACCTCAAAAGGAATGGCCTGTTGTTGTGGAGTTTGGTGTGATGACGCTTGACGAGGACAAATACTCGAGCATCTGCTGTTTTGTTGGCACCAACCTGGGCAAAGTTATTACGTTCAAACTCCTTCCCGCAGCAAACGGCGCATACTCGGTGCAACCGGCAGGAGTTGTCGAGTTTGATGGCAAAATCATTGCGTTGAACCCCATCAATATAAATAGTGGAAAACCTGCTGCAGCAACTGGCCCAGTTGTGGCTGGCCTGCGTGAAGGCAAACAGGTCAATGGTGCCCTGGTAGCAGGTACGTCTCACGCCACACCTTAATGGTTATGACGCGGCACATAGCTAACTTTTTCTTTTGCAGTCACCCAATCAGAAATACGCATCTTCCGACCTGCAAACTCCAAGGGTGCATCCAAGGAGTTTGATAATATCCTCTGTGACGCTGCTGCTGTAGCCGAGTTGGAGATGCAGGGCTTCGCCGTTGTCGGTGTCTTTGGCGATCGAACCGCACGCGCATTTTCCATTCCGGCTCTCAAAGACCTTGGCAAGGCGGACTTGCCGATGATTGATCCATCGCGAAGTCCATCGACCATTGTGACGCCAACGGGAGATGTCTTTGCGTGGACTGCCCCAAGCGAAATGGCCGTTATCCACGTCTGGGGCGCTGGCAAGCCACTTGAACAGTCACCCGATGTCCTCATTAACCCCAAGGCTCAATGTCCGCCCCGACCGACAATCTCGAACCTTCAATGGATATCAGGCACCCAGTTTGTGTCTGTTCTAGATCTTGACATCCTGGTTGGTGGGCCAGACCGACCACCGAGCAAGCGTATGCTCGACGCAGCGGCTGCCGAAGAACGGGCTACCCGAAATGCTGAAACTGCTGGGCCATCAAGCGCAGTGGGCCAGGCAGAGGGTTGGGGCCAGTACCTATCTCGACAGCTGGCTGAGCGCACCGAGAAGCTCAACATTATGGGTGACAGCATGGAGAATTTGCAGGCTCAGAGTCAGGGTTGGGCAGACGATGTGAACAAGTTTATGGGAAAGCAGAAGCGCAACCTTGTAATGGGAAGTATAAAGAGCAAGTTCTTCTAATTGGGCGATTGAACGGCAGAGCTAGCAAAAGAGGCATGGTTTGACGGCTGCGAGTGACGAGATACCAGAACATGTTTATGAAACCAGATCAGATAGAATACTACCTTTTTAACAGACGCTGCGTGGGATTTTAGTGCATGATTCAAAGGTGGTTAGAAGCTGGATCCTAGTGCTCTTGTGATGCTCCCACGCTAACCTCCATATTGCCCAGAGTACCATGCCTCGTATCCATACGGTAACCGTTGCTGAAAGACGGGAGGGGGGGGTCGAGTGGGTGGAGACGTGCGCGGCTGTTGCGGCTCTACCCGTCCTTCTGGAAACAAGGCTGAAAGTGGAACCAGGCTCCCCAGCCTTGTTGCCTGAGGCGCGGGACCCCTGGCTTGTGGTCATTAATTTCGCGATTGCATGCCTGGTACAAGATCTAGGCTGGTATCTTGAATATACGCTCTCTATTCCTTCTCTCTGCTTTTTGGTTTTCCTTTCGTTTTGCCCTCTTTATTCACCACTACGCTCGCTACCATGAGGGCCACCGCCTTGTGGGCATTAAACGCTGCCCTCTTGCACGCTCCAGCTTCAGTCCTGGTTCAAGCCGTGGCGGTAGAGACGTCTGCCACGCCTACATCTACCTCTACCAGCACCGCGCCAAGCTGCACAGCTTCCGCCATTGCCACAGTCTGCGACTACCCAAGTGCAGCGCAAGGGTTTGCCGTCGCCAGCAGCGGTGAGGCCTACTGCTGGCAGCACTGCAGCGAAAACCCTCCCTGCGAGTTTGGCATCTTCAACCTCGGCAACCCTTACACAGGCGCCGGCAGCTGTTCGTTCTACCCAGGCGAGACCTATGACGAGAGCAAGACCAGCACCGACTGCCCCGACCCGTCTTTGTATGTCTTTGACCAGGTCGAGTGCGCTGGCGGAAACTCTACTGCTGCTACTGATACCGATACTGGTACCGGTACGGCTTGTACGGCTACGGAGACGCCATCTGCTATTGCCTCTGTGTGCGGATACCCGCAGCCGCCTGACGACTGCATGGATAGCTGCTACGCCAGTGCAGATGCCGTGCAGTGCCTAAGTCTCTGTGCAGAGGCCGATTCGTGCAGCTATGCCGTCTTCAACCCCGGTAACCCGTCTCTCTCGCCGTATGCGAATGGCAATTGCTGGGTGTACCCCGAGGGCGAATATGACGCTGGGTCTGCGGACACTTGTGATGACGCTCCGGAGCAGTATGTGTACGAAAACGTGTGTCCCAAGCCACCGTCTCCTCCGGCGTCTGCTGTGGTATCATCGGACTCTTCGGCAGATGCAGATGCTGCAGAAGCCTCAAACACTAGTACCAGCGACAGTTTGGCGCCAACGGGCCTCTCGCTCAGTCATCCGTTGGCCGTTGGCGTGGCTGCACTGGTATGGCAGGGTCTTTGATGATTGATATCTGCTACGGTATTAGCTTGTAGGAGAATGGAGAAGAGGGGGTGTCAAATGCTTCTTACAGCTGGGTGGTATTATCTATCAGAGTACAAAGATTTATAGCAGGCTTACTTTATAAATTTCTGAAGACAAAGAGACTATTTATTAATACTACAATGATTACCCTTTGCATACCTTTTATTTGGCCGTTTTATTTTTGCGTTCAAGTACCATTTGAGCTGTGATGTGAGAGCCGAACAAAGGGCAAGCCCACACGTGGCAATACGAATACGGCGGATTTAGGCTGGTGTTTTGGGGGGGGGGTGAGCAATACACGATGTTTTGCGCCGCTGCGGAATGGAGCGAGGGAGGGATGTGACAGGGGCTCGGACAGGATGAACCATGCGCACGCATGAGGCCGTGGCTCCTCGCCATTGTTTGTCGGGCGGCTGCGAGAAGCGAACGCCCCGTGGCCCTAGTAAGGTCACACAAGTACATGGGCCTGGCACTAAGCCCCGACTCGTTTCGTCCTCAACCGGGTTCGTCCTCAACCGGCCGGAAAGAAGTCTTGCGTATGAACGTATGTACTCCGTACTCGGGGGTGATCCGGCTGTAAGGATGGCTTTATTTTGGGCCCAGTCGTGACATCCGTAGTACTCGTAACACGAAGTCTCATCCCCGTTTTGCCCTCTCTCGGCTCTAAATGAGTAGAGTCAACGAGCACAAACCTGGTAGCAATCGACTGTGTGTGGAGTAGCCAAAGGCACGCCACGCCACGTCCACCTGCCAGGACCGCGGTTACCGTTCCGAGTGGAGGCATCCTCTGGGCTTACCTGTGCCAAATAAGAAGAGAACTCCACGCCATCGCCCTTAACGCCCGCCCAGGTGATGAGTAGAGGGGTCGGTGATGAGATGAGCGTCGGTTTCCTCTCCAATGTGGGTGTTCTGGCAGGCTTGTTGCCCTACGTTGGCGTATGTTCGTTGGCGTATGTTTCGTTTCATGAGAAGTATCAAGGTTTCTTTCATCTTTCTCACTGCTCTGACTAGCAAGGCATGCTCTTTCTAAAGCGGCTCTTCCAGTGAATTTTGAGCTGGAGTTGCCTCAGATTCCGGTGCGTTGATATTAGCTTTTTCTGTAAGCTGTCGATCTTTCTGCCAAGTACAGCACTGGCAGTAGCGCTGTGATGGCCACCCCTGCCGGCTGTCTCCCGCATCAGCCCAGGCGGAACTGTCTGCAGGATGGCAGGCTTTCAATTGATTAGCTCACCCCCAAGGCGGAAGGGTGGCCTGTCAGCGCACTTCCAAGAAACCAGTCATTCAATACCCAAAATCGGGGAAGACCCTGGTACTACCGCACTCGTGCAATGAAGAGCAATTGCGAAAGACAAAACGGCTTTCCATGCTCCGGAGCCGGAGCTACAATGTCTAAGTTAGGTGAGGTTGTTAGGGAAGGTAGTTACATGACGTAGTTACGGGAGGTGTTTAGGGGAGGTAGATAGGTGAGTTAAGTAGGGGGGGGGGGGGGGTGATAAGTAGGTGAGTTAGTTAGGTGAGTTAAGAGGTGAGATAATTACGGGAAATAGTAAGGGAGATGGCTTGCATGGAATCAAGCCATAACCTGTTAATAATTTTCAGAAATGTGAGAAACATGTTTGTAGCTTTGGAGTCGTTTTTTCGTCAGCTTGCAAATGGACTTGCTACGTTTTACTAGCTGAGCGGGACGATCCCAGCTTGGCTTGGGCCAGCTCTCTCATCCGAAGCCATGAGTCCCCCAGAAAGGCTATGCACAGACTACAGACTTGACTATGGGCACACCGTACTATCTGTTATAGCAGTTAATGGGTCAAAGCCTACTGCAGCGTCCTGCAGCAGACTGTGTGGTAGACTCGGGCTTTGTCTGGAGCTGGAGCGTAGTGAGGCGTCAAAGTCTGCATAATAGCTCCAGTCTTCATCTTTGACAGCAGGGCTTAGCCTATTTGGGTGGTCCTCTTTCGTACTAGCGCGTGTCTGTTATCAAAAAAGGCCCGCAGTATTTATAGTTCCAAACAGCCTCAAGCCCCTGCCATTAGCAGCCAAAGTTTTGTCCCCCCCCCCCCACACTCCTTCCTCCGTTTCTGGGCAACAGATTGCCCAGTGTCGGGAGATGAATAAAAACTGCAAGGTCATACGTGCCTCAAAGCCCTGACTGTGTCGTATTGAGGCTGGATTCAAAGCTACTCACTGCTCCCGGAAACGTGTGGGTGGCCGTAGCAGCTGCATGAATAGTCTAATAACACTGGCGCTGTTTTGCTCGGTGGCCATAGTTTCCTTTCTGGCCTTTCTTGGACCTACGCAGCATTGTAATTTGATCATTTGGTCAGCTTCTTGTTGCAGTGTTTGGAAGACATGCTGGCACCTGTGCGGTACTGCTTACACAGAAACGCGCATGGCCGCCAAAACTGGCCGCTCGCCACGTCAGTGTGGACGCTGCCCCCTTTTCTGCGCCATTGCCGGTTCTATAATCTTTTTCTGTGCGTTGAAGGCTTTTTGGCAATACCTCGTATAATCTCGGTACGCTTTAAGTTCCGGTACTAATTAAATGAGGCCGTTATACGTCAGCTTAAGCGTTGACGTGACCTGTGCGTCTGGAGGGGGTCCTCGTACCGCCGCCAAGACCCATGCCCTGGCATAGATTGTGCAAGTTATGCCGTTTTTAAATTTCAAGAGCAATATACACTGGTACTAAGCAGCGCGGAATCAGCCAAGAGGATAGAGGAGATACAAAAAGGAAATGGGCGATGGGCGATTGGCATTAGTACGTCCGCTGTAACACTTCTTGTATGTTTTGACAAGTTTGGTAGCTCTATTGTCATCATAAAGTTTCAAACAAAAAAAGATGCCATAGATAGAAACAACACAGCTCTGTGTAAGAGATAATTCCTCTCTGTAACCATTGCCGCGCGTATCTGTTTGTGCAGGTGGTTGTCTTGTTTCCGCGCGAACGCATGGTGCGACTAGCGGCGCATACGCGGGATCTACATACTAGTTGTCGATGCACTCCACAAGGCGGCAAGGCCTCCCCGGCTTGTCTAATCTCCAGCGGGACCCTCTTCTGCTTCGCCTTCTGAGCGAACCACCCCTACCGCACTTGTCGAAGTCCGGCACAGCTCGTGTGGGAAGGCTGTTCGCCGGGGATTGTGTAGGCTGTACGGAGGGCTAACACACCGCATGGTCTTTGTGTGCCGTGTAATTAAGCAACAGACACCAGTTGTGGAGTCTGCTCTCCGCCTTGGAAGTTCACCCATGGACAAGGACCGGGGCTAACGGCAGCAGTTTCAAGTCAAAAGTAGTGGCATACCCTTAATTCACAATCCGTGAGCCTGTTTACCAAGGCGCGCCTCTAATCACGACGACAACCGGCCAAGCATCGAAGCCCCTGGAAGGGCCAGATTGACCAGACTTCCAGGCGTTACGCCCTTGTTTTCAACGGGAAAAGAACGATGAAGTGTCTCGGACGGTAATTTTCTTGTTGAGTCTCTTGCTGCAAGTAATTAGCGGTCCAGGGTGTTGTTCATTGCCTTCCGCCGTTGAAGTTTCTGCCTATAAAAGACCAGCATCTTCCGGCATTTCAAAAGGAGCCAGCATGGTAACCATTCTCCAATTCAATCGTTTATTTGCTAGGTGAAGACTCGAAGTATATTTATTCCAAACGCTTTTTGTCTGTCTTTCTTCAGCTACCATGGCCAATCCTCAGAAAACCACGACGCCCTCCTCTCCAGCTGAACAACAGCAGCAAGCTAACGGTGTCTCCAATCCAAATGCTGGAGCACAAAGTACTCCAACGGAAGGGACAAGGTATGTGAATGGACATCTGGTATTTTACTTAACGTATAGAAGCGACTTATCATGTATTACAGCAGTGAAGATGTGCCGAGTTTTAGTCCATCCAGTGGCTCTCTTTACAACAATGTCGATGGCAACCCAGTGTCCGTACCTGCCCCTCGAATCGAAACTACTATCTCACACGTCCTCGAATCTTATTTACTGAAATTTTTTGTTTAGGGCTGGAGACGCTGAAGAACAAGCCCGCCTTGGCACCGAGAGAATCCAAGCTTTCCTGGCCAGCCCGCCGGACAACGGCATTTTAGCGCTCCCTCCTCAACCCAAGCAGAATGAGAAGAGTGAATAGCTTCTGGACAGCTATGTGTCATTGTCACAAACTTCACACGTCTAGCTACGTTGCCAAGGGCAAGGTTCTGCTTCAATTCCTTACCGCTCGAATCGGACGATACCAGAACTATTTACCGATGCCGACTACAAGCAGCCTAGAAATTCAGTACTTAACAAGCGAACACGAGGGCTCTCATGATACGACTAAACGGTTAGAAAAGGGGAATGTTAGGGAGAAAACATGTGGAAAATAGAAACGGTAGGGAAAAACAAATCAAGTGTCACACCAGCATCTACTCATAAGGTGCTGGGCAGACTTGGTTGCTTGATAGAATTTATTTACTTCGAAGGATTGGTTTCTAGAACATAGAAGCATTTCACACTACGGGCAAAGAAGAAAAAAAAAGCTACATAGTAACAAATACTACAGAAAGTTTGCCCTTTTTTGGAAGATACACTAGTCACATTGTCGCTTTATGTCGTGTGGTCGGGAAGCCTCCTAGCCTTATTGGGCTTGTCGTTTGGCGATAGATTCGTGGGGCCGATCAAGATGGGATCTCGCGATGTCGCACTATAAGGTAAGGCTAATGAATGGTGCTCCGCTATTATTGAAGTTTCTCGTGGTAATTACTAAGCCACATTGCGACACCGAAATCGTCAAAAGTCCCTCTTCTGCCGTCTCTCCACTTGGTCGACCGGGGCCGGGGGCGGGTTGACCCGCGTCTGCCCTAGCTCGACGTTCAACCTTGCTCGTGAATGATGAGGGAATCTTTGAGCATTCTGCAGTAAAAGGTTTACCATGGTAAGCCTGACATTTCCAAATGGTTCTGGCTTTCTATAATATAATTCAAAACACGCTCGGATAAGGTCTGTCCCCGGAGCGCGTAAGGGAGCTTTACCTCCAGGCTACACTGGCGCGTGAGACGGCTCTCTGGTGCGAATTTTACGCAGACTACTCGATCAACTTGCGAGCTACCACCCGTTTATAAGATCTATGCGACAACTTTTGGTCCAAAGACAGCTTCTAGCACGTTCGGGGGTATACTCGATGTGTAACGGCGATGTCCGTTATGGTGTTTCGCGTGCTTCCGGTCTGTGGCGGTGGTGATGATGTTTACATGTCATTATGCTTTGCCATGTGTATCGGCCAAAGTTTCCAAGTTCTGATCTTGCCGCTTGCTTGGGCCTGAATATAAAAAGACCGTGGCTTGATGTTGAGACTTCTGACTAACACGACGAGGATATCAAGCAAAACTTGCGCATAAGCCAAAGACATTGGTCACATATATACCATTAGTCTCGTGCGGGGTTTTGTAGACAAATAAAGAAGGAAAAAAACATTTAAAACATTTATAAAATACGTCCATATCTCATGAAGCTATTTGATGGATAATTTGTTTTGTGTGACATGAAATTTCTTTTTCCGGCCTCTGTACGTTTCACAACATTCATGTGTAACTGCCGCCATTGCAATCTATACACCATGACTGCGGACCGGGAATCGCGGGCCGTTCCTAGCGACATGGCCTGCATTGTCAGCAGGAAAGAAAGTTTACTGTTCTCAGCTTCGAGCAAAGGGCCCAACCTCCACCGCTCATTCGGCTCAGGCCTCTCAACGACAGCCCATTGGTTGGCCCAAAAACCACAACTCCCTTTTATCGGCATATCCTTCACCGCCGCTTTCTCAACGTCACTCTTTCAAGTTCCAACTTGCACGTTTTCCCAATTTACCGCTGAGACCCGTCAGCAAAAGTTTCTGCAGGTGATATATCACAGGTGCTGCGCTGCGTAAATGCGAAACCCATGTGGCGGGCGACCCGACGGTGTGGATTCGGGTCCGGGAGCTATGTACTCCGTACATATACGAAAGAGGGACTGGATCCCCGGGGATGCTACAGCGGGACGCCTCTTCCGTCGCCCAAGGGCTTTCCCTGAAAGTCATCACATACATACAGGAATCTCGGCCCCAGTAATACATACAGGCTAGTCAAGTAACGCTCCCCCCCGTAGCAGCGCCACGCGGCCCATGCAAGGCCCGGTCCCAGCAGGTTGGTACGCGTGGAGAAGAGTGTCTCACAACAGCTTTCTGCTTACAGAAGCGAACCACATGGATATGTAGCGCTGGGCTGGACTATTTCTGTCTGGACTTGTTTCTCGGTGTGTCCGAGGGTGTTGTTCTGGCTGTAGGGTTGAAGGGCTCGCCGTGAGGTTTAGAATGTAGATGTAAGAGTGGCTTACTGTGGTCACGAGGGCCGTGCCAAGAAATGGAAGCATAGCTGGAGAAGAAATGTAATTTTTTTTTATTGCCAGCTTGACGAAAAACAGGCCAAATGTTAAGGGGTACTCGGCTGGTTCGTTCTGAGTCTGCCAACTGAATTGGTGACTAAATGCGAACCACATGTCCCAGGTGCCGAACCGCGGATACCAAGAGTGCGGATGTTTGTCTGCCCAACAAGGCAGTTTGGAATCTAGACTAATGCAGCTGCAAGAGCGCTGATGCTTGTCAAAAATTTTCTCGGGGAGTTGATTCTATTGGGCGGATGGTAAAGGCCTGTCGTTGCTTCTTTGGGCATCCATCCAGTACACCCGATACGCTGCAACGGTTTTGTGCATGCAAGGTACCTGTAGGTTTATTTTCTCACCATTTAGAACAAATTGACCTCTTCAACAAGAGTCATTGAGCTTTTATGATGTTGTTGACCGCTCTTTTCACCTGGTGTGGAAGAGAAGCAACTCGGTTGCAAAATGGTCGGCAGTAACCACGACGCCTGAAACAGGACATATAAAAGCTTGCAAAGGTTCACCTCTTTATAAAACCAAATCTCAATTCAATTTAAACTCTTCAAAGACTTAATTGTTTAATTCATTTAATTTTATTCTCTGTTTTATACCACTTTTTAGACAACACACGTCCCTGTTCAAACAGTTAGAAGTCCAATAATGCCTACCAGCGGAACCAACACCTCTTCCACGAAACCCGCAAACACCACAACAGAAAACAGGTGCGCCAAAAAGCCGCTCAACGCCAATAGTGCTATTTTAGTTCGGCCGCTAATTAAGCAATCCAGCAGTGAACCCCAGCAGGAAAATGTCAGCTCCTCCTTTACCTCGATCGAAGTCGGCGTCCCACAGGCAGAAAAGTACGAAAGACTTCCCATTCGCATACCAACAGAAAGCTCCAGACTGCAGTTGAAAAGCCCAAGATGCTAACGTTTCCCTTTGATGAAACAAAGTAACCCTCCAGTGCCCATCTCGCAGTCAGACATGGAGCACCGCTCTGAACTCAGAGAGTCATCTACCCGGAACTGGGTGACCGATCAGTCGGGGCTGCCTTTTCGACGCCGAGTGGATAATCCTTACCAAGGAAGAAGCTGACTTGGGCTGGGAAGGTACAAACTTTTGTATTTCCAGGAGGGTGGAGGCGGTAGTTGTTCCTCGTGAATCACTGCTTCTCGTCACCTCGTAAAACGTGAGGTCGGGTTTGTTCCACCGGCTTCCCCCGGACTTATAACGGGGGAGTCGTTGCCTGTCGAAAATACCCATTCATTCACTGCTAGCCTCTTCGAAAATTAATTTCTTTAATTAAATCAATGTTTTACTATACAAAAATACCAAGCGTGTAAACTGTGTCACGTTGCCAGAGGCGTATATTCACCAAATCGTCGCCCAAAGCCACCCCAGTACCCTACCCCTACCCTACGCTGAACATGTGCCTATTTGCCTTGGGCACCAACACCCAAACCCACGCAACCAGTTTCTGCAAACCAGTCGACCAAAAGCGTGCCTTGCCTTACGAATTGGGCAGCGAATTAATATACGTTTAGCATATTTGGGGCGGGCAAAGTAGATGCTTTTCGTTTTGCAAAAGCCAAACACTCCACACTCCAAGCACTCCCCGGACCTGATCGGGTTCATTCGCTATTATCTATACGCGCCTGCCGTTCATTGATGACATAGTTTGAAATGAGCCTTGTTATATTATATTCAGAGCTGTATTTGTGAGATTGTGCTGCAGTGACATGTTAAAACGAGAATTGGACACCATACTGTAGTAAAAAAGCCACACACCGACAAAAAGAACAGAGAAAGGAATTACGAAAAGCCCCTTGCAACAATGTATTTCCTTGTTTATATTCTTCACCAGTCCCAAGTACCCTCAATACATACATCCCAAGACAAAATCTCTCCGTTCCCAGAAGACAATACATCCAAATTCTTCCCTCCTGTATTGCTCTCACAATGAATGAGAACGAGACCATTGATTGAACCATTAACATCTTTGTCCAAGCCCTTTCTTTTCAAATAAATTCCATCGGTTCGATTTAGTTCGGTTCGGTTCTGGCCATGTCGCGCCGTATTTTTTTTATTTTTATTTTTATTTTCCAGTTGTTTCGGAAAATCGTATACTCAAAAAGGCGGCCCTGTAGTGTCATCTGGTATATTTTCAATCAGTTCACTCTCTCGTCATCAAAAATGACTCAAAGCATAAACATAAACAAAAGCAAGACCACAAAAAGAGTGAGCCCAAAATATGAAAAAAAAAATAGTTAGAATCAAGCGAGTATCTGTCTACAGATCCAAAAACACACTTCTCTTAGGAACGTGGTGGGCACCCTGTGCTCTTATGTATCTCACAATTCCTAGAGCCGTGGGGCATTGATTCACAGACAGTACAGTAGTCTCTGCAACGGGGCTGGAAACAAGTTGTTTGGGGTGTGATTGCTCGCTCGTTTCATGCCGTCGTGTCACGGCTTCCCGAGGCCTTTCGATCCATCCATTCATCCTTTCAGTTAGACAATTAGACAATCAACAGGTTTCAAACATCTCGAAACATGAGCAAATTTGACATAATTATATTTATTATACTAATAAAATCCTTTTTTATTATAAGAGTAGTTTTCCCCCTTGTTTTGTACCGTGCCAAACAGAAAAACTCCTGTTATGCAAAACATACATACAAAGCTCCTGCGCGTATCCGCGAAATAAATATGTAGCAAAACGCTTGATTCCCTTGGCAGTGATAAAGCGCGCCCAAGCCGCTAGCCTTGAGCGATGAGCGACTGATACAAGAATAAAAAAGACACAAAATAAATGCCCTTGAAGTAACCAAAACCCCCCCTCAAAAACGCCGTCCCTTGTTTCCTGAGTTGACCATTCCTTTCGTAGTTTCCAGAATATGGAACCCTTTTTGTTTGGTATCATGATGTGTGAAATGTGACATTATTGTTGAAAAAAAAAACAGATTAATTTGCTCCCCTTTTCCCGTCATAAACGTTGATTGCGTTGCTTTCATGAACGTTGATTGGGAACGAAACTGAGGTCTAGGCTCTGATAATTCCACAGTGACGCTAAATCGCCCAGTTGCTCCTCGGAAAAGCCGTCAAAAGTCATGTTGGCATACGATCCGCGCGGCGTCGGTGGCATATACGGGTTCGGCGGCGCTGGCATCAACACGTTGTCGGCAATAGCTCCGGTGTGAGGTGGCATCGTGTACGGTAACTGGGAGCTGTCCATGGCGGTCGACATGGTTGTCGGAACCGGAAAACTGCCGCTAGTGTCAATATAGGTGGGAGGACCATAGCCCGGCGAAGTCCCAGCAACGCTAGGAGCAAACCCGCTGCCAAGGGGCGATCCATCTTGCGCATCGTACCCATCTGTGCTTCCGAATTCACTGGATCCCAGTGAAATCTCGCCAGTTTGCGCAATAAAGGGTGGCGTGAGCGAGTCGTCTGATACCTTTGATCGCTTCGACTGGTAGTCTGGAGACATGCTTGGTCGCTGGTACGGGTTTTCGACGCGCTTTGACAGGCGGAGCAGAATGTCGTAGGATGTTTTGGCGGCCCGGGTCACAGAAGCAAGTCGCTGCAGCATGGAAAGCGCTGATTCGATGGCTACAGTAATCTCGTCACGCCTCTGCTGCATGGTCTGGTCCTCGTCATGGAGGATAGCCGAGCAGAGTACCGCCGCCGTGTCAAATATCGAAAACAGTACCCAATGGAACTTGGCGTCCCGGGGGTAGACATGGTCGAAGAACCCGTAGAGTGAGTCCATGAGCTTCAGAGCGTAATGTATTCCATGAGAGCGCAGCCTCAGCTCCTGGGGAGGGCTGTCGTGCGTCATGCGCTTTGCCAAGTAGGCTCGCATGGGGTCGAGCATCATGGAGTATGCCATTGTGTGCAGGTAATGACGGTGCAGCGTGACCCAGCTGTGGCGTGAGTCGACAGACGTGTCAGGGTTGTCAATGTTGTACACTTTTGGAAACTCTTGAATCCAATCATGTACCGTCTTCATGTACTGTTCGACTTGAGCCGGCGACCTGACTTCTCTTGGGGACCCAAAGTGACGGGACAGCCGGCCGATGAGTTCTGACTGGAGCTTCGTATGTAGTAGCGGGGAAGGAGAGTGGCCTTCGAGGGTCAGGGTCGGAAGGCTAACGCTGCATTCGGTGCGGTCAATCACTTTCGGGCGGGAGAGCAAGGCCGATATTTGCCTGGATTCAAGGTGTAAGCACGGAGAAAGCTCTACAACCGAGCTGAAGACGCCAACTCACCAGTCCCAGGTATCTAGGACACACCAAAGCCTGCGACGCATTTCACAGTCAAACTCTGATAATGAACTGGACAGCTTATCCTGATGCATGCCTAAGAGGAATTGTTAGAAAGGTGAACAGAGAAACAAAGTAGCCAGCAGCCACGAACCTAGAGCTTGCGCTTCACGGATGGCAGCGCTGAGTACGTGCCACGACTCAACAAAGCGAGCCTCGGATTTGTACCAGTAACATGAATGAAGCAAATGTTGAACGTTGAGAATGTGGTTGTTGCCGACGGGAACGACTCCGTGAAGCTCACGGGCGGTATTGTGGTATAGGTTGGACAGCCTATCGACAGACTGGCCGAGTTCGAGCTTCAACTTCCGCTCCAGGTCGGGCTCGGTATACTGGGCAGAGCAGGCGCAAATGGTGAGCAGCAGGCATGTCCATTGCAAGCCAAGAGGTTGCTCGGCGTAGCGAGCCTGCCACCATTCGCGATATTCTTGAAGAAACGACGACGGGTATATGATGTAGTAGTGAAAGTTGACGCGCGAGAGGAAGTTTTGAACGAGAGAGTCTAAGGGGCGAGTTTTGTGTTAGAAGCGGCATTGGCAACGACTGGGCGACGTCGACGGTCGAGTTGCAACATGAAAGAGCATCAGGTATACTGACCAGTTGTGGTTCGAGGTGGAAGGACTTGAAGGGCGCGTTCGAGCTGTGGACATGCGGATGCGGCGACGTAGTATTGACGAACAGGAGGTTTTGGCTTTTTCTGATTGGCAGGATAGAGCTGTTAGCAAACGTCTTGAGGTGGCATGCGCAAGTGAATATCATCAGTCGTGTCGTTCGCGACCGGACCGAGTCGGCCAAGGGCTGGGTTGCTCTGTAGGAGTGGCTTTTCGTACCTCTTTGTTGGGCTGGAGGTTGGTAAAGAAGTGGGCGCTGGTGTAGCCGAGGGCCTCGAAGTCGTCTACGTCGTCGTCGTCGTCTGAATCGTCGTCGGAGTCGTGGTCATCGCGGCCTCGGTTACGTTTGCGCTGGTTGGCGGCGGCGCGATCGTTGGCGGCGGCGGCGGCCTGGGTTGTCTGGGAGAAGTGGCATCGGTCGGCCACCTTTCGTTTTTGGCAGTGATTGCAGGGCCACTCGCGATTACACTGAGAAATGAACATGTTAGCTCAGCTACTATTTCATCTTTGTCTTTTATTTTTCCTTGGCTCCTTTTTCGCGATCTATGGTCTGACCACCCACCGCAACGGTTGTCGGGTGGGCCATGACCAACTTGGGGGAGAGGAGCGGGCAAAGGCGGCGGGCGCGGGAAAACTGACCTTTTGCTTGCGGCGCTGGCACTCGGTACAGGCAGAACGAGGCTGGCCATTGTCTTTGGGACTTGCGTCCATGATGGGCGCTAAGGAGGCAAGAGCAGTCGCATGAGAGGGCGACGTTCTTTTCTTGCTTACGGGGGAAGAGGCAAAGGGAGAAGAAGGACGCAGTTGACAATGGTTTGGAGAGGAGAGTTGGAGCGACAGGGCAAACGGTTGTGAGCGGGTGGGTGGTAGTGAGGCTGATTAAGGTTTCTGGGCAAGTAAGTGTCTTAAGAAATCGGGACTGCCGGTAGCGGTAGGTAGGTGAGGTACCCCCGGTAGGTGCGACGGTGCCAGGTAAGGTAAGGTTCTAGCAGGTGGGCTGGGCCAAAGTTGCAACGGTCGACGGCCACCTGGCGGGGAGGGGAGGAGGTCACAAAGGGTAGGGTACAGGTGTGCAGGTAGAGGTACTTGTGGGTGAATTTTTTCAGCAGGCGAACGCTGTACTGGAAAGCGGTTCAGCGCAAGAGGTTAGTACCTAGTACGCGTACCTGGACACTGGCACGGCAGGTGTCGACAGTGGGCCCACAGCTTGGCGGGAGTACAAGGAACGACTAGTACTCAAACTGTTTAGAAGACGATGAATTTACGGCAGTTGCGTACGGACTCGATAGTACATTTGGAGAGCGACGGAGCAAGCAAAAAAAAAAAAAAAAAAAAAAGGCTAGATGCTTTGTCACATACATACGAGTACGTCGTAAATCCGTCCAGGAGCACAGCATCGTACGAGTAGTAGCGAAACTCTGCCGCGGCCGACTACGGCAGGGCTACAAGTATTCTTCCGTACAGAGTACCTGACAGCCACGACTTTCAAGGCGTCGGAGTTAGGTGTTCCAGAAATGCTCCTCAGTGCCGATGCACGTTGGCGGGTGGCCATGCAGGCAGTGGGCATGGGGCGCCACAAAGCGTGCTGTAATGTGCCACCAACGGCAAGGCGAACAGGGATCCCTTTGGGCGCGGGACACGGCGCTGTTGGGCCCAGTTTGCGCCCGCTGCACAGCCCTGCGCATACTACTGGTACATAGAACGTAATACTCGCCCTGGCAAAACCCACCAGAGAGACGGGTCCGGAGGCCCGCCGCTGTGGCTTGCAGCCCGGCCCCTCCTTTGAAGCCACCCAGCGGCAGCGTTGGAGAGGGACAAGAAATATTCCGTGCGAAATATGTAAACTAGCTATTGAAGAGCAAAGACAAAATATTAACAAAAAAAAAAAAAGAAATGATGCAAAGAGATTTCGGGGAGAACTGTTTTCCGGCCCCCCACTGCCACACACAGTCCACTCACACGGCGGCAGTGGCGGAATGCGCGCTGCCCAGAATGGCAATGTGGATAGGATTCAGGCGGGCGTTACGTCTAGTAATCGTACGCTGTAGCAGTACAGTAGGCAGCAGTGGGCGCCCAAAGAATGGGGTTTTACCGTCTGAAGCCATGGGCGAATCGCAACATTGCCATTTCTTCCCCTGCCTCGACGCTGATCGCCATCCTGGACCTCTCGCCTTGGGCTTCCTTGACTGTTTTTTTCTTCTTGTAATTGAAAATAAAGGGCCCCTTTTCCCATTTATATTCTAATCTAGAAATGGAAGGCTGTCTCCTCTGTCTGAGTTGCTCATACAGACCCGGTTGACTCATGCCCAATGGGAAAATCCGCACCACTGGCTGTGTCGTATTATACCAAGACACTAACAGTGCTCTGCGCCTCTTTTTTCACGACCAAGACTTGCCATTACTCGTGCTAGTACAGATAACCAGCGATAGTGGCCTCGGTGTGCCGGCTATTGTTTATAGAAAAAGAAAAGAAAAAAATTGAGCCGCATTCATTGGTGAGTTTCGTAAACGGTGTAGTTTTTTTTCCATTTACATTTACATTTTTTTTTAAAAACAAAACAAAATTATGCAGTCATTGCAACTTACATCCCAGTATAGGCCAGAACCACAGTTTCGGAAGCGCCGTCTACCTACAGAGAAAGGGCTATTAAGCGCCATAACAATTCAACTACGAGTAGAGTACAGACGTAGAGGAAGCACCTCTGCCAAGTCTTAGTGTAATTACTAACTAGAAACGGTGGGCGGTGACTTTTTCCCCCTCTTGCTTATCGGATCAACGGTCTCCAGATGCTCAAGGCCAATAGATTGTATATTCGTACTAGACTCCCCAACTACTCACCACTGATGATGTGCCGTTAACCTCAGTCTGACATTGGACCGTTTCTTCGTTTCTTTTCTTTCCTTGACGACGGCCCATCTCGGTTGTGCATCAAACAACGGCGTCGTTTTTAGTTGCTTGCGCCAACGTCATGCTTGCGTCTTCCGTCGCACCCACTAGAGTAGCGTGCATTACATTGTGCAGACTAGACACTACCTACGTGGTAACCCATTACGACGTCGCAACATCTTTGTATGTCGTATCCTCTGCAACCGCGACTGCAAAAGGTAAATTCAACGCAAACTGGCACTCACTCGCGTACTGACTGGCCGTTCTGCCCTGCCCCGCCCGCCCCCATGGTCCACCACCAAGCCGAAGTCGTAGTCTTATTAATATCCACTGGTTTATTCGTAGTTTTGTGTTGGTGGTGGGCCCGGCTTCGACTCTCAAACCACGTATGACGACTCTCAACAGGGATCTCCCCAACGGTCGAACAGCAAAGATGTGGCGCATGGTCCGTCTCGCTTACAGCAAGTCTAACCGTGCGGCTAGCATTGCTTTCCCACCCCTCTCTCCTCATGCGTTAACGTTTGACAAGGTGGTGTGTTTTGAAACATGAGCTTGTTATCCAAAGTTTGGGGAAACCTACCCAGCCGTTGCCAGT
Source organism: Lecanicillium sp. S3808 (assembly GCA_023628775.1). Classification (NCBI taxonomy): domain Eukaryota; kingdom Fungi; phylum Ascomycota; class Sordariomycetes; order Hypocreales; family Cordycipitaceae; genus Lecanicillium; species Lecanicillium sp. S3808. The sequence goes on from JAMAJY010000028.1 coordinate 114,666, forward strand.
ATAGCCAAAATAGAACAAAGCCTAAACTGGGCAGTCAACCACACTACATGGTCGTATGGCCACGGTCCAACGTACTCTTACGTATAACCAGCAAATACCCTCATGTCCACTCAGTCCAGCTGAAAAAGAGCTGGCTATTCGTAATTACCATGTACAGACTACATAATACCAATCCTTCAGGCTGCGTCATGTACCCCCTTCCATCCAGCCGACTGCAAGCCTCCTGTACCTATGAGGTGGCACCGGGATGGAGTCCCGATGGCAAATGATTGGCCAGCATGTGGAATATATTACCTTGGGGAACCCATGGCCAAGGCATGATCCTGGACAAATGCGCACAAGGACACGTTTCTTTTCCCAATTTTTTTCCCTTTTTCTTTTTTTGATGAGCGCCATTTTACGTTTCAAGTGATTTTCCTGCTGCATATGGCTGCCCCCATGCTAATTAATGTAAGGCGCTTATGGTCACAACGGCCGCGCCACTGTGTGCTTCTCACCAATCCTACACCAAGAGGATTCCCGCAACCGGGTACTTGGAAATGGGCCTGTACCGATGGTACGGGCGCTTATTATTATTAGTTTTCCAGTGATATGCAGTATGGACTGTACCAGGTACATTAGCAGTAGTATATGTAAAACTTGAACTTGGAAAGCGAAAAACACCCATGACGGCAGTCACACATTCACCGGCCCGTTCTTGCAGTAGCCTTGCAGGTCAAACACGTTGCTGGCACCACCACCACTTACCACCGCCACCTCCTCCTCATCCAACTCATCCAACTCATCCAACTCATCCCAACTCATTCCAACTCACCCAACTCAACTTGCCCTCCCAGCTACTTTGTTACAATTGTCGCAGGAAATTCCTTGTTGTCTCTTTACTCCTTTGCCCTTACCGCCTTGGGTTGTTACTGTCCAATCAGCTGTATTCCCCCGTAAACCGCACATACGCTGCCAAAATCCTGTTATTACCGTGTTTCCAAACTAATACCCTCCATCTCAGATGCACATGGGGCCCCGCCCCAACTAGCCGACCCCCATGTCCTTCAGCCGCCACAAACCCCCCCGATGGGGATTTTTCGCCCCATTGCTTCATCAAAATCTGTACTCGTACAGCAAACGTACAGCCATTCAGTCCCCCTTTGCAACGGGAACAGCACAGACCCGGCTGTTTTGGAACGACGTGATCGCTCACAAGCCACCGCATCGCTGTGTCGCGTTCCACCACCAATGAGAGGACATAAAAAAAAATAAAAATATCTCACATGCGTACTGTACGAGGCATGTAGTTGTTTCACAAAAAAGGTGAGCAAAACATAAGAAAACGTCTTTGGCTGCTGTATTTCCAACAAAATGTAGCCCTCCAAAGCCCGCCCTGTCTGCCTACCCACCAGCCACGACTGTCATGTTACTCGCTGCTGCTCTGTGAGATGTGACGACCCGGGACGCCTGCAGATCTCAACGGTCAAGCTGGGGGGGGCCCCTGTGGTCCCGCCCGTCAAGATGGATCCCCTTTGCTTGTGCACAGCTTGAATCGAACGAATGCATAGGTGGTGCGAGCATGTCCTCGGAATTGAGTTTCCAGGGTAAAGAAGGTACATTTACTAGAAGCGTACGGGGATACAACACATAGTTCTCGAAACGTATTAATACTCTCTGCCTTTTTGAAGCGGCATGTACAGTAGTTGCAGACCTCGTTAGTATACAACCACGGCCTACATGACTTGATTTTGCAATTTATGCCCATGCACTTCAGCCCTTAACCGCCGTAGGGTGAGACATTCCATGTCCTCACCTGTGTGGCTAGATGTTTTGACTCTTATACGAATCTTTGGAGTGACTCTTCGTAAATTACTGCCTTCATGACTACACTCGAATGTACATATACGTACATAGAAACGTTGTATCTGTAGTCCACACAGGGCACACGCTTTCGCAAGATAGACTCGTACTCGTATGTCCACCACACAGAGTCCATCTAAAACCTTTTGCGCGGATTGGCCACCGTCACCTGCAGCCCGTGCAGATCACTATACCCCCCTGGGAACATCTGCAGCGTTGGCACCCGCTGCCACGAGTGCGATTACCGCACACCTGTTCCGTGAGGCCGACCAGAAACGTGCTTGGTCGACAACTTGTCAACCGCACTCTGTATCCCTCTTCTTAGAACCATCCACGGCTAATCAAGGGGGTCTAGCTTATTCACCCGAGGCTGTCCTTGAGCTACTAGTGGGTGGTTTAAAAAAAAAAGAGAAAAAAAAAAAAAAAGGCTGACCGGTTGTGTGGGTGGGATTTACCGCACATATCCCCCGGGCACCCACCCCACCCGGCCCGCGGCAACTCTTGCCTCTGCGGCCGCGGCCGGTGAGGCCCCGTCCCCAAGCCGAGCCCGTTTTCGGCATTGTGCATTTTGATTCATACTGTTACAACAAAACACTGCCAAAAAGTACTTCGTGCATCTTTTTTTTTTTTGGCGCTTCGGTGGATATCTTGATAGCAAATCGGCTTGGATGAAATGTGACAAGAATTTTTGCCTTTGGCGTTTGCATGTACATATATCGTCATGTACATACGTTCAACCTGTAAAAAGTCTCACAAGCCACGGTGCCCCGGAATTGTGGTACACCAGAGCCGTTGGGAAAGTTAGTTTGGCGGCTCTCGGGTACTCGGGTTCGTACATTTTTGTGTCAAACTTGAAAATATGATTCGTTGTTTTTTTTGGACTCTTTCAACCCATCTGACCACTAACGAAAACGAGTGAAAGCGCAGTAGGGCTCAACGGCTGGCAGCATCTGTAGCATCTGTACATGACGGCTGTTGCAAAAAATATTTGTGGCGCAATTATACCCTGTAGATTCGTGATAGTAGTGCATGCATACAATGTACTGTTCTAAACCCTTCACCGGAAAATGCCGCAAAGAAGTGAATGCCACCCTCCAGGTAATTATAATGCAGCCTCAATCAGTCGCCCGTATTCCGACCCAAATCTCGCCTAACGCGCCATACTCGGGATCCCACTGGTCGTTTCTGGTTCCCTCGCAGCACCTCTACCCACGGAACCGTGGCAACATCGCCGACTCCGCTTGCAGTCTCTGGCTCAACCTCTGAGTCGTCCTCGCTCGTGTCTTCTTCTGTAACTTCCACGTCTTTTGGAGGTGGTTGACCCTGCTGCTGCTGTTGTTGTTGCTGGTGCTTGCCTGCGCGAGCATACATGTCTTCCGTATAAGCCCATGTTGGCGCGTCAAACTTGCCGTGTACGAGGACTAGCTGGTGCCCTTGGCTCTTTATCTCTTCTATATTTCGTAGCGCAATTGGTGTTATGACCTGAAGTCGTTTGCGTGCGACGTCAATGCCGCGGACGAGCACTAGGCCAATTGTACGGCTATACCGAGGATCCAGTGCAATGTCGTTTGGATTGGGTATCATAGGCAGACCCTCGGGAGAGTACTGGCCGCCGACTTGAGTAAAAGTATATGCTTCATCGTCTGCTGTAGCCGGCGTGTCGATAAGGTCTCGGAATGCTCGGCGGTCTTCTATTTCCACGGCGGCAAGAATCATGCCGTTGATTGTATCTGCGAATAACTCGGCCGGGGATTGAAAGTCGTACGACAAAATGCCCATAATACCGCTCGGATTACCAGAGTACGAGACTTCCCGAGGCGCAATGGCCGCAAGTGGGCGAGGATCCCAATTTAATGTCGATGCTTGACCTTTTGCGTCGGCGTCTGTAAGGTGAAAGTAGGACATCATTTGCATGGCTCTCAAATGGGCTGCTGTCCTTGTTGTGAATTCTGACTGCTGCGATGGTAGGGTGGTGAATGTCTTTTTTGTACTGGCTTGCAACGTCTCAACGACATCAGAGGGGCCTTCTTCAGACATGTATACGACCTCGGCTGGATTTATGCGCGAGATCAACGAGACTACCAAGTCGAGTCCTGTTCCCAAGATCCACCCTGGGGTGTTGATGAGAAGAGGGCAGTTGCGAAGGCTTCGCCGGTATACATCGTAAAGATCCAAGGCACATTCGATGTATAATTCAGGTGCTGGCGCTGGACTTGCTGAAGCTAGAGAATGGCACCGAATGACCTTGTTTCCTTCCTGCTGGAAGCCAGGATGGCTAAACGGCGTTCCCAGGTTTGGTCGAGTCGTATGCACAAGCGCAAGCGTACCGGCAGGTGAAAACTCGGGCTGCCCGGGGTCTAGGTCAAGAATAGCCATTCCAGAAACACCCTTGTTTTGCGGAGTTTGCAGTGTTGTGAGAAGCCGGTTGGCAAAGAGCTTGGAGAATGTCGACTTGCCCGCCGACTTTGGGCCGCAAACGAGCATGGAGAATGCATTCCGCTCAGTGCCTTGTAGGTTTTCCACGAGGGTTGTAAGCTTCTTGTTCCACTCTGGAGGAGATGTGAGTTCTTGAATGACGCTCTTCTTAGGAGCGTCCTCTGATGTAGATAGCTGCAAGAGTTAGTTGCGTTCAATTTATTCCGGGTTTCTGCTTACTATTGTGAATGTAGGTCTCGCCGCTGCGCCATTTTCGCTCTTGTCCTCTTCTGGCTCATTCCATATCCGTTGGTATAATGGTGACAGCCGTTCTAGCGCACGTAGCGGCTTTGATGAGACATCGTTGTGAAGCTCCAGATGCGTCTTGTCAGTCGTTCGAATAACTGGGAGTGCGTGGCAGTGCGGCGAGTGCACCCAGTGAATGGTATCCGATGGGTAAAGAGTGGCACCGAGAATAGTGACTTCACCAACGCGAATTCGTATCCCATACGTTCCCAGGATGATGAAGCGCTAGGTCGTTAGTTTCCTTTCACCTGTCGGTTTTGCAATCACTCTTACCTCTCCTCCACCTATTCGCAGCTCAGTGACCCCATTTGCTTTTATCCGGCAATTTTGCTTGCTCAATTTAAAAGAGCAATAGGGAACGACCTTTGCTGAATTACTCGGATGGTCTGCTAAAGGCGTCTTCTTTTCGCCGCTACGCAGCGTTAGCAGCTAGCATTGTTATGCTTCACACGTAGAGCCGCACCTTTGTTGCTCACTGTCGCTTTTCTTCGCGGAAGCTTTTAGGCCAATTGGTGAGTTGGCCACTGCAGATTCACCCTTTCGAAGTGCCTGGAGGACACTAAACGCGTTTCCAGATCGCGGCTTCGGCTCGTCGTCCAACGACTCGCTTGTGTCGCGAGACGGTGTTGACGCCCCCAAGCGCCGTCGCGCGGCAACAGCAGATACCGCAGCTGTTATGTAGCGTTAGTAAAGGCTCGAAGACTAAACTTTGAAGAGGTTTAGACGTGCTATGTGACTTACATTGAGGCGCATCTTGAGCGTCCAACTTCCGCCGCTTGTTTGGCGTGGTATCCTGTGCTTTGGGCATGGCTGACCGGCCGTGCTATTGTACAATTGAATGTAATTCAGCCATCAAGTACTGGGTTTTAGTTCAAGGGTCAGAAGGCAAGGCTGGACCTTGTATAGGGCACAAGCCTCTCTGAGATGAGAGGGCTCAATCCGTGTCGATGTTGCGTTTGAGGTTATCGATAGATGGCCCCACTAAAATTTTAAAAGTCGCGGTTGCATGCCAAGGTAGGCGTTTTGGGATGAGGCCATATCCGGGCCGGGGAATAATAATTAGAAAGCAGTCAGCTCATGTATAGAAGTTGCTACCTAAATACATGAAAATTTATAAGTATTTTATTTTGCAACTTTGAGTTGAAAGTTGTACGAAATCCTTTCGTCTGATTCGGAAGAAAGCAATGTAGTCGCAGAGCTAGGATCTGGTCTAATTCTTCCGATTTCAACAGTGGTACAGCGTAAACTACGGTAAGGATAAAGTAGCGCTTGACAGAATTTATTTAAAATGCAATTCAAAATCAAAACACAGTCACCAATAATCATCACGTCTTAACAAGAAAGGATTGCGGCGTTGAAGCGCAACGTCTTGATATCAAGGGTCGTGAAGCGCACGGGCCACCTCGCCCACTGCCGCGCAGAAATTTTGCTGAAGACGGAGGGTGGTCAACTACACCTCGAAAGCTTGTTGTTAGCTTCCCAGAACTTACTCTCTACAACCCATTGATCTGCCCTACACGTCTGGCGGAAGTGCCGCGACAAGCCAAAATGGCCCCAAAAGAACCATTCAAAGTGCACTCCCTCAACAAGCACATTGAGGAAACGAAAAAGGGCCTGAGTGCCGATGCGCAATACAACAAGAAGCCGTCTGTTCGTTCTACCGCCACCGCAAAGAAAGGAAAGGCTGCACCCGACGCCGCCATCTTTGGCAACGATGACGACAGCGATGACAGCAGCTCTGACGACAGTGACAGCGGCAGCGACGATGGTGGAGCGTCATTCATGAAGAAGCTTACTGCGCCAAAGTCGTCTGCGCCGCCCAAGGCCTCGAAGCCAAGCAAGAAAGATGAGATTGCCGATAGCGACGTCGAGCGAAAGGCCTCTGCCGAATCCAAGTCGAAGCCGGCCAAGAAATCTGCAGCCTCTGTCAAAAAGTCCCCCGACTCCTCTGACGACGAGTCCAGTGAATCAGACTCTGGCAAAAAGAACAAGGGCAAAAGTGACAAGGGAGTGAAGGCCAATGGCGCGGCCACTAAACCTGCAGCCAAGTCAGCAACCACGAGTGAAACCAGCAGCAGTGGTTCTGACTCGGAAGACGACAGTGAAGAAAGTGAAGAAGAAAGTGAGAGTGAAAGTGAGGACGACGAAAAGACCGCCAAACCGTCTCACGACGCATCTGACAAAAGTAATGATGCAAAGGAAACCAAGAAATCTACAGCAAAGACCAAACCCCAGGAAAAGCCCACTGTCAACGGCAAAGCTTCAAAAGCTGCCGAGTCTTCAAGTGAGAGTAGTAGTAGCAGCAGCGAGGCGGAAGACTCTAGTTCCGACGAAAGTGAAGACAGCGACGCAGAGGCAGAGACAAACAGAGCCGCTGCTGCACAAAAGAGTTCTGAAGCAACTTCATCATCGAGCGACTCGGACGATTCCGACGAACAAGCCGACGAGTCTATGCACATGTCGGAACGCGATTCAGCCACAGGCCCGCTGTCGGCGCCGCAGTTCATCTCGCCCGACTTTGTCCTGCGTAAGGGCGAGGATAGTGCAAATGGACAAGACGTTGCCCGTGTTTGCAACGACGCGAACCTCGAGGGCAAACAGCTTTGGTACTTCACAGTGCCCGCCAACGTGCCAATTTCAGTTGTGCAAAACATGGAGATTCCCATGGACAGAGCGCAGCATGGAGACGGTGTCTTTTCTCACGATGGCCAAGACTATGGCGTTTCATTTGATGCCATGGTACCTAAGAGCTCCATTCAAATCATGATTCCCTCGGCCAATGGCTCTCAATATCAGTCAGGTACAGATTTACATTAACGTTTAAGTCTCTTTTTTGTTCACTGTTCAAATCTTGCTAACGTTGCGTGTAGCCCGCCGCCAAGTCGACCAGGTCATGCAAGTCAAGAGAATTACCCAGCTTGGCTCAATGCCAACTAGCAGTGCTTCTGGGCCGGCTGGCCCACGCGAAGCTCGCCCACAGCCCAAGGGCTTGAAAGCTCGCTTCCAACCCATTGGTGTCAATACCCCCATGGGCAATATTGGCCCCCATGGTGACGACGACGAGGACGAGGACGTTGCAATGACTGATGCGCCGGCAAAGGCCAAGTCGCCAGAAGCCTCACGCAAGAAGGAAAAGAAGAGCAAGAGCAAGGACAGTGAGGCTGCACCCAAGACCAAAAAGACCAAGAGAAAGCACGACAACTCGGAGGATGAAGCAGCCGCAGCCGCAGAGCAGCTTATGGAGGAGTCTGTCTCGGCAGAGAACAAGTCCAAGAAGCAAAAGACGGAACGACAGACGAGCCCAGACCTAGGATCTGAGCCTCCCGCCAAGAAGCAAACGCTGGTAGTGCCACCGCCCGTGCCCGGCGCATCAAACGACGCCGCCGCAGAAGCTACGCCTTCAAAGACGAAAAAGTCCAAGAAGACCAAACCTTCTACTCCTCTGCCACCAAGTAGCTCAGCAAGCAACAAGAAGGAGACACCAGTGCCAGTGCCAAACTTTCCTGGCTCGAGCGAGCCGGCTGAAGCAGAAGCTGAAGAGACACCAGCTCCCAAGAAGAGCAAGAAGCGCAAGGACAAGGACAAGGAAACGCCAAAGTCAGCTACCTCTGCCTCACGACAAAGCCCACCAGCAAGCGCACAGTCTAGCAAGGTTACACCCGTGCCTCTGCCAAAGGGCTCGTCCGGTTAGATGCCGACGATAAAGCAAGCAAGCGCCGAGTCCAAGGCCACAGTCGTGCCATTGCCAAAGCTCTCAACAGACTAGAAGCTGGTAAAGAGCCCTAGCAATGTATCGTTGCCGCATTTAAGCCCGCCACCCAAGATATATTCCGTGAAGAAGGGCCCGTCTACAACACCAGTTATAAAACAGTATGGCAAGAAGAGTACGCCTGTTAAGCCAAGATGGGGTGGTAACGCTCAAGAGGGACCGCCCATGAGGACGCTTCACCAACGACACGGGGGATATCGCCGGTGAAGGGCGGGCATTTCAGTGCAGGTTTACAGCAGGAGGAGTATTTTGTTTTGTTTTGTTGCTTGTTAAAGTCATAGGCCCGGCGTTTAGGTATTTTCCTCTTTTCTTCTTTTCTTCTTTTTTTAGTTTCATGCGAGCGGAGAAGGAGCGGATATAAAAAAGTGAATTTACGGCAGTGAGGAATAGATGTGAGTTGAAAGCGGATTGGACGAGACAGCAAAGTTGTTGTAAACCACTGCAAGGAATCTATGTTTTGAGATTCTCGCATCAGGAACCAGGTAGCGTTCATAGTACAGCCACTGGCGCAAATCTGACAAATATTGGTAATTTTGCGTTTAGAATGTCGTGTAGTGACTTGGATAGAGCATCTTTGCGAGTGAAGCTTACTCTGTAAGTTTGTTCATCGGCCATCGGCGATGCACTCAAGACAGGTTGGTGTGCATGGCTAAAGCTATGCAACCCCGCCACCATATGGCTGGCACTGGCGGCTGGGCTGACGTAATAAAGCGTAAAGGTCGTAACGACGGTGTGATGTCGAGGCTACTTGTACTAGAGAACAATGTGCAAGGCGGTATGGCGTTTGGATGGTTTGGTACATGGGATGCACGGTCAAGGCGAGGCCGTGAGCGTATTGCTCAGTGCGTCGGGGTGATCCGAGAGGTGCTATAGACGGGGGATGAATTGATGTTTCATACTGCATCTGGTACAGTATGATAATTAAATCCAGGCGGAACTTGAAATATCCTGTCTAGGTCACTGCTTACACGGACAGACTTATTCGACGCACATATCTTGTGTCATTGGACCCTGACCTGACCTACCATTGTCTAAACGCCGGGACCAAAAGCCCAACTGCTGCAAGATTATCGTTGCATTCACCGACAGATTTTATTAAAGGAGCGGTGTATAGCCAAAAACCTCGCTACTAAGAAAACTCTTGAAACTTAAAAAAATTGCAAATATTGCTCGGAATTTCCCAAAAACCTTGTCCTCTTTGTTTCCCACCTTGACCGCTTCAGACCGAGGAAAAAGCCATCCCGAATAGAATTTGGGCACCCACTTTAAGTTTTTAGACCGGGCCTTGCCTCACAGGGCAGCGCACCCCATCCATCAATCAACCACGGGTGGATGCGGGTCGGCAGAGTCGGAAAGGGCTTTATTGAAAGAAAAAAGGAGGGAAAAATAAAAAAAAATTGTGACAGGAGGAGTAAGTGCATTGGCTAGCGGGCCATGCCGGCCGGGTAAAAAGGAAAGGCTGTTGTTATTAGTCGAACTCGGTAGTAAGTGGGTGCTGTACGATTCAGTTAAACTGATGGTACCTGGTGAAGTGTAGGTTCCAGTTCACGACGAAAAGTGGTCGTGTTGGTTTTTACCAGGTATAGCACTTTTGATTACTTTTTTGCTTCATTCTAGTAACTTGGAACGGTAAACAACTCCTTTTTTTTTTTTTTTTTTTTTTCGTTTTCGTGCTTTCTGCATACGAGTAGTATGGCTTACCCCGAAAAATCAAATGTATTGGTTTAATTACCGCTTTGCTATCTATCCACTGCAAGTCGGGCGTCTGGTTCCGTTCTCCATGGCGGGCTACGGATAGGAGGCAGCTAGTGGAAGTTGTAAGTGGGCTTTTCCCTCTGTCTGACAGAGACAAGACGACCAGACGGGGGAGATGTAGCTCACATCTCGGCACATGCGGAGAATAAGTTTCGGTGTAAATCGGTAATTACCCTTCTTCGGTCAGCTATCTTATACGCGTCTTTGCGGCGAGCTGTGTGTGTATGTACTCGTATTCACATGTACGAGCAATACGGCACACTCCGGAAGGACCGGGTGGTGCGTTGAAAGTACACTAGACGGTGTTGGGAAAAGACATTGTGAGCTGCGTTGGCCGTCTTGGCATGTCTCTTCTCACGCGACAGTGTGAGCACGAGTATTACCGGGAAACCAAAAATAAACCTGACATGGAAATAAATTTCACGGAAACGGAGACTCCCGTCCCCTCTCAATACGCGCCTTTTTTCCCCATTCACCGGCTCGCGGAACAGTTTTTTTTTTTTTTTCCTTTGTTGGTGCTTTTCGGCAGGGTCTCTGGGAAATTACAGGCTCCAGTGTGGCTCCCCAGTTGGATAGGCTCGGCTTCGGCTGACGTGATGGGAAAAATTCCGGGTCCGAGTCTTTCCTGATTCGTAACTATGCTGGTGCATCCTATGAAAAGTGGTGGGCAATTAAGCGGCAAATACTGCAAAATAGCCTATCCTACCACACACGTATCTCAGAGAAATACACCCACCTCTAACCTCTAGCAAATTAGCCACCTGTAATTTACTGGTCATCCACTATCGCTCCCACTGTAACAGTCGCTGTAGCCCAGTGGACTTCTGGCCTGCCTGCCCGCCAACCCACGCCGCAGAAATTTTCTTTTTCGCCGTCCTCCCCCTCCCGTCCTACCTACCAGAGTGAGTACCCGTCATTCAATTTCCACGGGGCACCAGAGGTACATGGTCTTGGCACATCGGTACCTCTGTCTTGGCTAAACACCCCCCGGGTCCCCTCGCCGTCTGCCTTGGAGCTTGTCATTGTCGCATTTTTTTTTCATGTCGTCATGCACTTTACTAGCCCCCCATCTCGCACCCGCGACTCCGAGGCAGCCCAACGGCGCAGCAGGAGAGATGGGAAACAGCGCCACGGCCAGGGTGACGAGTGAGCATTCCAATGGTACAGTGCAGTGGGCAGTTGGCTTAAAGTGCGTGCAGCTGTAGCGTACTCGAAAACTCACCCAGTCAAGCAGTGGCCTGGACAGCAGCAGTAGTTGCTCAAGAGCCCCAGCCATCCCCCTCCTCTCTCTCACCTCACCTCACGTGCCCTTGGACTCTTGCTCCCCAGATTCTGCCGTATTTGTCGCAAAGCACGCGACAGACCGCTCATCGAGTCTTGGTAGAATGCGACGCTGGGTGCTGGGTGCGACATTGCACAGCTAGCGGCGGGACATGGGTTGTATTTTGGGGGTGGCCACCGGCTGGCGCTGGGGTTGAGAATGAGGGTCCCCTGTAATTAGGCCGTCGCGTGAGTGGGAGATTAATTACCAGGCCAACTACGAGTTACTGGACCTGTGTGGAGGCTCGCATTTGGGTTTTCCGCCCCGCGACGCGACGCTGAACTCGTAATTAATTCGAGGATGATGATGAGCCCAAGGTAATTAGGCAATGTCTTTTTTTAGGCCTTGTACCGATGAGCCTCATTTTTGATTATTCAGATATGGTGCGTCCGGATGTACTGGGGGGGGCACGTCTGTGATGTAATACGCAATCGATATCATGGTGTAGGTCATAATGACTTACACTCGTTGCTATATCAATCAGGACAGTGATTTTGTCGGGTTGTTACTCTGCATGTCCGAGCGAAAATCCTACTGTCGCTGTAACTCATCCGCATCTCACCGTACTGCGCTGTACTTCATACGAGTACAGTAATAAAACGCCAGCAGTTTGCGCCTCTGCTGCTGCATGTCAGGGACCCTGCTTGTGAACGGCTTGTCTCTCCTGTAAGGGTCAGTATGTACACCTAGTTTGTGTCTCCTCTGCCAAACCGGCACCAGCAAGTTCCCGAATTGAACGGCACCCGCCCGTGATTACGGTTGCTTTGGCCTCCCGAATAGGTCGGGGATGGGGACGACGCCGAGACCGAAGCTGCCGTGCCCAAGACCGTTGGTGGTGATGGAGGTGGCCTGAAATCGTGGAGGCCGCCGGACCCGAGCACAACAGCAAAAAAGGCGTCTTTCCCTTCCCGTGTGCATGGGGCATTGTTTCGCGTTCTTGAGGCGCGGGGACCTTTTTCTGTCTCAGCCCTGTTTTCCATCACCCCTTTTGGCGCGAGGTTGACAGCAACCGCTTTGTGTAATGGTTCTCGGTATGAGTATGCCATACAAGGGACGATTCTGACGACATCAGCAAAACTCCTTTCTACCAAGTCACCTACCCAATCTATAGCAGCGCGATCAAGGGACAAGCAAGCGCAGTAATAACGACCTAGCAGGTCTCCAAATAGTACTGCAGATGGCGCCGACCATTGACGCTGTGGCGCCTGTTAGCAGCTTTCCACTGCATGCCAGAGGCCCAAATGGAGGTGTCACAGGCGCTTCTGCAAGGGAGAGAACGGGGAGCTGGTAGCTGAGAGCTGGAGCTTGGCGGGGGGCTCTCACCAACAAAACAAGCACAGCGCGACCGATGAGAGCCTGCCTGTGCATTCGGCGCTAAAGTCTTGGCGAAATTTCCCATCGACAGGGATTGTTTAGGGAGGCGAGTGTATGGAAAGGTACCTACTTGGGGTTAACCAGTGAGGAATACTACACCGGCAGCATCTCTTGAGTCGGGGTCCTAGAATCGCAGCTGGAGAGACATGCCACTGCTTGTGTGTGTTTGCTTCGATCGACTATACAGCATGAACCACCAGGTGTCATCCAAACATCCGCTGACACACAAGATCCTAGCCGATGTCTCCCGTTGAGCTTCGGCAGTCACCCTCTCACACACTCACTCACGCACGCTCACTGGCAGACGCGATCCACGGCGGAGTCATCGCAGTACCCCCAATGCCACTGCCAATGCTACAGTTGCTTCGCTTCCTTCGCATTGTAGCAGTCTGAGCCTCTAGTTGATCACGAGATCAGCGTACACCGCCTAGAACCCGCCCTTGATACCTGGTCAAAATACCACCATTTGATCTGTACCCGTACTTTTTCATGCTCTTGTTGTGCCCGATGCTGCCGAAGCTCGACACGGATCGGTACTCGCAGTGTAGTTTGATCATGGGCACCCTCGGCATTTACACGTCGAGTCAACCGGGACAGACTCTGTGATTCGCTGTGAGCTTGCCAGCGCCAGTCACCGCCCACTAAATGGCCATTGGTGCAAATCGATTGATGGCCAACATCCAAAAAGTCAATCAAGATGGTGCCCGCCAATCAAGCAATGGCTTTGGAGCCAGCCCCCAAGACAAATTGCCTTCTGTGGCTTCGAAGCTTGAGCGGGAAGCTTGGGGTAGCGTCCAAAGAGGCATGGATTTACATGGCTTTTGTAAACTCACACGACCCCGAGTCGTCCTTTTACCAAGGCGGTTGAATTTTTGGCAACAAAAACTACATGCAGGAATCAATCAACAAAACCCGATCCGGCCGTTGCAAAATGCCCCATCCTCGGCATCCTGCTGGGCACAGCCGCATGATGCTGTTGCCCGCGCGTACAAATGACGTGGCGGCGATGAGATTGCGCAGTGGCACAGCACGGGGGGGCTCAGTCATCGCATGACCGCCCAGCCCTTTCTTCACCACCCTCCCCAAGCTGCAGAGCAGCGTCACGTCACAGCTCGCCGTGCTTTCCGGCTTGGCTTTTGCTGGCCCTCCGGCCCTGCGCAAAGACGACGCAAATGCTGGCTTGAATTCTGGTGTTGATGTGCGCAGCATCACTCTTGATGGTTAATGCATTGAATTGATGCCATTGAAGCTCTGCATCGCCCCTCTGTGAACTCTTCTGTAACTGCTAAAACCTTGCACAAGACCCTGCAGAAATTATGCCGGCACAAATCGCCAGCCGGATGCGCACCCGGAGATTCCGCAGTCCGCTTGTGAGCCGCACCGCCCGGCCAACTTGAAGCACCGACTGTCCGGGGCCGAGCTGCCCGCCAGTGAGTGACTGACTGTGAGTAATACCCGTACATTGTACAGTATTGGTAGGAGGCCTGGGCTGCTTGCCAGGGCCGTGTGCTCTCTGATTTTCCTGCCCAATCCCGGTCCCCTTCACGCAGCTGTTGCGCGAGAAATGACCAGAGGTACATGCCCCACTCCAAAAGGTACATCTGAGCCGTCGCTTCCGGTGACACCAATGACGCTCTGCGCTGCTGGTCTTGCGTACCAGGCCTGTGGCCCGCCCCAGCAACAAACAAATCACCCCCGTCAGCGCCCACCTGCTCCCCAGCACGAAGACCACGCCAGCGCTGTAAAGGGCAATGCAGCACGCCTACGAGCGCGCGAGTGCCCCATAATGCGCGCTAGTCTGCTGTCCAGATCGCAGGTATCCTGCATCCGAAAAGAACATTCAGTGGCCTCTCGCTGCGAGACCACGAATAATAGCGCCTAAGCAGAGCCTTCCACTCGATATTACTGTACGTCACCGTTCCCCGTCGGCAGCGCAGGTACCTGCGGAGCGGGCGAAAAATCTTGCTCCAAATTCTCGCAGTAATTACCCTGCCAGCCCAGCTCCAGCCCGCAAGCACAGGCGCCCAGCAAAGTCTCCTTCCCACACCTCCCCTTCTCACTCACACCACACCTGGTGCTTTCCACACGCCACACCACACCACACCCTTCGCTTCTTCTTCTGCCTCTTCCTTTCCTTCTCTTCCTAACCCTCTCATCACAGCCTTGGAATTCTTCTCCTTTCTCGCCATCCTCAACCCCTCTCTCTGCGTACGTCGCTCGTCCGGCTACCCTGGCGTCTGCTGTCGTCGCCATATCCGACAATTTGCATCGCTTCACTCCCGTCTGACCTGCGGTTGCTGCGATTGGGGCACGTGTCGAGCCTCATCGTCCGTTGCTCGCCTCCCCAGCGACTCACCCGACTGCGCCGACCTTGCCGTTGCTCGACGACCTTTGCGCCGCCTCGACTTCTTTCTTGTTTTCTTTTTGACAGAATCATACACAACATTTTTGGGACGAATAGACATCTTGGATAGCATGCGATAGCCGACTTCCGTCTCCCGCCGCCGCAAATCTTCTTTCTCTCCCTCCCCAACCCGTCACGACATTCTCGATATTCGTATCTTCAGGGCTCATACATGATACACACGCCTTGGGAGGCTAGGACTCGTCAGCTGCATACGTTTTGCCAATCAGCTTGCGAACATACTTGTCGCCGTCCGGCCTCGCTTCTACCTCCACGGCTTCTCCTTGCCGCAGTCTCCGCGAAATCTTGAGCCACTGGAGCCTTCAGCGCGCAGTGGCGTCATTTTACGATTGTCAGCATGAAGGACTTCGCCGGGTCCTTACCGGGCAAGCCCAAGCTTCCGGCTCTCCTGACAGAAAATCTTAACCTCGCTTTCCTTAACCGCCTCCCCAGCCGGTACCATCATGGCCGTCGCCGGGGCAGGTCAAAGTCAAAGGTTCGCGACCCAAACGCCGAGGACATTACAAGCCTCGAAACGTCATTCAACTTTTGGGATGGCATCAAGGACTTGCAAAATCACAATTTTACCTTGCCTGATTTGCAATACGTCTTCCTTGCCGGCTTAACCCTATTTTCTCTTTACATTGCGCCTTCGGCCCCAGCTCTCAAGTTCTTTGCCCTTGCTGGCTCAGTCTGGCTGCTGCTCATGCCCGCGACACGGCAGTTCTTTCTGCCGTCATCTATGATTTGGATCTGGCTTGTGTATTTCTTTTGTAGTCGGTATGTCCTTTACCCTATTCCTTCAGCCGGTCTACCCGCAACTAACGGCCTCTCCAGATTCATTTCATACGAGTACCGCCCTCACATTTGGGTTCGCGTTCTTCCCGCCCTCGAGAATGTTTTGTACGGCGCAAACTTGTCCAACATTCTCTCCGCTCACAAGCACCCCATCCTCGATATTCTAGCTTGGCTGCCTTACGGCATCATCCACTTCGCCGCCCCCGCCCTCTGCTCCCTGATCCTCTTCATCTTTGCTGCTCCCGGCACCGTCAATGTGTTTGCACGCACCTTTGGCTGGATGAGCATTCTAGGCGTCACTATTCAGCTCATGTTCCCATGCACACCTCCGTGGTATGAGAACGAGCACGGCTTGGTACCTGCTGCTTATGGCATGCCTGGCTCCCCCGCCGGTCTCAAGGCGGTCGACGAGATTTTCGGCATCGACCTGTATACGACGAATTTCACTACCGCTCCCCTGCCATTCGGCGCCTTCCCCTCTTTGCACGCTGCAAACGCTGTTCTCGAGGCTCTGTTCATGAGCCATGCGTTTCCCCAGTTCCGAACATTCTTCATTATTTATGCCGGCTGGGTTTGGTGGGCAACCATGTACTTGAGCCATCACTACGCCATTGATCTGGTTGGCGGTGGTCTCATTGCTGCAGCCTTCTTCTACACTAGTCGCGCGAGGTGGCTACCGCAAAGACAGGCTGACAAGCTGACGAGATGGGAATACGAGTATGTTGAGATTGGCAACCGTCACCAAATTACCGACGAAGAGTATGGCCAGTACTTTGGTCTCACCCTGCTTGACAACCGCCGCGGAAGCTCCAGCGACGAGTGGACTCTTGGTAGCAGCTCTAGCTGCAGCTCGAGCAGTGGAACGCTCAGCCCAGTCACTTCCGATGAGGCTGTACCTGGTTTGCTGGATCTCGATTCCGGTGCAGACGGCAAGTCGTGGGATGCTAATAGCCAGCGCCGCGACGTGGAACTTAGCGAAGTTGTCGTGCGGTGAAGCGATTCGGCCTCACTACAAAGTTGAATCTTAAGCTACTTAACGGCAGCCCGACGATGCTCGAACCCGGCGCCGATCGCCGCTTTCCACCTACATCCCCCGCTACTCGACAAATGATACACCTGCACTCGTCGGGCAGATCCTTCTCATGACCGGAATTCGGACAATATCAGCAAAGAAAAATCAACACACAAATTAATATTCGACAGACCTTTTGTTACATCTTTGGCATTCATCGGCACAGCGAAATGGCGCAAACATTGGTGTTTTTCTTGAGAATCCGCGCACGCGCGCGCGCCCCTGGTGTGGCAGCATTTATGCAAATTATATGTGATTCTTCTTCTTTGAGTTGCCAGCAAGAAGAGGGCCATTAATATCTAATGATGTGCGATACGACGACACGGCCCTTTTCCAAAAAGCTCGACTCCTTTTATTTATTTTATCCTTCTTCTCCTTTTTTTTTCTTACGTACGGCTGCATACATCAGGGCCAACTCGGCGTCTTTGTTGAACCGAATAGAGTACGTAATGTATAACTTATAGCTTTTTTAATTCGTGCATGGCAAATGGGAACTGGAAAGGCATTGAAACGGAAAAGCATGCACTGAACACTCGCTAGACGAGGGGCCGGCAGATGACGCTGCCAAAGGAGAGGAAAGAGAAACGAGCCGGCCCATCGAAATGATGATGAAGAGGGGTTCGCCAGGATCTGGGAACAGCCTCGCATAATGTATGGAGCTGGAAGATGGGGATGCATGGGGATGTGAAGGCAGCATATCAGAAGATGACACTCGCTAGACTTAGAAGGTAGTAGGAATATGAAGCATGAAAACAAACAAATCTTGATTTTCTCGTGCGTTGTGACTTGATTTCTTATCCGCTGAAATGTAGGTGAAGCGTTGTGCAAACTTTTTTATACTGTCAATGTCGTGTGTGTAAATATACATATATATATATATATATATATATATATATATATATAAACAAGTAAATATCTGATTATGGGCTGGTTATAATAAAATAAAATAATTGAATACACATCTGAGCCCGCCCAAATATAATGCCGTGACTCCCAACTGCAAAGTCCAACTTGGAATTTCATCCCCCCTTCTTCCCGTCTTCCATGTGTTTCCCAAACACGCAGACCCTTACTTGCCTGCCTAGGTACCTATCCAGTCCACTCAGTCGAATCACTGAGAACTAAAATACCCTTGTCCAATATCAAATCATTTTGCTAACTGAAAGATTATGGTGCTGACGATAATGATAATGATGATGCATATGAGCTGAGTTGAGGTCTGTCTTGTGTATAGTGTAGAAAAATGCCACAATTTACTGTCAGTCTTTTTTTCTAAATTTGGTTTTGCAGTTTTCTGTTGAAACCAAATTTATTACTTTTTTTTTGTTCTTGGTGCGCTATGAAGTTAACGTGATGACCCGTTCCACAGGCCTTTACTCGTCTCCATAAACTTGTTTGCCATGTTGCCCGGCTGTAACGACGACGGGAAGTTCATATGTCTTGTCAACGATGGCGGCTGCTGTCGTTGTTGCTGAGCTTGTTGCGCTTGGCCTGTATTACCCATCTCTACATCTTCTTGTCCGTCTCCTTGCGTCATGTAGCCGCTGTCATTCGTGTGCTGCGGCGGCGGCGGTACGCCGAGTGAGATGCCGCTGTCTTCAGTTTGTGGCGCTGCTGGCTGCGACGGCTTGGGCGTGTTTCCGTCGCGGGTCGGCTCTTTGGAGCGTGCGCCGTCCATAAAGAGGTTTTCTGACTCGCGCAGCTTGTTGATTGCCCGGACTGTGTCGATGGCCGCGTGCAGGGTGCGGCGCGCGTTGAAGTTTTGCTTGATTGTTGGCAGCAAGTTCTCGGCTGCGCCGCGTGCGGGCGCGGGCTCGGTGACGAATGGGTGCTGGAGCGCTTCGTGGGCCGTGATGCGTTTTGAGGGGTCAATGGTTAGGCACTTTTTGATGAATTCCTTGCCATGGGTTGAGACGCCGCGCCAGTACTCGGTCGGCGTGAAGCTGTAATCGGCTTTGAGAATGGCCTGCATCTCCTCAAAGTCGGTGTCGCGGTCAAACGGCGTGTAGCCGCATAGCAAGAAGTAGGTAATGACGCCCAGCGCCCAAATGTCCACGGGCTTGCCGTGGCCCGTCTTCTTGAAGATTTCAGGCGCCATGTATCCCGGTGTGCCGCAGGTGGTGGTCAGCACGTGGAACTGGCCCTCTTCCATGATGCGCGAGAGGCCAAAGTCGGCTATGAGCAGGTCGGCGTTGTCTTCGGGGGTACGGAAGAGGAGGTTTTCGGGTTTGAGGTCGCGGTGTACGATGCCGTGGTCGTGAAGGTAGGCTACTGCCGAGAGGGTTGCGCGGATCAGGTCTGCGGCGTCGGATTCGAAGTAGGAGCCTTTGCGGCAGATGCGGTCAAACAACTCGCCACCGAGGGCCAGGTCAGTGACTAGATAGAGGTTGTTCATTGTCTCAAAGTAGTCGACTAGTGTAAGGACGTTTTGGTGGCCCATCGAGACTTTTTTCAGCACCGCAATCTCGTTGCGAACCTAGTTATACATGTTAGATTGAAGTCGATGGGCCGGTGGCGGATACGCCGGACGTACCATGTGTTCTCTTCCAGCCATCAGCCGCTTGTTGATGACTTTGGCCGCATAATAGCGACCGGTGTCAATATGTACACATTCCTTGACGGTCGAGTAGGAGCCTGCTCCCAGCGTCTTTCCAACCTTGTACCTACAAGGCTGGATGGAAGGCGATTGCTGTTGGCTCGCCATGTCGGTCGAGGATGTGTGCCTGGGGGTAGGCTATCTCAACCGGTGTTGTATGACTTGCGGTTTCAATCCAGGTCGGTACAGCAGGCGACCACGATTTTGGCACCAACCGTCGCCCGTGGACAGA
This sequence comes from Lecanicillium sp. S3808, assembly GCA_023628775.1. NCBI lineage: Eukaryota > Fungi > Ascomycota > Sordariomycetes > Hypocreales > Cordycipitaceae > Lecanicillium > Lecanicillium sp. S3808. Next base: position 134,550 of record JAMAJY010000028.1, read on the forward strand.
GGAGGATTCTTAACCGTTCCTCTCGTCGGGCGGCTGATCGCAGGAGTCGGTATCGACAGACCGTCTCTATGGCGCGGAGGTCCACAGGTATAGTGCTTGCGGCCCGGCGATGAGATGCTCTTGTCGCTACAATGCGTCAAAAATCTGCATCGGAAAAAGAACAAGCAATATTTGGCAGACGGCCAGGGTTTTGCGGTCGGGTAGGGATGGCGAAGCAGGCCTGCCAAAGGCAAAGGTGTGGTGGGGGAGGAGGAGAGGAGCGCAGTGCAGTGGGCAGCCGCGTGGGTGTGGGGAACTGAGCCGAACTTCTGATTGCGGACATTTTGCACCGCCCAATGAGAAGCGCGAGATGGACTGTGCTTCTTAGAACGTGGGCTAGACTAATAAATAGCACCTAAGCCGTGAACATTAAGTAATGATTCATAACTCATAACAGAGTAAACATGTGTAGTGTAGCATTGTGGTTTGGATTCTATACTCTTTGTTTAGTTGCTTGATCCAGACCAGGGTTTGCAGCAAACTTTGGGTGTCCTCTGTCGTTGTATTGCACTTGTTTCATTGTGTAATTAGGTACGATATATAGAATACATGGAAGTATACAACTCTATATGCTCTCGATTCATAGAATCTTTTAATCGATAGTACATCATGCCTCGATAGCATTCCTGCTTGAAACAATGGGCAGACGCGTCTTCGCGCAAGTCACATTGGCGGGCCCTTGCGGTTCTGCTTCTTCGTGCTGTTGAATTTTTTCTGTTTCACGCGCGTATCATGAAATCTTTGCTCTCTGAGGAACATCCAACTTTAGCATAGGTAAAAAAGACAGGATGTGTGCCACAAGTCACTTACACACGTTTATACTTTTCCCGTTTGTCGTCGCCAGTCTCTGCGGGCACCACTCTACCATAGATGCGTGTTATTTCCGACATGAGCTTCCTCTTGTTCTCGTCTGCGTTTGCAGACCGGGAACGATGGTCTTGTGCCTGAAATGTAAGGGCGTCACTGCTAGCAGTGTAGTATTGCGACGAGCGGACGCTCGAGTGCAGCATCCGAGGAAGTATGGCGAGGAGTTGGTGGACAGGAAAGACTGAAATCGCCTTTGATTCGGTCCTAGATTCAGGTTAGCGTACAGTGGTTTAGAGTCCATTCTGACAGACCGATTCCTACTTGTTGACATGTTGACCACCTGGTCCGCTTGATCGCGCAAACGTCGTAGTGCCTTTTGGTAACTGGCCTGGCTCAAACTTCTGGTACCAGGAGCGCGCCTCTGCCAGGGCATCTTGGTCTAGATTGGCATCGAAAGCTTCATAGCGTTTGAAACGGCGGCTGCCAGTACTCCCGACAGGCGACAAGAGAAGCGTTGTAGGAGTTGCCGCAGCCGGGATGATTGGCAGCCGCATTATTGACCGCAACATTGCAACATTTGTCGAGTCGAGTACTCGGGCTATAAAGCGCAAGAGTTTGCCCAAGACATAAAAAAAAGGTTTGTTATGAATGTTTCAGATCATGACGTGATTGCGCCTGCTTCTATTTGACAGCCAGATGAACTGCTTGAGCGTTGACGAGCATGAAGCCTATGAGTAGTTCAAGGCTTTGGTGGAGAGGACGATGGGGTTTGTTGGCTGGGATGGATGGTTTTGGACCCGCAAATCGACGTGGCGCGGGAGTCTGGTCGGGAACATTATTAGGGCAGCGCTGGCGAAGGTTGAACTAAGGTACGAGTACTCGGAGAACAGAAACACATTACAGCCTGTTTGCTTCAGCTTCCAGGCTTCTTTTGCGTCTTGCCTAGCGCCATTGTCTCCTCCTTCTTCCACTGTCTGAGCCCTACTAGGTGTTCTTCTCTCGGTCTCACCACCAGCAGTCTAGCGGCCCAGCTCCCAGGTTTAGCGCCACCACCGTCGGTCTAGCGCACTTTTGCCGACCCAGTTAGTACTCCGTACGGGTACCAACAACAGACGATTCGGCGCCTTGTCGGGAGGCTGAGGCCAAACTACTGCAGCTCGCCGTCGTTGGCTTCATTGCGCGACTTTTCCTCTCTTTCTTCTTTCTCCCATCTCCCAAGGCTCTTCCAACCCCATGCTGTCCTGTGTTCCTACTGCTACTCCTTTTTGCAGTGCGTCCACGATTCCTTCATCGTACTTGCAGAGCCTCACTTTTTCCCGTGCAAATTGATTCAGCCAAGCTCCAGCGTTTCGCGGCTCCAGAGGCTGCGAACCGCACCGCACCCACCTGTACCGTACGACCCTCGACGTTGTGACTGACGTCTTGACGCCTGGTAGCTGGTAGTCCTGCCATCAGGCAACCCAGATTCTTCCTGCATTTCGCAGTACAAGTCCCGCATCAGTACATGACAGACCATCCAGAACCAGAACTTCAGGCGACTGCCAACCTCTCCCCCGAGTGCCCTTCGCCAGTGCACACTGCACCCCCTCTAGTCGTTCCCGCGCTCCAGAACACGGCCGACACCATCGAGGCCATGGTAGCGGCTGTCACCGCGGCGGACGGCGCTCCAGCTGCCGAACCCGTCGCCAATGGCTCCAACGCCGCAGCTCCTGTCCCGCCCGAGGAGGACAATGACGATATTGTAGACGACGACAGCTTCGACGACGCCTACGGAGACGATGCAGACCCGGAACCGACCGTGCAGGCCCAACCCCAGCCCGTTGGCCAAGATGCCGACAACGACGACGACGATGACGACTATGCAAAGACCTTTGACTCTCCTGCCGGCTCAGAAGATGGAGGAGATGCGGATGCACCAGATCATGTACCTTCCATTGCTCCAGAATCCAACAATATTGCTCTTCAGTCCGATGCTCCTCCTTTGCACTCGCAGAACGGTACGCCCGCCGTCTCTACCTCTGTTGCTGATAACACTGCGGCACCGCAGCAAGCCGCCACCACCATCGCCGATTCAGCTGCCCAAGCCCAACCTGCCGCCCAATCCCAGGCAGCCCATGACCTTAATGCTCCAGCAGCCAACTCTGCCTCATTCGCCGACACCCAAGACGCGGAAGCCACTCTCAATGCGCAACAGCCAGAGTCCGCAGCCACGTCGTTGCCTCCGACCAACAACGACGCCAATGGCTCGCCCCAAGATATCCAACAACTTGTCGCTGATCTGACTGCCCAACCGTCTGAATCTACCGCCGGCAATGACCCAGACGCCAACAAGGCGGACTCGCCGTCTGCAACAGCGAGTGCCACACCATCATCCGCCCTGCCTTCACCGTCTTCTCTGCCGCCGAGACCTCCAATCCCACACTCCGACTCTGCTGCCCAGTCGTATTCCACACAGCTTTTAGGAACCCAAACTCCCACGGCTGCCCAGCCGACACCAACGCCCGGCCATCATGCCCCATTTGTTACTGCCGGCGCCCCAGGCACCTCCACAGATGCTGTCGGCAGTCTCCCACCACCGCCCACCACTGGTCACTCTCCGGCGGCGGCTTTGGGGCCCATAAACTCTACCGCTCCTTCGTATGCCTCTTCTGGATACTCTAACCCTCAGTCCCATAATGGAGACTATCAGCGTATGTGGGATCAGTTCATGGCCGATGAGCGACAATACATGTCCGAGGCCAAATGGGACCGCTTCCCCGAAGGCTCTCGTCTCTTCATTGGTGTGTACCGCACTTTCTACGTATACTTACGATTCATTGCTAATAAATGTCACAGGTAACCTGTCCAGCGATAAAGTCTCCAAGCGAGACGTTTTTGACCTCTTTCACAAATATGGCCGCCTTGCTCAAATATCCCTAAAGTCTGCCTATGGTTTTGTGCAGTATCACTCTATCGAAGAAGGCAAAAACGCAATCGACAATCTTCAGGGTTATGAAATCAAGGGCCGGCGTATCCGTACGTATCGTTCCAACTACTCAATTCGTCTAAGAAGAGGCGCTAACTGGGACATAGACCTCGAAATCTCCCGCCTGCAAGACAAGACCAAAAAGGAGCGGAACAAGAGCCCTGAGCGTGCCAGAGGGCGGGACGGACGCAGAGATAAGCATCACTCGCGAGACGACCACCGTTCGGGGCGCAACCATTCACCCCGACGGAATGACCATAGAGGGTCAGATGGCTATGGCGGCCGTGATAGAGGGTATTATGACTCTGGCCGCGGCAGCCGAAACCGTTCTCGATCACCTGGCTACGGGAGGTCCGATAAAAACTCGTACAGACGAAGAAGCCCAAGTCCTTATGGCCATTCACGACATGGAACGGAGCTTGACCTGCCTAGAAGGTATGGCGCTGACGTCCCAGACATCCAAATTATTCTGCAACAAGAAGTCAACCGGGACTTCGTGGCCTGGGTTGAGAATGCCTTCAAGGAGAAAGGTCTAAGGCCTGAAGTCATGTTCCTCCACCCACGATTCCCCAAGGATCAGGTTATCCAGCGTCAGGCTGCCGAAGGTGTCCACGCAGTTGTCGAGTTGGACATGCGTGCTCAGAACTTGGGCAAGATCCCGGTGCAGGTATTTGATCGCTCAGCTGGTTCCCACAATGTCCGCTTTGACCAATACGTCGATCTTGACCCAGGCACCGCCGCAGAGGTCATTCTACGAGCTAAAGCTGCTGGCGCCGCGGCGGCTTACAATCAACAGTATGGCGGCTACCAGCAGCCAACGTACGGCATGCCTCCTCAGCAGCCGCCTCATCCTGCTGCTTATACTGCTCCGCATGCCAGTGGCTACCCGCAACAACATACGACACCTAGTCCCGCAGATCTCGCCAACCTTGTCGGCCAAGTGGACAATGCTACACTGCAGCGACTCCTTGCCAACATGGGCGGTGCTCAGGGAGCTGCTCCATCTATGCAGCCCAATGTACCGACCAACATGCCTCCAGCTGCTCATGGCGCCAGTGCAGCTGACATACAGGCGCTCCTTGGCTCCCTGAATGCTCCAGGTGGCCAAGCACCAGCGCAGTATGGTGCTCCTTACGGTGGCCAACCTGCTCCTGCTTCGAATGGCGACTCGGCGGCACAAGTGCAGAACATTATGGCGCAGCTCTCTCGTTACAGGCAGTAAGTGACAATATATCCGGATCTGGAGATTATTTAGCCTTTTTCTTCGATCAGTACTTTCGGGCTTGTTCATTTGCAGTATTGAATGTATGAGACATGAATTGGGGGGACTTTATCCAATTTTGGAAGGCACCTGCTGCGTCATTCGCTTTTCCGCTTGTTAAGCGATTTCGCCGTACATAGCCGCTGATGGGGGTTATAATTACTTGATTAGCTAGACAATAGAGAGCCATAAGGCGTTAATAACTGTTTTAAATTGTGTATTAGAATCATGTTCTACTGGCTGTCCTGCCATGCCTATTTAGCCGCCCTAGTGATGTCTGCCTGTGTGCTCTGCCGGTTCTAGTATTCGAACAAGCTATAACGTAATACGAACTGTGTATAGAGCTCATGGTAAAATAGTAAACACCGTTACTGATAAACATGTGACTTTTCCGCGGAAAAGTGTTGTGAAAGCCGCGCTCCCTCCCGGTAACCGTGTAATGGGGGCTCCTAGATGCCTTCCCCTCACGCTCTCCGGTCTCGCAACATGGCTCTACCGATGCGACACGCCACCTTTACTTTCCGCTCTGCCGCGAGCTGTAAAGGCTTTGAAAGTAGGTTGCAAATCAGGTGCTCCAAAAATGTAGTTTCAACCATTAAAAGCAGCCAGACGGCTGTTCCTGTGTGAGGCTTGGAAAGATAGCTAGTCGTTCTTACAAGACCGCATTAATCGAATATATCCCGATCTAGTAGACTATCTCACAACAGCCCGGGATGTCATTGTCAATCATCATTCTCACACTCCTTGTTATTTTAGCAATTTCTCTCCTCTACAGTAAACTTTGGTCCCTCGCATTCAGCCCGCTCGCACGTATCCCCGGCCCGAAACTCTACGCCCTCACCAACCTCCGCCTCGCATACGACGACTACCGCGGCACCCGCACCCGCACAATCCACCACTTACACGAGACATACGGGCCCGTTGTCCGGATCGGTCCCAGCGAAGTCTCCTTCAACTCCCTCTCGGCATTGCGCAAAATCTACGGAGCAGGCAGCGCAGTTGGGCGGCCGCGGGCGTTTTATCACGTCTTTGACATTCATGGCCATGCGCACATGTTTACCTTCTTCTCCTCTGCTGAACATGCTGCAAGGAAGAAGATGCTGAGCCAGATATACGCCAAGTCCAATATCCTCAGCAAGGGCTCGAGCGTGGGATCGATTATACGGAACAAGGTAGCCGACTTTGTAAGCCTGGTTGAACGCGGAGAGGGTGGCAAGGTTGGGGATTTGGCGCGGAGCTTGCATTTCTTTGCGCTCGATAATATTACGGCGGTTGTGTTTGGGAAACCCCAAGACAAGGGAGGAGGAGTCGGAGGAGCAACGTCTGCTTTGACTGGAGAGGTTGGTGATGAGTGCATATTGAGCGATATTGGAGAGCGGACTGCGCGGCGGTATTCGTGGTTTCAGCTGCATTTTCCAATGTATACGAGCTTGGCCATGACTTGCGGGCCAAGTGTTACAAATGTACTTGATCTTCTGGGATTGCTCCCCGGAGAAAAGCCGATTGCCTATAGCGGATTACAGGACTATGCCATGCAGACCTGTGACAAGTATCAGAACGATGGCGGTTTTCTCTCGGAGCAGGACGATAGTGTTATAGCTCGGCTGCTTAGCAAGAAAGATACTACACCTGCTGGAGCTGGATTGTCGGATTTTGACATTGCTGCAGAGTGTGCTGATCATCTTGATGCTGGGCTAAAAACGACGAGTGACACGCTGCTGTTTGCTATTTGGGCACTGTCGCTTCCGGGGAATAAGCAATACCAAGAACGTCTTGTAGCCGAAGTCTGCGCTGCAATGGGCTCTGAGCTAGAACTGAACGAGGATAAAACATCTCTTTCGGCAGCGACATGCGATACGTTGCCGTTTCTAGACGCCATCATTAAAGAAACGCTTCGCCTGTACGCTCCAATCCCAGCCTCGCAGCCGCGCAATAGCACCAGCGATGTCGTGATAGACGGCTACACGGTTCCCGCCGGCACAATTGTTAGCTGTCAGGCTTATAGCCTTCATAGAAAGACAGATGTCTTTGATGATCCGTACCGGTTTGATCCGGATCGATGGCTGGTTGGTGAGGAGAAGGTAGCGGAGATGAGGAGATGGTGGTGGCCTTTTTCGAGCGGTGCGAGGACGTGTCTTGGCATGCAGTGAGTTATTCTTTTCCTATGTATGATTCTTGAAAGAGGTGAATTAACGACTGTGGCGCTGTAGTTTGGCATTGGCCGAGATGAAGATGCTTCTGGCTACGCTGTATGGCAAATATGAAACTACATTGGATGAGCAGTTTCAGAAGAGTTCGCCGGCTGCTACGAGTCGTTTCGAGCTTGTATATGATGACATGTTTCCTATTGCCGAGGTACGTTTACCCCTTAGGTCGCTTTGGCGATTTTAGCTCACAACATACAGGATATACCCTGCTCGGTCAATTTTAGAAAACGCTGAAATCTGTTCGCCTTTATCAGATGCTTTCAATTGTTTTAAACACTCCACATCTCAGCCGTAATATACAAAAAATCTTTAAAGAAATATGTACAAGAAAATTTCAAGTATTTACACCTCACCATCCAAAACTCTCCTTGTGCCACCATACACTGTGTCCCTTCATAACCCACGGCCGCGTGGCATTTCTGACATCTGTCATCATGGCCTTTGGTCCACAGACAATAACCGCCACGGTGCCATTCGCACTTAGCCGGAATGCCTCGTCTACAATCTTGACGAGGTCCGGCCGCTTGCGGTTTCGGTTGCTGCGGCTGTGCCCACGCGTCATGGGCTGCATTTCCACACTACCGTTGGCGTTGCCACTGCTACCTTCTCCGTTGCTACTTGATTCCATGTCGCCCGTGAGAAATAGCTGAATGTTGGGATCGTCGAGTACGCTTTTGGCTGAGGCATCGAGCGACGGGGAGACGGCCCATGTGGCGTCGCCGGCTGTGCGGATTGCCCATATAAATTGCGTCCGCGCCATGGGCATGTCGTTTTGGATAGCCTGGTAGATTGGGAGGGCAAAAGTTGCGCCTACACCACCTGCGACCAGGAGTACACGGCTCGCGCCGGATCGGATGAGGTTTGTGTACTTGTATCGCAGGCTTCCATAGGGACCTTCGATTGCCAGCGGTATCATGTTTGCTGCTTGGAGCGACGGCGGTGTGTCGGGGATTGCAAATTCACTAAGTGCTTTCGTCATTGGTCCATTTCTAGTCCTGACAACAAAGTTCACCGTGTTGTCGTCGTCACTGACAGAGCAGACGGAAAAGGGGTTGAAGAGAAAATCAAAGACGCCGGGTGGCGCTGCAGATGACTTTTTGCGGCCTGTGCGAGGCATGTTGATATAGATATGCGCGCCGGGTGTAGCACGAAACCCATCGAGATGTCTCTCAGAGGATATGGGTGCAGACACTTTGACGAGAGATGTGCCCGGGATTGCTTGCAGCGTGGCTGCCGCGACGGATGTGAAGACCAGTTTGCGAACCGCCAGGTCCATGGCAAAGATGACGATACACTCAATCAGGTACCAGCGTGCCGATTTAGCGTGGTACATGATGAGCATGGGAATGCAAACCGCCCCAAACAGGTGCGTAATAAAGAACGCGCGATATGACTTGTCGCGAAGCTTGGCCATGGCGGTGATGGCAATGGCGTGCAGTAGCAGAGAGGCGACGACGCCGCAGAAGACGACAGGGGCAAAGAAGCGTTCAAACCATTTGCCGGCTAGTAAGAAGTAGGCGTTGTAAAAGATGATGTGTAGAATGAGGAGGGAGTAGATTACGCGGCCGAGGACGCGGTGATAGCGATTGAGCTGCTCATGGGACGAGTGCAGGAGATGTGTGTATGGATTGGCGGCTTTGAGGGACAGGAGGTAGTGAATTGGCAATTGGGAGATGGCAATGATGCCAAAGCGTTTTGTGAGGTGGAAATAGTCTTGTTGGTTTCTGTTAGCATGGTTGCGGTAAGTGAGTTTGAATACAGCCAGGCTCGTACCTTTACCGGTCTGAAGCACGCAAAGAGCAAGGAGCCACGCCATCCATACCGCGCCGAGGATCCATTCTCCTCGTTGACCCCAGCTTGCCCCTAGGAATTGGACATCATCACACATCCACCACGTCAATTTTGTCCATGCCGCCTCTATTGAGCCACGAACTGAGTGACGATGCGCCTTGACGAGCGGCGACCGGGGAATCTGGGCATACGATCCATAGCCGTCGCTGCCGTCGCTGCCGTCACCGCGCCGCCTTCGCACATATCTGATGGCCTGTCTGGAGAGGAGAACGAGGGCGAGAACAAGGCCAGGAGCAAGAGCCGAAAGGTGGGCTATGCGCGCATACAGGTCGAGGACGTCGCGGCGTGCAAGCTTCTCCTCTTTGGACAGGCTTACGAATTCGTATGGCCAGCCCATGACCGACTAGATTGGGTGGGCAAGGAGGGAGAGGCGGAGAGCACGGCCGGGGATTCTGGACGGGAACCGGCCGGAGGTTCGGTCGCTGGCGGCGGGTTTCGGGGTGTATGGGAGGTGTAAAGTGTACGGGGGTAGAGATGCAGATGCGGAGAGGCGTTGTTGGTGCGGGGGCAGAGTGTACGATGGGCTGACTAGGTTGCTAGGGAGTACTCGGTTATTTGGCGGGTTATACCATAGGAATATCTAATTTATTTATTTTTTTATTTTTCGTGGAGTCTAATCGGAGAGCGAATCTGGCTATCAAGAGACTGAATGGATATTTAGACGGGGATGGTGAGCGTGGCGTCGCAGCAAATGGCCCATATTAAGCGGCCGATGTAAAGGTAAGCAGGACCCTGAGATTCGGAGGATAAGCTACTCCTGCTTCGGCCCACGAGGCGAGCAATTGGTGTATTTACGTTTGGTAATGAAGAGGTTCTAGTTCATATACACTTGGACGGTCTAAAAGTTTTATTTTTAAAGAGATTGCACTACTATTAACTCGAGCATGTGCAAGTTTGGGTTGTGAGCTGACTCGGTGCGTGCAAATCCAAGGCGGTCATTCGCTGATAGAGCTGGCAACACCAACGACAGTCCTCCCCTCCGTCCTCGGCGATGAAAAAGGCATGGCGGCAGGAGGTTCGAAGGTATTGGAATATTCTCAAGTCAATTAACATTACGGGACAATGGCACTCTTAGGGCGATGAAGGAACCTGTATCGCTTGCAGCATCTAAGCCGCCGGTCAGGTGACCGGTGTAGGCGCTCCTTCATGGCGCATGTCGGACGTCTAGACGCATCACGGGGAGAGACGTGCTGGGGCGAATGACGAGGAGATATGGGGCGAGTGAGAAACGATTCAGTGTGGGTGCAGTAGTTGTAGTTGCCATCAATTGGGAGGAAGGTAGAATCACTACGAGGTAAGTAGATGATGCGGGACATGCATGTGAGTTGGATACTTGCACATCCGACAAACAGCGACCAGCCCGGTCAGGACAGGGCAAGCCACCAAGGTTGTAGTGTGTGCCTTTGCGGTGTACGCGGCATCGTAATCAATCCATACCTAGTAGATAGACGGTAAAGGGTCATGGATTAAGGCCTCAGGAAACACAGTCTCTATTACTCGTACGTACTAGATTAGAACAGGCTAAGCAAAAAAAAATCACGAAAATCACGCCTTTGCAAGCCTATCTTATCGTGGCTTCCGCCGCCCCTCTTTGTCCCTCCCAAAGGCTCCGAAAATCACCAGCTGGCGGGCGGCTGGTCGCTACAGATGCCCCGCCTTGTTGAGGAGGGGTACCTGGTTGCAGCACCTTGCCATGGGCGGGCTGCAGCGTACCTCCCGAGTCTGCATCCAAGGCCGACCCCGTCTCGAACCCCAAAATTTTACTAACCCAATGCCGTCCCGCCCGCCTCCCGCCATTTTCTTGTTTCCCTCTTAATAAAGCCCTCACCCGAAACTTTCTTGCCGCTTTTCCTGGTGGTTTCTCTCTTCTCCTCGTTCCCTTGTGCTACATTTCATCTCTCCAATTACTTCCTTTTTTGCCTCTCGATACCCCGTTTCACTCCTACAAACCGCTACAATGGCTCTCAACCCCGACTATGCGCTGTCTGCCACTCACAAGGAGGTTCGTCTCATCATGGACTCGCGGAGCTCTAGCTGGTTTCCAGCTCGGCTCTGCTGCAGCCTCTCCCACAGCTCTCGCCATCATGAAGTCCCTAACTCCTGTCTTTAGATGCTCGAAAAGTCTCTCCTCGAGTCTGACCCCGAGGTCGCCGCCATCATGGTATGAATCACTCCTCCCCAAGCAAGCTTCGTTTGCCCCTCCAAACCCCACCATCACAACCGCCAGCAAGCTAACCAAGCTCTTCCCCGTCCACAGAAAGATGAGGTCCAGCGTCAGCGTGAGTCCATTGTTCTCATTGCCTCCGAGAACATCACCTCCCGTGCCGTCTTTGACGCCCTCGGCTCCCCCATGAGCAACAAGTACTCCGAGGGTTACCCTGGTGCCCGCTACTACGGTGGCAACCAGCACATTGACCGCGTCGAGCTCCTCTGCCAGAAGCGTGCCCTCGCCGCTTTCCACCTCGACTCCGAGAAATGGGGTGTCAACGTCCAGTGCTTGTCTGGCAGCCCTGCCAACCTTCAGGTCTACCAGGCCATCATGCCTCCTCACGGTCGTCTCATGGGCCTTGACCTCCCTCACGGTGGTCACTTGAGCCACGGCTACCAGACTCCCCAGCGCAAGTAAGTAGCCACAAGACGTGGCTTCCTTGGACCAAGTTCTAACCTTTAGCTAGAATCTCCGCCGTCTCTACCTACTTCGAGACTTTCCCCTACCGCGTCGACCTCGAGACCGGCATCATTGACTATGACATGCTCGAGAAGAACGCCCTCCTCTACCGCCCCAAGATCCTCGTCGCCGGTACCTCTGCCTACTGCCGTCTCATTGACTACGAGCGCATGCGCAAGATTGCCGACCTCGTCGGTGCCTACCTTGTCGTCGACATGGCTCACATCTCCGGTCTCATTGCCGCCGAGGTCATCCCCACCCCCTTCAAGTACGCCGACGTTGTCACCACCACCACCCACAAGTCTCTCCGTGGCCCCCGTGGTGCCATGATCTTCTACCGCAAGGGCGTCCGCTCCGTTGATGCCAAGACCGGCAAGGAGACCCTCTACGATCTCGAGGACAAGATCAACTTCTCCGTCTTCCCCGGCCATCAGGGTGGCCCCCACAACCACACCATCACCGCCCTCGCCGTTGCTCTCCAGCAGGCCCAGAGCCCCGAATTCAAGGCCTACCAGGAGCAGGTTGTTGCCAACGCCAAGGCCCTCGAAAACACTTTCAAGACCCTCGGCCACAAGCTCGTCGCCGACGGCACCGACAGCCACATGGTCCTCCTCGACCTCCGCCAGTACAACCTCGACGGTGCCCGTATTGAGGCTGTTCTCGAGCAGGTCAACATTGCTTGCAACAAGAACACTGTCCCCGGCGACAAGAGTGCTCTGACCCCCTTCGGTATCCGTATCGGTACCCCCGCCATGACCAGCCGTGGTCTCGGCACGAAGGAGTTCGAGCGCATTGCCAAGTACATTGACGAGTCCGTCAAGCTGTGCAAGGAGGTCCAGGCTGCTCTCCCCAAGGAGGCCAACAAGCTCAAGGACTTCAAGGCCAAGGTTGCCTCTGGCGAGGTTGCTCGCATCGGTGAGCTCCGCAAGGAGATTGCCGACTGGGCCTGCGCCTTCCCCCTCCCCGTTGAGGGCTGGCGCCTGGATGCCGGCGTCTAAACGTGCCTACAGAGATGACTTGACTTTATTCTGAGAAGAGATTCAACATGTGCGTATTGTTCTAGAAAGGCGGAAAGGTGAAACACCCAAAAAAAACAAACACCTTTAATATTTTGTTTCTTTTTTATCTTTTCCCTTTGTCTTTATATATATACTTGAAAAGAAGGAAAGAACAAAAGAAGATGAGCAAAATCTTCAAACACGATCAAGCGATATGATTTTGATGCTGGGAAGAGCAAAAAAAGAATTGGCATTTAACATGGAAATTTTTGACACAAAGGGAAATTGGCGTATGTTCAACAACATGCTTGGCGCTTGATTTATTTTATTGTTTATTTTTACTAGTCACGCTATTTTGCGACTTGATTTTCTGTTCAACATAGCAAGCACATTTTTGTGTTTTGCCCAAAAAAAAAAGTATGGAGATGTTTTTATATCCTCCTCTCCCATTACTTGACGAGTAGTTGGTTTACTCAATATATATCCCATCGTCGCGGGGCTAGCTCAACGTCTTTCCCCGGGCTGATTTTACTACATTTCATGGTCTACTTTATTCACTGTGAACTTTTCGTTTGATTATAGTGTGATCTTTTTCAGAATGATTTTGCCTAAATATTACTTCAAGCTCCTGGTCTGGCTGCCTGTCTGTCCCTTGCACAGGCCGTATAGAACAAACGTAAGCAGAGGAAAACCACAGATATGAAATCGAATCCAAGCTATGAAGTAACTCCAGTCCACGGATTAAGAACCTCCTCCAATTTTCAAGGCAATGAATGATGACAGGAGAAAAGTGGTAGCCAAACTCAAAATGAAGGCATTCCATGGTAATTTTTCCACACAAAAGGAAAAGTAAATGCGCAATGTGATTTGTTTTTATCCATTCCAAGTATCGAAGAAAACAAGACATATAACAACTTAAGACAAAACAAGTATAAAAAAGACTGTAAAAATCAAACACTAAGACATTTCATTATGCCAGTAAAGAAAAGACAAAGCATAAGAAAAAGAACCAAAAAAACATCTGCCGCCCCTTTAATATGGTGTTTGCCTTTCCACGTCCCTTTCAATTCCGGTACGCCCATTCTTGCATGACTCGGCGACATAATTTAACACACAAAAAAAAAACCAAACGATACACAAAAAAAAAAAAGAGAGAAACAAAATGCAATATGGTAGATAGGTTATACACAAGATTTGGGAGAAAACAAAACACTGCCGGGGAATCACTGCGCGATACTCTCTGGGCTCATCATGCCCGTGGTATCATCCTTGTCTGTCTGACTTTGCATGCTTTCTGCGCGTTCCATGCTAAGAGCTTGCACGGCTGGATTGGGCGCCGTGCTGTTGCCGTTTTGTGTAGCGGGAGCGGCAGCGGATACGGAGCCCTTCTTCTTGGAAGGTGTGTTGCTGGCAGAGGCTGATCCGGTAGCAGCCTTGTTTTCCTCTTTGGCGGCTGCTGCGGCGGCTTCCAACTTCTTCTTCTTCTTGGCCAGCGCAATCTGCTCTCGGGGAGGTCGCTTCTGCGCAGACATGATTTTGCCGCTGGCGCCAAGACGCGGCCTTGGCTTTCGTTGTTTCGTCGGCAGGTCTTCGTCTTCGATGAGAGCTTGGTCGTTGTTGGCGTGGAGCTTTGCGAGGAAGAAGTTCTTGACCAGTCCGACGTGGTTCTGTATCACATCCAGGGTGACTGGCTCCGACGGAGGAAGCGTTTCGAACACGTCGGAGCTGGCAGCGCCAACTGTCTGCGTTTGCATCTGGTACTGGTTTCGCACGCGCGTCTGTAAAAGATGGAATGGCACTGAAATCATGTCCAAGCCCATTTCCTTGTCTAAACCAAGCGCCTTGAATCCGAAAAAGTCTTCGCCAAGGTCTTCCGCAAAGTCCCCGCTTGTAAACTGGTCACTGCCGTCCTTGAACGCGCCAGCTCCATCTGTGCCGGCATCCGACGCCAATGCAGGTCGCAGGAGATCCGTAAGATGCGTCTTCATCCTGTCGTGCAAGGCACCGAGCTTGCTTCCCAGGCGGTCCACCTCTTCTTTGGCGTACGATTCAAGTGACGCTATATCATGACCGCCCTCTTCCAGCATGTGCAGAACTACCTCCTCTGGGCTGAAGCGTACTTGTACCAGGCGACCGTCGGCTGTCTCGACCGTCTTTCTTTCCGATTCCTTGTAGACGTTGAACACGCGTATAAGCTTTTGGAAGTAGTCCGACGCAATGCCAGTTAGCGCATCCACAGCTGACGGTTGAAACTCTTCGAAGCCAGTATGATATAGAATCTTGCCAACAGAACGCTTCAAAGCATTCTGGCAGGCATCCCGTGCCATCACTGGGCCGTCGTCAGAGATGAAGTGAGGCTCGATATCCTTCTCAAGAAACGGCTCTATATTTGACTTTGGGAACTGATTAGTATAGACTTGGGACTGGACTTGCATCTGCTTGATGACAGAAATCTTTGTTGCAAGCTTTCGCGTCTCTTGGATTTGGTGAATGTTGGCGTCAATCTTTTTCGGAAAGCGTCCATGCGGCGCAACAAATGACCCAGGTTCGACCAGGTGCAGGCAATCCTCGTGCTGATTTATCACTTGCCCCTCGTTATCCTCGATCCATTGCAGCTTTGACGGGATATCTGGGATATTGCTCAAGGAGTTATAGTAATCAGGCACAATCTTCTCTTCCTCATCGTCAATGCCTTCGGCTAGCGTTTCTGACGGCTTAGAGCCTTCCTTGGCGGCGACTGCAGAAGCATCTGTCTCGCCGGCGCCGAGTCCTAACGATTCGGCTTCCTTCTGGTGTTTCAAAAATTGTCGCATGCCAACCTTATTCCTGAGCAGTGCCGGACCCTCGGGGTTCAACTTCTTGTCTTTGAAGAGTGAATGGCGTTCTTTGGCCAGCAAAGCACGGTCTTTCTTGGTTGTCTGTTTCCAAATCTTGTACTCCTCGTCTTCATAAACCTGCTCGTTGTCCTGGCCAAACTGGTTAAGCCCCATTCCATTCAGGCTTGGTCCATCGATGTCCATGGCATCTGCATTACTTGTGATGCCCGAAATGCCATTGGCAGCCCCTGGGGTTATTGATCCGGCAACTGGCGGTGTCGAAAAGCCATTGCTGCCGTCCGCTTCAGATCCTTCACGTCCCTGCTTTCCCAGTAGCCCATTCAGCTGTATAACGGGTTTTTGGTCAACAACGGGCGTGTCCTCTTTTTGGTCAGTCGGCGCTGTACGCGATTTGTTCGCGCCCTTGGTGCCAGTTTTACGACCTCGGGAAGACATGATAGGTTCGTCATCGGAATCGTCACCGCCGTCATCATCGCCGCCATTTTGTTTGCGACGTTCTTCAGCCTCAACCTCAGCACGCGATCGAATAATCAGATCAGGAATTAGTGGAATCAGTTTTTCGGCTTCCTTTCTCATTCCATTTGCCATACGGCGTAATGGATGGTTCATATCTTGGTTGTACTTTAAGCAATTGTCCCATATCAGGTTAAGATCTGCGACAAAATCGGCCTTTGACTTGTACGTCAATGACTTGAGTTTCTTGGTCATTGTTCCTAGGTCCATTGGATTCTTGATAACTGCGGCCATTAGCATAACGCATTTAAAAACGTCCATGAATAACTTGACTTACAGGTGTAGTAATCGGGTGCATCTCGCTTATTGACACGAGTAAGGAAGGGCGTCGAGTACTCTGTGTGGGCTTTCAACTCGGTAAGAACCTTTTCCAGCGCCTCGTAGAGTTCTTCTTGGTTGACGTTTTCTTCGCTAGCCCATTTGCTCCGGTTTTTGCGGACTTCATTCATCAAAACTCTAAGTTCCGCATCAGAGGCACGCACTTGATCTCGCTTCATGTCAATGCGCGCAATCAGATGCTTGAGAGTCAGGCTCGAGGCACCGAGATTCGCGCTGCTGAGGGTTCCTTGGTTGGCGTTTTGTTGGCCGTTTGCATTGCCGCTGTGGTCCATCTCAGCTTGAAGTTGCTTTTCCGAGTCCTCCAATTGTTGCTGTTCTACCATGGCTGTGCGGTCGTTTTCCAGGGTATACATGATTGTGTGGAAACTCCGACGCGCAGCTTCCTCGGTTGCCTTTTGCTCTTCTTCGTGATGTTTCAACGCGTCATCGCCCAGTTTATCTTTATCTTGAGAGTCATCTGGGCCCTTTGACTTGTCAAGCTTCGCTGGCGAGTTTGCAGACTGCACCGGAGAGCTCCCAGATTTAGAGGGCGAGAGGAGGGGGTTTGCGCTGATGGCGGTCGGTGGTTTGGCGGGAGCTGGCGCTGGCGCCGGCGCATCTACTTCGTCGTCATCTTCATCATCGTAATCGTCCTCATCAATTGATCTCTTTGCTTTTTTCAGAGGTGGTTCTTGTATCGGTTCGTGGTCGGTAGTGGGGGGCAGGTTGGTGTGAGCGGAGGATAGAGTTGCTCGCCGCTTTAGCGCTTCGATGGCAGCATGATTGTAAGAGCCATTTTCGCCAAACAAAATGGCCACTTTATCTTCAGTTTTGCGATAGAGATCGGCGAAATGCGCTCGTCGCGCCTCTTCTTCGGCATCTAAGGTTGGCTCGGGCACGGATACCACCGAGTTATCAATAGGCGTTGATGTGCGACCCGTGCCATCGTCTAGATGCTGTAGCGACCTGCTACTGTTTGTGCGATGTAAGGCCGTCGATTGCAAGGCCGGAAATCCATTAGGAAACGACATATTGGGCCCCGAGCGATGGAAGCGACAACGAGGCCCCTGTCGCCATGCGCGAAGAAATGCGCTCGCGTAGCGGTCAAAGTAGGGCGCTTCAAAAACTCACGACTGCATCGATCGAAAGAGCGGCGCCCACAGAGATGGCAGGCAAATTTTTGCGACGGAAACAGTTGCGACGGCGGAGCTTTGATGGATCGCAATTCGCGCGTTTCGTGTGCGGATCGAGACGTGAGGTTGAGGATTTGGGACCTGTGATGCCCCCGAAGCGGGACTTTCCCTGGACCGCCAGGCGTCGTCTGCGGAGGAGGGCCGCCGTGCCCGATACGGCACCCCGGAGTGTGGGATCGCAGCAGCGGCGTCTGCCAGTGTTTACGTAGTGCTAAAACTGAGTATATATAATTTAGAGGCAATTAATTCCCATCTATTTGCATTTTACCAGGTACATGAGGCGTATGTGAGAATCCTTGATCGATTCCTTTCAGTCTCGCCGGGTACATGATACCTCTTGCCTGCCCCTTGGCGGTCACACTCCACGATCTGCCCGGACCACCAGAATCACTCCTGCTGTCACGTGATGCTCTTGTTAGTCGCAGGTGAGGCGGGCGAAACAGCGGCAGTCGTCATGTACCTCTATAGCCTTGGTACCCAAGGTATGTATGGCCTTCACCTACAGTGTACATCCACAGTTTATCTATAATTCAAAACCTAGTGGCTTTAGAGTTATGTGCTACAGATCTCGTTTAAATCCATGTAAGTCTATGGCGAGCCTGAGGAACATATTCTAGTTCGGCTGTCGCATCCTTGTAGTCGGCACCCTGCTAGGTACCAGGCGATTAGAGCTTCCAGTTCCGGCGCCAGCCTGCCAGCCACAACGTACCTCTGCCGTCATCTCTGCCGCCTCTCAGCTGTCAGCTTCCTGCCTCAAGATTCAATAGCAACGAAACGGGCTCTTAATTTTGCGCCATTCGAAACTCCAGGCGTTCACGAATCTACACCTTTGAATCCATTTTCCAAGCATTATTAACTTTCAGTCGCGAAAAGGGACACCGGCCTACAGCAATGCGCATACGTTTGCCTTTCGCAGGTAAGACTTCCAGCCACTGGCCACGCAAGCGTCGTGATGCCCTGCGCAACAGGCGAAACAATCGACTTGCTCGGCTCCCCGGCTATTCAACGTTCTCTAACACAGACTTATAGGTGTATTCCTGCTCCTGCTCCTACTAGCTGCATATGCCGGCCTGACGAAACTGCAACTAGGTCATCTTGTCAATGACAAGGTCCTCCACGTCATTACCTTCTTTCTCCTCACAATAGTATTCTACTGGGTGGTCGATACGAACAGACGACGAACATTGAACATGACACTCGTTGTTTGTACGCTGATACTAGGCGTTGGTTCCGAATTCGTCCAGAGTCTACTGCCCAACGATCGAGACTTCGACCCGTACGATATTGTCGCTAACATCGTGGGGAGCCTGTTAGGCGTGGGCCTCTGTTCATGGTATCACAAGCGTATGCTCGAGCGTCGCCGGCAACAAAAGAATTACACTGCTGTCCCAGGTGAAGACGGTGAGGACCTGGAGCTTGGCGAAGGCCATGAGACGGGCGTCGCCGACTCTGCTCCTCAAACACTAGAAGAAGAGGTTGACAACTGGGACGAGAATGCCCCTGATGATTGGAACGATGATGAAAACACTGCTGAGACTACATCGGGCGCAGCAGGAGACGAAGATGGTGGAGAGGGCAAGAAGCGAACAGATTAACACTTCCGCCTTTATGGTCAACAGGGACGACACGGTAGAGGGGAATCCACTGTAGAGAACTTATGTGCTGATGATAAAAATACTGACGATTTTTCTCTCTGATCATTTTTTCATTTATCTAGATGCGTATACTAACAACGAGCGGGCAATAACATTCTGTATTTAATCAATAGCCGAACAAAACATATCAGTCCAACGTTGCCTCGTACATCCTCAACAATACATATTGTTTGCATATTTTACTACACTTATGTATACCAGAATTTCGTCGGTTATCGCTCTCTGCTGCTGCCAGAGTGATCTGGTCGGCCGCAAGGACACGACTCTCGTTTGTCTGTCCTCAAATAGTACCAGTTCAATGCCTTCGCCTCTTTCCTCCTGCGTGAAAGAGACAACTTCTCTTCAATGTAGTGAGCAGAGGTCTCCAAAGCTGGGTCATAGTAGCTCTGGCGCTCGGTGATGGTCTGCTTGGCCGGGATAGTCGCACGGCAGCTCGAAGAAGAGGAGGCCAGTACTGCAGACTTTCCCTTTTCAGATGAAGAATACCTCCCGGTATGCTCTTCTCCTGTGGGCACGCATGACTTTGTCCGGAACTTCGTGGCACTTTTTGGGTAGCTTGGATCTGGATATTGCTCCCTGACAGGAGTTGTCCGAAGCCGATGACTTATACGCGCGATATCCGAGTCTCGTGGAAATGGCCCTGTAGCCCCTACCTCACTGAGAAGATCGGTGTATTGAAGTAGGTTGTGTATGAGATTGTCCTCTGGGCTATTTGTGATCTTGTCTGCTTGGCCATAACAGAAGTTGAGCAAACTCCGTCTGCGTTCATGTACTTCTCGTTCCGCTTCTCGCTGGTGCTGGGCATCAGTTTCAAGGTTTTGTGCGTTTCTATTTTTTATTCCGTTGATCATTTTCCCAACGCGACGTCTTTTGGATCGGTGTATAAAACGGCTCATTGGAGTTGAATGTTTGCCTAGTTAAATCACTCTCGGTATTTTTGCGGCGATCAATAGGTGCAGCGAGTGATACAGAGATTATTGGCTGAGGAGGTGATTAAAGGCTACTACGGTAAAGGCAAGTTTGCAGTCGTGAATGTATGGAACTCAAGCATGTCCGTGTTTCTAGGAACGTTACACAAGAACACGCGGTGCGCAATAGTTACTGAACACCGCTTTCACTTCCTCTTGAGATAACTTTCACTAGGTAACACAGTGCCGGCACCGAGAGAGAAGATTTGCGCCTGGTAATGATAGCACGCATATTCACTGCAGGATCTGCAGATAATCAGAGCCGAAATTGAAGAACCTATTTAGACCATACAAATTTCAATTACAGGTTTCACCATACTACATCTAATATGGACTTACCGGCCTTCGTGGATGAAACTACCCGGGAGCCATAATGGTCGGTAAAGTCACCCCACTCTGCCCCTCACCGCGGTGAGTAGCCCACTGCGAAATGCAGTACCGCTGCTGTTGGGCCTGGTGGTCTAGCTCCCATCCCACATTGCACAAGACGTGTGGTGTCAGAATAGAAAATGGCGAGCCAAGCAAAGCAGCCTGCCGCAGGGTAAGCTCATCAGTTCGCATCAAAGTTTTCGACGACAATAAATGCTAACACCTTGATTAGCAGCAAGGAAGCTGGTTCCACGAATCCACGAGGAATTCCATATGCGCCTTTCGTCGACAAGGTCGAAGACTACGTCACGTCTCGAGATGACGTCGAAAGCACGCTTAAAAGCTTCCAAGAGCTCATCTCGTAAGCAAGCCCGGATGTCGATCGCCGGTCCTCATTGCGGAGCGGCAGAGAGACTTCGACCGACCGTTGGACAGAAAATAACCGTTCGATGGCAGAAAGTACCAGTTCATGGAGATGAACCTTCAGCGCCGCATGGCAGGCTTGAATGATAAAGTCCCCGATATTCAGAAGACACTTGACACAGTACAGTTCATGAAGCTGCGAAAGGTATGCGCCCCTACGCCATGGCAACTGCCACAGAACTTGCGCTGACCTGTTAACGCAGGACGACACGGAGCCAATGGAGACCACATTCGAACTCAACGACACACTCTACGCTCGTGCGAATATTCCCCCGACAGAAGAAGTCTACATTTGGCTGGGAGTAAGTCTAGGAGCTGTCCTGCGTAGGAGCAACTGACTGATGGTCGTTTAGGCGAATGTGATGCTATCATACCCGATCAATGAAGCCGAAGAACTGCTGCAATCTAAGCTCAAAGCTGCACAGACGAGCCTTTCGAACTGCGAAGAAGACTTGGATTTTATTCGTGAACAAATTACGGTACGTAGTGTATGGGCTGCCGCGTGCCTGGTAAATCAGCTAACATAACTGCAGACAATGGAAGTCGCCACCGCTCGTGTATATAACTGGGAGGTCGTACAAAAGCGAAAGGAGAAGCAGGAAGAAGAAGGAAAAGGAGGTGGAAAAGACGAAGAAAAATCGTCAAGCTAAGAATTTGATATTCCTGGTTTAATCGGGATGCAGCTCAAATAGGCGGAAGCCAACCCGCAAAGTTGGTACAAATTTATATGAAACGTTATACTGTCATAGATTAAAATAATATCATGCAGAGGGGAGTAATTAGAACTAGTCAGCTAATTCACCCATTGAGTAGAGCTGTGACAGATATCGGAAGAGCTGGGTGACAGCGATGAAGCCGAGCGACCCACTTAAGCGCATAACCCCGGTTGCTGCATGTTTGAATTATTTTGGCGGCTACTTGGTGACAACTTGCTTCGAGACCCTCCGAAAAACACAGCGCCGCCCACGAAACAGATTAGAAGCCCGAGGCTTCCAGTCGGTAAAAGGGACGACGAGGTATGCTTAGGAAAGCTACTTGGCAGCTGGGAAGAAGGGCGCCGCGATGGCGCCCTCAGGGCATCCCCGTGAGTCGTCAACCTCGAGAGCATGTCGCGGCGACAACTAACCAAACGAGCATTAGCGTTGTACGTGCTTATCGCCCTGTATATGGAACAATAGACGATATACCACTGCTTCTGAGACTGCAAAGCGCAATGAGCAACACTCATCTATAAACTATACGCATGCCGGCAGTTTGAACACCGTCAGAGTGCCCGATTCGATTGCCATCGAAAAGCAATATCCCAGATCCGACCCGTCAGAGCAGATTTCCCTTCTTGACGCACAAGTCTATATACGTCATGATGCACAACAAAACAATATCCATAAGCACTCTAGCGGACCTGCATGGCGGACTGCGTGGAAGTACCGGCCGAAGAATGTTGGACGTCCTGACAAGTTGCTCAGAGAGGTCCTTGAAGGGAAGGACTCGAAAGAATCGAAGCGCAAAGCAGCGGCAATAAGGAGTCGGAAGCTTCAAGTTGTGCTTTTACAAATTGTAATGAGAAAGGAAGGGCTAGCACGGGAGGATTCCCGAGACCTTTTAGTTCTTTTGCCAAAGGATAAAGCATGGAACTGCACGCTGAGACGGACCGCAAGCGAAGCAGGCTGTACCGTCGAGGATTTGGAAAGCTGGGCGAATATATTGGAAGCGGTCAATGATGATGAAAAGTGTGTGCGATTCATGCAGCAGCAGAGACCTGCGCCTCTATTCGTCCTCTCATACATATTACGGCACTCTTCCAAGATACAAGATGTTGAAATCTTGGGCCGTATTATCGATTTATTTCACATAAAGCCCCGCGATGGAAATGATAAAGGATCTAGTACCGAAAATATGGGTGCAGCTGGATCAGAACTCACGACTCATAATATGGAGGCAAACCAATACTCAATTTTCATATCGATGCTAGCCCACCACTGTGTGCGACTAGAGCCAAGATTGCTGGTCAACTTGGCTGCTGCTGTTTCATCCTACATTGAAAACTTCCCAGATCAAGGGCAAGCTGCTCCCGCTTTTCAAAAACGATGCAAGCTATTCAATGAAAGTCTTGTCCTATTCCGGCCTCAGTCGCGTTTACACGTGGAACAGACGGCTCTCCCAAATGCGTACTTTTGGGAAGCCCAAAGAATTTTACTTTCCATGTCTGATGGTCTAGAAAAGCCACTCCTAGTAGATGGAAGAGGTTTTCGAGCCATTCGAGACGTGCTGGCAGGCATGCCTAAGTCCGGCGCTGAGGTGCATAATTCTCTACGGCATTCACCGACTTGGCCGCCCTATCTCCGACCTGGTGATGGAATTGACGAGACGAGTGACCCTGAAGACAACTGGGGCCGTACTGTTGGCGCAGGAATGCTCATGCAAGAAGCTGGTTACAGCAAACATGAGTGGGATGAAGCCTTGGACACTCTCCAAGGCATGGCGCCTGATGGTACGCCGACTATTCAGCAGAGAATTGCCTCGGGTGATTGGCGTAGGGCGGGGGAATGGGAAGCCTCAATACGAGCAACTCGAAACGCTCAAGAAGCTTGGAATCGATTCCTAGCACCACCAACGCCTGAGGCTGTACCCTCCGTTGACGAATATGCCGCGATGTTTGAGAAGCTTGTACTACGAGAAGCAAAATCAAACTCTGGACTATTGCCGGGTGATAAAGCTATCAATTTTCCAGTTCACCGACAAGCCAATTTAGCGGACATTGAATGGGCTCGGCAGCACCCTCCCAGCGTCTCTCAGCTGTATGACCGGATGAGGCTGAGTGGACTGTATCCTACTGGTCACTGCCTTCATATTCTCGTTTCACACGCAGAGTCTGTCGATGTGGCGAACCGTTACCTAACGGATGCGGCGGCAAAGCATGAGGCATATCGCAGCCTTATATCCGATCAGGACCCTGACGCCTTGAAGGCGGTAGACGCGGGACTTGTTTGTGCTTACGTTAATGTGCTGCTCCGTGCAGACGGGAAACGAGCGTGGAAGCACTTTCGGCGAGCTATGCGAATAGCTGCCTCCAAGTTGGAAGGCACGCACTCTCGCTGGGTACCGTTAATCTGGGGACCTATATTAAAGAACCTTTCGCAGCACCACAACGGACTACGGATATCACTGGCCGAACAAGTAACGCTTATCTCGCAAATTGCCGAGCGAATAGAGACATGCTACGGATTAACGTTGTCGACCTTTAATCAGCTCAATAAATGCCTACGCAAGATTGTCGGCAGAGAATTGCGACCAGCAATGGAGGAGATGCGCTCGGAGTCACTACAACCTGGCTCTCTTCTTACTCTGTATAACGGAGATACAGCGGTTAGATCGTCAAGTGGCGAATCAAGTTCACATCAAGAAAGTGACTCGAGAGACGAGCAGTCTTCAACGTCACCAGCTGCTCTCTGCAAGTGGCTGGCGAAAATACTGAAGCAAAACTTTCAGAAGCTACAGAGTCGGGAACAAGGCCTTTGCCAACGGATTCGGCCCAATGCTATATCGCCACTGGATATCATGACATCCCGAAGTGATCCAGTACAAAGCGAATATGCTCTCGAGTATATGACAGCACTTGCATTTGCAGGAGAATTCGAGGAAATGAAGGGCGTGGTGCAGTGGCTGATTAACGAGTGGAGCAAGCCGGAAGTTATTGAAGCGATTGAGGCGCTTGACGAGCCACCGTCTTATGCTGACTTCTTGGAGGTGCTGTGCGTGTTTCGCCTCTTTGCGGAGCCGAATCTCGACGCTAAGACGGTTACCGCTTTGCAGAACTCTATCGGCTCTAGGGGCTTGACATGGGCATGGCCTAATGACGAAGCAATTGAAGCCTATATTTTGACTCATGGTAATAAGTCTCTACTGAGACTCCGGAACGTGGTGCAGTGGGTGCAACGTCGGGAAAACAAATAAGGCGCGGAATGCGAAGGACCAGTCCTTACCACGCATACCGCAGGCGTCAAGTGATAAAATTAAAGGGAAGCACACCCGTATACACGTTTCAGGAGGATATATATCAAGATTATGCAAAAGCAGTTGACCGCGGCCGCGGCCCATTGTTGCCGCTCTGCGTCGATGACTGGGGTGTGACCCTACAGATGGTGGTGGAGCTCGGCGGTTAATGAAGTGGAAGTGTTAAGATACCCGTTTATTTAAGTAAAATATAGAGAAGCGGCATTTCGTAAATGAAATGCGTTGAAAACATAAATTATGAAATAGGATAACATGAAAAACGGCCAAATCACTAGTAGCTGGTCTGAGATGAGGTGCAGCTTATAGCTCAGCAGAGTATCAAGTAATGACCAGCGAAAGAAGCATCTTGTACAGGGCGCTACTTATTTCCTAAGCAGAATGACTCATATTAGCAACTGTGCATGTCAGAATGGTCTAGACCCTCACATATATGCCAGTGAATAGCATCCTGTACAGGTAAAGGTATCATCGTTGGATCGGACGAATGATGCTCACGCAGCAGAAATCCCACCTGAGGCAAACGGGCAAGCGCTCAGCACATTAAAGCCCATAAATGGACGGTATAACACCAAGAAACTATAGCACCCAATACATCCAAGCTTCTCCTCAAGCTACTTACCCCTGTATGTCTATTCTATTCCTGCGCAATGATGCCGCAAGCAGATGCAACCCCAGCGATTGGCCAGCGCGGCGCCAAATCTCAGACAAGGCAGGGGTCTGGCTCCGCGGCTGCGGTAGGCGACGGTGCGGGGCCGAAGGGCCGGGGTGGCGTCTGCCAATGACAGCCAACGGCGTGAGTGGGCATGGTCGCGTTTGGAAACACAGGGCTCCGCCATGAAACTTGGGTGGCTGCGGTTGCTTTCCCCAATAGATGCTCAGTTTAATGTATGTAAATATAGCCTCTATTTTCTTCACTGGAGTAACGAGGATACTGGATGGTGTGGTCGAATAGAAGCGGCCGCACTTAATTTCCCGGCATGTATCATCCGGCTTTGCGTGGTCTAGAGCCTCTTGGGAGGGAACATGGATGGAACAGAGCTTGCTGCCACGATACGCGCCCGCAGTTCTGGAGCGACACAAAAACCTGCTGCTGGCCGCTGACAGTCGCTTGTGACCTTTTTCTTCTTCGGAATTACTTCGTGGACTTGGACTTTTGGCTGAAAAATACTTTCGCTTTCCTTTGTTTCTTTCGCTTACACTCTCTACTTTTGCTCCTGCAACTTTATTACTTGCTTCTCTCTCTTTCCTATCGTCATCTCCTTTCGCCGCAACTTTCAATATTTGATTTTACAAGCGTGACTTGTTTCTTCACGCCCCAGAGTTTTGTTCTGCTTTTTCCTTACAGCTTTTGATAACGTGGCTGGTTTGCTGGGCGTTTTAGCTTTGCTTTCGCACACTTCACTACTCTCCTTGACAAACAACCTGGTGCATGATTCACTCGGTACCTACAGAATTCTGTGGTTTCTGAATATTCCCATCTTTCTTTTCAAATTTTGGACTTTTCACGTACATTTCAGTACAGTCACAACGACAAGATGCGGTTCGGCGGAGGGCTTATTCCCGCTTTATACATTCTTTACGCGGTTGATCTCACCATGGCTGGCCCTCTGGTTGGGATCAACAAATGGTAAATAACTTCTTAAGATTCCGGTAACATATTCTTTCTGACAGGCTTTAGGCTTTCTCCAAGAGCGGATGACGAGCCTACCCCTTCACAGGCAGATGCGGCTGACACTACTGGGTACACACTCCAAAGCTACCTCTGCATTTTGTAATAATTATACTAACTTCAAATAGGGTGGCTGATACGGCACCGCCGGAGTCTACCCCACGGCCAATCTTTGAAACGTTGACTGGCTCCTCTGCCTCGATACCAGACTACTTTCTCACCGAAACGTCGAAGCAGATGAATCCGGAGGCCTCGTATCTGCCGACTACAACTGCAGAAGACACTCCAACGAAGCCGATCGACGACCCAAGCCAGGCCCCGATCGAAACGTCGAAGCAGTCCGACCTTGAGACCCCGACATCTGTGCCTTTGACTTCGGATGCCTCCACGCCGCTGTCAACGGGCGATATTAGGACGCCGACTTCTGTTCCAGACACTCACTCTTCCGATCTCGCTGATGCCTCGTCGGTGCCGTTGGATTCGACTACGACAAATCTTGCTACTCCTACACAGCAATCGACTACGGCGCTCAAGACCTCAACTGCTCCGTTTGACTCGTCGGAATTGAATACTGCTACTACAAACCCAGAGTCATCTGTCCCTAGTATTACAACTACGACGCCGTTCGACTCGACCACGACCGACGCCACCAGCACTGTATTGGAGTCTACTACGGTACCTGATGCCACAACTACACCGCTGGATACAATGACAGAGACTACTACTACACCAGTTTTGGGGTCAACCACTATCCCTGAAGGAACACAGTCGCCAGTAGATACGACAACGGGCGAAACCAGCACGACATCGTTGGAGACTACCACTGCTTCTGATACCACGACTTCACCTACTTCGGAAACTCTGCCGACAGAACCCCCAACAATTGACAGCTCGACTTTGCCAGGGATCTTGCCGACTACCTCTTCAGGGACAACAACTACTCTGGAGACTTCCACAGTAGAGACTACAGTAGAGACTACAGTAGAGACTACAACAGATGATCACACATCAGTAGAATCTGCCCCAACCAACACCAGCACAGTCCCCGTGACCGCACCGACGACGGAACCAACGACGGGCCCAACAACGGGCACAACCCCAGAAAGCTCACTGACTTCGCCTACTTCAACACCTGCCTCTACCACAGAAGTAACGACTCCAACGGACGTGTCATCAGTCCCGGAAAT
The DNA here is from genome assembly GCA_023628775.1 of Lecanicillium sp. S3808. Taxonomy (NCBI): domain Eukaryota; kingdom Fungi; phylum Ascomycota; class Sordariomycetes; order Hypocreales; family Cordycipitaceae; genus Lecanicillium; species Lecanicillium sp. S3808. Next base: position 162,492 of record JAMAJY010000028.1, read on the forward strand.
CACACCAACCGGCACGCCAAACGCCGACGTTCCCACAGTAATCCCCGGAGGCCTTCCTACCGCAACCGTTCCGATTGCAGACGACGAGTACTCCGCAAACCTGGACTCTGCCAAGTTTATGAATGACGTCTTCTCTGGTCTCTCACCAGAGTCCGCCTGCAACCCTGGCCAAATTGCCTGTGTCGGCGACGCTCAAGGTAGCTGCAACAGCAAGGGCTCGTACGATCTTATTCCGTGTGATGAAGGGAAGAAATGCTATGCTCTCCCGCTTTCAAATTATAATGGAATTCTTGTTGGTTGCCATGATCCGGAAAAGGCAGAGGGTATCCTTGCTGGCAACAGGAGCCCGGGGACGACGGAACCGAGTACACCTACGTCGACGACCTTGATAACCTCGACAACTTCGAAGGCTTCAGTAACATCGAAAACTTCGATAACATCGACGACAGAGGCCGAGGCTCCGCTCACCACAACAGTGCACACGCTCGTCACCGTCACCAAGACAGTGCAGCCTCCAGTAGACGACACTGGTGATGTGGTGCTCGTGCCCGTCGACTCATCAGGACGTCCCATTCCCTATGGACCATCCCAAAAACCCAGCGGAGCGTTTACATTGACGCAGACGATTAATTTTCCAGGGCAGTCACATGCTACAACCACGGCACCTGGCCAAGCTCAACCCCCTCCTACAACAACCAAATCCAAGTACGTGATCCCGCCCACCGTGGAGGTAGTCCCCGCGCCAGACGAGGATAGCAAAACCGGTGAAGCAGGCGGCGCAGGGGTTGCAGAAGCTGATGCGCCGCGCAAAACGACGAGTGTGGTGAATGGTACGCCGACGGTTTCGGTGTATTTTACTGTGACGCAGATGGCTACGGCTACTGAGACGGAGACTGTTACGGTGAGTAAGACTGTTACGCTTATTGTGCCGGCGGAGTGAGAAAGTAGGAGAGAGACGCATTGAAAGTGAGACGGTGGGCTCGATTGATTGGAATTGTTATGAAGGATGAACAAATGAAAGAGGTGGGATTGTATTGGGATTTTGGGATATTTTCAGGCGAATATAAAAAGGTTCTAGGAATTTGGTAGATCGTTTAATTGCATGCAGTATACGTATGGAACAAAATAAAGAGCGTTACATATTTGGGCATGCAAGCTCTACAGGGTCATCTCATCCCTTTCTTCTTAAAATGTGGGATAATCCTTAAACCATTATGGGACGTATCTAAGGCGGGTAAAATCACTTGCTCCCATACTATGCTAGACCAAACTCCTAGTGAGCCTTCTTCTACATCTATTACCATTGGATGCAACCTTGATAGTTTTCTCAGCTCCCCTAAATATGCTCTTGCAGTCCTGCTGAAAAGTGCCAGGGGCCAGACCTCTGCGCCAAAGTGAGAAACAACAACCCAACACCAGGTCAGGCTCGCCGCCAGCCATTTACCCAAGCTGAAAAAGAAAACTTCCCCTCATAAAATATACAGTACTATATTCCACACAGTGACAACTCACAGCCAATAAACCCACATCACCCGTTGGCCGTAACGCTGCTTCAGAGGTCGGGGGCCCTATCCCCGTGACGATGGTGCGTCAGAGCCGGGGCTGCTACCACCATTTGATTCCAAAAAGGGATCAGAGACTTCAAGTCTCTTACATGCCGGTTCACCGTTTCCCGCTCCAGTTTCGGCAGCTCCGTACTTCTCTTGCCAAAGCTTCCGCATGACGGTGTAGAGGAACAAAAATTGCTGCAGACTTTGGACCATGTAGCGGCGCTGTTGTCGGAGTTTATCAACTGTATCGTATATCAGGTCCAATTCTACATCTTCGGGGTCAAGGTAGCGGAAGGTGCCGGCATCGAGCTCACGCATCAGGTGCTCGAGGGCCATAAATGTGCCTGTTCGGCCGACACCCGCACTGCAATGTACTATCCGTGGGTCAGACGGGTTGTTATGTTCGCGAGAGAGCCTCATTATCTCAAGGAAGCTATCCACGTCCGTTTGCGATGGGGTACCAAAATCCGGCCACCGCACGTACAAAAAGTGCCAAACTGTTCGTGGCTCTGCTTCTCCCTCGACATGAAGGAGCAATTTCCTCTTCTCAATTGCGCCGTCTGCCAGTTCTTCTTGAGAAGCGAATGTTATTGTAGCCTTCCAAGCGTCGCCCCATTTATTGTCTTCATTCAGCGTCCAAGTTGGCTCTTCTAGCGAGGGTGGGAAGTACTGCCCGCACTTCTCGACCAAGCCTTCAGACATGGTTGTAAGTTGAACTATGACAGCTGGAGAGTTTGTCTGCTCGGCAATCATGCGCCATATATAGTCAAATGAGGGAGCTGTTGGCCCTTGCATGGCAATGTATTTTAGTGGTGGCTGGGTGCTGTCCGACGAGGACAACACAATCGGCGAGGCATTGACGTAATCAAACTCTCCAGGCGGTACACGGAGTTTGACTCTATTGTGATTCCAGGGCTTTATATTGGCATATCGGTCCATGAGACCTTTCTCTTGTATATTGGTCTGCTTGTACAGGGTCCACATGGCAGACTCGCCACCACCACTCCGCGGACCCTGAACAGCGCGTTCCTCGTCCTCGAATTGTATATCTTGGTATTTTGCAGCATTGTCTGAGCCTTAGAGTCAGCCAAGATTTCACACCAGACTAGCATTTGCGCTCGATAAGGAGTGAGACATGCAGCTTACCATAATCTGTCAGTGTAAGAAAATAAGGTATCTTGGGTACTCGTTGCGCATTTCCTCTAGAGTTTGGAGGCATTCCGTCCTGTCCCACGGCTGCAGCTGGACCCTGACCCATCTGGTCAGGAGCTGGCGAGGCGCTTCTGGCTCTCTTCGCCGAGCCGCGCAACCTGCGAAAAGGCGACAGGCGAGACGGCATCATGGGCACCCTCTGGGAGCGCCCGGAATCAGCCTCGGTGTTGTCTACCTCGTAAGGGGGGTTTGTATTGGCGTGTCGATCGACAGACGTTTCGATAGCTGGCGGTTTCGGTTTGCGACGGAACTTGGAGATCTTTTCCATGCTGCGCGTCGCAGTGGCGCTGGGGGCACAAGACAAAGCAGTTCCAACGAGACGGTTTCGTGCAATCGAACGATGACGACAGAAACGTAAAGGTGAAGGAGACAAGTCGGAGATACGGTGACCCTCCAGCCGGCAGAGGGGCGAAACTCTGACAGATATCGGATGATGACGCGATAGCCGGAGCATCCAAGCACATAAAAAAAAAAAAAGGGCTTATCAGAGCGGGTGCATGCAAGGCGCAAACAGGGTGGAGGGCGGTTGGGTTACGCCGGGCCCTGTTCCTCGTGGGGTTTGACCAGGATGAGGTTCCAGGAGTCGGGCGCTTGGCGGGTTGCAGTGCGAGCTAGGCAGATCAAACGGGTAGCGCCACACATGCCACCTTGCGAGCTTAGCCAGAAACGATGAGCTAATGCAGGCAATTTGGCAGGACGATGCAAACGGCATAGCCAATTGTATCTAGTGTCGCTGACGCACCTTGACCCAAACGGAGACGATCTTATTTTTATGCTATCCTAGACCCTGCGCCGGAACCTCGAAATGTCGTAAAAATAGCATCTCGGGTCGGCTGCAGATGGACTCGCGTGACGCTGTGTCACTCCGCCCGCCTCGTATCAGCCCCGTGGCACACTATTGACGGCTTACGAACGCTGACGCAGCGCCCAGCTCAGCTACCATGCGTCCCTCTACGAAACAAATCATTGCTTGAAACGATATGATTAGATTTGGGTATTGGCCATAGTATGCTAAAAATACACACGTGGAGTGGAAAGTCGCTACACGCCCTCTTCCTTTTCCCTTAGAGATGTGCACGACATCCAATGATGGGCCAGCATTCCCTGCCTCAATGGACTGTATAACACAATAATACAGAATACATGTCTTCCAATTTTAAACTGAAGAGTAAACGCCAGTCACAAATCGTCCGCACTTGACTTTTTGCTCAAGTGTCACCTTTCTTCCCTTTCCATCCTCTCCCAGGCGAGCTGTCTGCCTCGGCGTGAGACAAAGTCGGTGCATCTCTCCTACTCTACCCTTGTCTGCATCCCCGTCGCCGCCATCCAGCGGCCCGATGTAGGTTGGCGAGTTCATATTTGACCGTTTGCCTGTTCCCAGCTGGAAAAATTCGTTTCCACCCCAGAACAAGACATCTGCACCCCAGTTGGTGTCGTTAGCAGACGAATTGCCCGTTGCTGATGTTCTCGTGACGTTATCCATGACAGCAGAGGCATGTGTTGTGCCGATACTCAATTCTTTGAGCTTAATGGGAACGTTGGTATTTTTGCTCTCGTCAAATTCAGTGAGTGACGACAGCGCCTTCACCTTGGACGGCGCGGCTGATACATGGGTCCACCTTCCATTGCCCAGTGTGCCATATGTGCCTTGACCGGTAGCCCAAAGGTCAGAAGTGACTCGTGGTACTCTCTTTGCTGGCACGACTGATTTGTCGTTGAGGGCCTTTGGATCCTCGGCATCCACAGTAAAGAAGGTATTGACGCCGCCCGCGGCAATTGACGTCGCTTTTGGTACCAGACCACTGTTAGCGTAGAGTTTGTTGATAGCGATCATGGTTGGGGCATTCAGCGTCGGTACTGGAACCTCTGTATCGTGGCCAAGCTGACCAAAGGTGTTATCGCCAAAGGCAAAGACACGGCCAAGCTTGTCGAGAACCAGGGAATGGAAATCGCCAGTAGCAACTTGCTTAATATCAAACCCAGACAGTGCCGAAATCTCATGTGGCTGATCATAAGGTCCGCTCGGCCTTGTATCCCACGTCAGTCCAGGAATGCCCATTTGGCCCTTGGAAGGGAATGCCGATCCGCTCGAGGCAGCAGCAAACACACGGCCCTTGGACGTCAGCAGAAGACAGTGTTCAAGGCCGCTACTAATATCCGCAACGCGCTCACTCCACCCCAAGCCTGCAGGGGTCAGGTCGCGATAGCTCACGTTTTCCTTTCCAGACGGGCTCCAGATGGACCACGAGCTTGTCTGCTGATCAGGCTTGAGGCCCTTCTGAAGATCGTCCTGCGAAACAGGGAGGGAGTAGACATTGCCGCCCCGCGAAAGCGCCAAAATGCGATCAGTAGATACGACAATCTTGGAGAGGTCTTTCCCGCGCAGTGTTGTTACTGGTTTGGGGTCGGTTTTCGAGAATCCCAGGCCCCATTGAACCAAGTCACCTTTCTCGGTGACGGCAGCGCCAAAGTCCTGCGTAAGGCTCAAGTCCCGGAAAAGCTGGCCGTCAAAGAATGCAATGCGCTTCGGCAGCTTGATGTACTTTTCCTTGGAGTCTGGGTCAATGACCTTGCCTAGGTTAGAGCCCCAAGCATAGACACCAGGGTGCTCCCAACTCTTCTTCACCTGTAGATGCTGAGAGCTCAGAAGGTCCCGGTAGTCTTCCTTGGAAACTGGGGTTTGCCTGGTCTTCTCAAACTTGAGTTCAGCTTTGGGCTTCTGCTTCTCAACTGGCTCCTTAGAGGAGAATTGCGACATGATGGTAGGATAAAAGTAAGTGCCGGCGGCAGCAACACCAAAAACAGCAGCGAATGCGACAAGATTACCGCCACGGCGACGAGGTGCTGGCTCGCCGTTGGAGCTCGCAAAGCGCGGCCATTGTCTTTGCGTGGCGCCGCGGACTGGCAGTGCCGCACTTCGTCTAAACGCAGCCCGAGATGCATTCATCGTATCGAAAGCGTGCCGCGATGACAAATCAGTGCTGTTTCGATTATTGCCTCGAAATGAGACGCTGAAGGGTAGAAGAAAAGATGATGTCAAGATTGCTGCGAGAAGCTCCAGCTTAAGGGCCGTGGGTCCGCTTGTTCCGTGTGGGCCAGCCGGTAAGCTGGATGAAGTGCAGCGCAATTGGCTGGCAGGGTGCGGGCTGGCCGGAGCTTATATTTCCGACCGCCGTAACAGCCAACGCGTGGCTTCTTAGCGCTCGGGGAAGCTCTCCATTCATCACCAAACAGGTGGACAGCTCCTAGCAGCCATGTACGAGGACTCGTGGTACAGTTTTGTGCCCGAACTAACTGCTAGGAAGCCTGCCTCTACTACTGCCACCTCAGGTCATCGACGAAAAGAATCTCTGCTCCAGCAACCAAATGTACGTGGTCAGGAGGCATCCCCCGCTGCGGGGTGAGGCTGGCGAATGTTAACATAAGGCAGGGAATTGGCCAGGGACAACAGCCTACGCAGCCCTTGGGCAACGTTGCGGAGGATGTCGAAGATATAAATAGCCCTCCAGCGGCGTCGTTGTCGCGTCGCGCTGCCTCATACTCCGACTTTTACGAGGTTGTCAAGGCGCAATTGCACGATGATGGACGACAAAGGAGAGCCAAGAAGCCGTCTCGAAAGGATAGAAGTTGGGAAGCATTGATGCTGGGAGGGAATGCTTCCAAGTCTGCAAGCATTGACCATGGCGTGGTGACGGCGCAGGACTCATACGACGACCAGCTTCTAGAAGGCAGCCAACGGGAATATCTGTGAGCAACAATGCTGCTGAGCCTCCTTACAGCGGTCTGCTAATTCGTTCAAAGACTATATCGAGATCAATTACTTTTAACTGAGAGACACCTTGGTGGCCTAGTAGACGATACAAATACAGCCCTCGACCTCCTGACGAAGCTTTCACACTCATTTCAATCCGTCGAAGCGCAAACTTCTACCTTTCAATCTCAATGCGAGGAAGTCCTTACTGAGCAAAGAAGGCTAGAGAAACTGGCAGACGATGTTGGCACGGACTACTACTATTATTCGTATCTTGACACTGCTACGAGACGCCTGAATGCACCCGGCGCGGGGCGGTTTGTCGATGACGACTCGTTTGGGGAAATGCTGGATAACATCGACGCTTGCATTGCGTTCATGGAAGATCACGTACGTTATTTTTCTGTGTTACCGCAGGAAATCCCAGTAGCTAACGACGAATTAGGAAAACTACCGTGAACGAGATTCGTACCTGGCACGATACAATGCTCTGCTGACAAAGGCATTGCATCTCCTCGACCATGGTTTCAGCAGCCGACTGGAAAAGATTTCAGCTGAGATTTCACGCCAAATCTCCACCATCAAGTCCGAATCTACGCGTCACGCTTTGATGTTTGGTAGATACGAAGAGATGATTCTAGACTCGTTCTCATTGCTGCCAAATGTCCAAAAAGTCAGCCGCCGCGCCTTTGATCAATACGGGAGATTGGATGAGTCGGCTCGTAATTCTTCAGTCTATGCTAGCTCAGCACTCAGCATGTTCCGAACATATCTCACAGTGCGCGACCGAGATGTCAAAGTCATGACGCAACACGATGTGGAAGAATTCCAAAAGGAAACCAAGAGTCTCTCCGTTGAGACTGCTTCTCGAAACTTGGTCAAGCAGGTGTTTGAGAAAATGTATAATGAAAACGGGTTATTTGTCAAGGTATTTGACATTGAACCTGTGTGGAATACCTCGGCCCAGTCAGTGTTCCAAACGCTGAAAACGATTCAAACGAGCATGGTACATCCTGGCAATCTGGTGCCGCTAGCCACGCCGCTGCAGGCTTCCCTACAAACAGCAGAGCTACACGCAGTATGTAATGTAGTCGGCTGGCTAGCAAGCGAATACGGCATTTCAGAAAGCGATGAAGAGGAGGTTGCGACAGCAAAGCAATACCGGGAATACGGAGCACGATTACTGGTGGAGCATTTGTGGCCATTTGTTGATAGCGCATTTGATACCGAAATCAACAAGTCTATCACCAAGACACCCCTCCAGGATGACAGTCTGAAGATTTCGCCGGTTGTGGACGGCATTGCATCGTCCAATGCGCATCCGTTGGTGAAGAGAGCCATCGAATTACTGGCCATGTATGACCACGCCATGCCGAAAGAGAGATCGGTAAGTACAGAGCGGGCAAATAAAATGATAGTTAGCTAATTTCATTTTCCCAGTCACAAAACAGTGCGGTGGTGTTTAGCATCGTGCGAGAAACCATTCAGGTCCTACAAGCGGCGGCAGCTCGTATACAGTCCCTTAAATTATCGACTGACTCAAATCTCTTTATGGTCAAGAACCTCCTAATTATCAAAAACGAGCTTCTGTCGTTGGAAATCGGCGATATCCGCAGCCAGCCACCATCAATGCAGCACTTTGGTCAGATCTGGGAGACTCTGAGCCCTCAGAACTGGGTAGGCTTCATTGGCAACATTCTAGGAGGGCAGCTGTGGGCACGCGGCGGGCCATCAGTCACAGTGACGGCAAAGACGCTCACGGTCGAGGATATGAGTGAGCAGCTGGACGAACTGCTCCGTCAGTCGATTTACGGGTTCACCAAAAAATGGGGTACCATGATGAACGATGCGAAAAATAGAAAAGCTGGCGCAAAGCCGATTGCAAAGGTGGAAAGCGAGCTGGAAGAGGTTTTGCAAACTGCATTTAGCAATCAGCCAGAAGTGATTGCCAAGTTGAAGGAGGCCATCGAGCAGAATGCAGATGCGCTGGCCGAGGCTAACGACGGCAAGAATTGATGATAGCACTGAATCAAGATATACACTAAATGCTTTCATGTATGGCAACTCTCGAAGCCCATATTCGGCAGACTACACGGTTCTAAAAATCTGCTTTGTAAACTGTGTTCTTTACTCCGGAGGCTATATGTTGCTCCGGAGAATATGTCTGCCATTAATTTCCTGCACAATTAAGTCGCCGAGCTCTTGGCGACAAGGGGCCACGGTGAGTCGCTATTCACGGCTGAAGCGCGCGGGGTGGCGGGATGCGTGTTCACGGTAACCTTGAGCAGGCTTACAAGCACCTACGCAAGCCACATAGCGTTGTCTGCAGATCAGGCAATGCAGGTGAAACGCAATCTTATATATGGTCCAGTACAGTACTCATAGCTTTATCCTGCTATTTCTAGTAGCGCTCATCCATTTTGAAGCATCAACTCCATTTGTAACGCAGTGAAGGAGTGCTTCATACCGGCCCGGCATTCAAACAAGACAAAAATGGCAGCTGAACAGACGTCACCTGAACTGCAGACATATCGCGGCAACTGCCACTGCGGCGCGTTTGTCTACGAGGCTACATTACCTGAGATCACGCAAGTTAGCGAGTGCGATTGTAGCATCTGTGTGAAAAAGGGCTATCTTTTTGTCTTTACCAATTCGGCCGAGAACTTCAAGGTGGTTAAAGGCTCGCAGGATGATCTGGTTACGTATCGGTTTGGAGGGGGAAACCTAGACCACAAGGTATGTGCGTACCGATTCCAATTGCAGAGGCTATGTTTGGCTCACAGTTTTCTGGGCTGCGGCACTACAGTTTTGTCCAGTTTGTGCTACTGGTGTTATTGTTACTTGTCCCGTGGGAGCGCCACCAGATAAGGATATCGGCCTCAATGTAAGGGCTGTAGGGGAAGTTTGAGAGTACGATTTTACTATATTATGTTACTCACATGAACAGGCCCATGCCATTCAGGGTATTAATTCCTGGGAGCTGAAGCGGACGCCGTAAGTGAAACTAGCTGCGTGAATTTTGGTCACAGTGTACTAACGAGATGGTCCAACAGTGTCAAAGGCTCAGAGCTAGGCAAGCCATATGAAACACCGGTTTTCGAGGGCTCTCTACCCATCGCCATTGAAGGAGGAAAGATGTACACGGGCAGCTGTCATTGCAGCCGTGTAAAAATTGCTCTCATCAATAAGCCATTGGAGGGTGACGAGAGCTCTGGCATGTTAGAGTGCAACTGCAGCATCTGTGAGCGGGTAAGCACATCCAACGCGTCTACATCGATACTTGGGATCAGACTCAGGTTTCAATAGCTAATACAATGTTTGAAATCAGACTGCAGCGCTCTGGGTATACCCAAACGAAGAACAAGTGGTGCTCTTTGGAGACAAAGCCGACATTGGGGAGTACCTGTTTTCGCACCGAATCAGAGCCAAGACGTTTTGCAAGCACTGTGGCGTCGTCATGACAAATGCGCATAACCCTCTGCCTGATGAAGAACATGCAGCGCGACCGGAAAACGTTCGCGCGGCTGTGGAGAAGCACAAGCATATATGTGCCGTCAATGCGCGTGTGTTGACGGATGTTGATGTCAAGCGGCTGCGTTGGGCACGGTTTGATGGCGCGACTATACATCCCCCGCCGTATGTGAATCCGTAGAAAATGCTATAGCTATTTGACGTTTGTGGCTTTGAGGCTATTGGTGGATGTGTATCGGGCAGCGGCGGAGTTGAGGTTAGAGGTGTATGTATGGTGAGTTGGTTAATGTATACTTTTCTCTCTTATATCAGCTATATCTGAATTACGGTTTTGACTGTGTCATAAATGGCTTTGACCAGCTTTGAAATGAGCCCCCTTCCCAACTGCTCTTGGTTGGTTTCACCGCATCAATTTAACTTCCTCAATGTAGCCTCCATATCTGCATGAGAAGAAGCATTCAAGCTTCGCTCCATCAAGGGCCACAATATAATTAACGGCTTCCTGGTTACAAAGTCTTGGGCGAAAGTAAAAGGGTCCCTAACTATGTTATACCATTACTCCACCAGAACGTCAAACCCACACAGCAGAAGTCCTCTTTTCTCATGCTTACCCAGCAATTACTATTATTAAAAGAAATACTAAATTTACATAATACAATATTCTGCAATTGCTCAACTCACTTGGAAAGTTAACTGTGGCCTCTTCGAGATTAAGATAGTTTAATAGATGAGAACATTAAGCTTTCTCTTTTTACGCTTTCTATTGAGGGTAGTAATAATTCTATCTGGTTTATATAACCATTACACCGCATACTTCGTGCCTGGCTGCTCCCGTGCCGTACCTGTGTGGTGCGGGCTTTTGTCAGTCCCACCAAACGCCTGCCTTTTCCCCCGAGCACGACATCGGGCCGCCCACCGCCGTCACCCGCTTACCCCATCGGATCATCGTCTCCGACTTTGGGGCGCCCTCCGTTTACTTTTTCCTTTCTCTGACCATCACCATCGTCACTGGCGCGTCTGTTGCAGTCAATTGTCCTTTGCTGCGTATATTTCGAGGTCTAAAAGAGGCGAATCAGTTTTGCTTGGCTCGCTCCCTCGCTCTCTCTCACAGACTGCGCTCCGAGCCACTCCTCCGCCATTCGTCATTGACCCGTCGATTGCCGAAGTCGCTCGCCCGGTCAGAAACTCCGAATCGTCACCACCGCAAGACGCCCCGATAGAAGCCAATTCACCACGCCAGTCAACCAATCGCCATCATGGGTGCGCCTATCGTCGTCGATGAATATACCGGCGAGACCAAGGTGGTCCCCGGTGGTAACCAAGCCCTCAAGGACCTCTTCTCTGGAGCTCTCGGAGGCATGGCCCAGGTCTTGATTGGTAAGTAGTGTATCCTGACCTGAGCTAGCAAGCAAAGAACTGTTCCTTTCCTCTTTTGTTTGCCTTCTTTAATTGCGCCGTTATCTGTCCAATGTTATATCCTAACAAACCACCCAACAGGCCAGCCATTCGACATTATCAAGGTCCGTCTCCAAACCACCACGCAGTACACGGGCACAGTCCACGCCGCAACCTCCATCTACAAGAACGAAGGCGCTCTCGCCTTCTACAAGGGCACCCTCACGCCTCTCATCGGAATCGGCGCCTGCGTCTCCGTCCAATTCGGCGCTTTCCACCACGCCCGCCGCTGGTTCGAGGAGCGCAACAAGTCCGACGGCCCCCTCACCTACGGCCAGTACTACGCCTCGGGCGCCTTTGCCGGTGTCGCCAACACCTTCCTCTCCAGCCCCATCGAGCACATCCGTATCCGTCTGCAGAGCCAGCCCCACGGCGCCGGTCGCCTGTACGCCGGCCCCATTGACTGCGTCCGCAAGCTCGTCGGCCACCAGGGCATCTTTGGCGGCGTCTACCGCGGCACCGCAGTCACCTTCCTCCGTGAGGGCACCGCCTACGGCGCCTGGTTCACCTCGTTTGAGTACATGGTCAACGCCGACGCCAAGCGCAACGGCATCCACCGCAAGGACGTTCCCAGCTGGAAGATTGCCGCCTACGGTGGTGTCGCGGGCGAGTTCCTCTGGCTGGCTAGCTACCCGTTTGACGTGGTCAAGAGCAGGATGCAGACTGACGGGTTTGGACCCAACCAAAAGTTTTCTTCGATGCGTCACTGCTTTGCTGAGACGTGGCGCGATGGCGGTGCGCGTGCCTTTTGGCGTGGTATCGGCCCAACGCTTCTGAGGGCTATGCCTGTCAGTGCGGGCACCTTTGCCGTTGTCGAGATGACGATGCGCGCAATTAGCTAAAGGATGTATATAAATTAAAAGAAGACGGAGGAAGAAAAAAGCAAAGAGTGGTGGGATGATGGCAAAAGGGTATGAAAATTTGGTTCTCAGTGATGACAATTTTTGTTTGGTAAATTGGCAAAAGATTTTATAGACATGTTTCTTTTTTTTTTTTTTTTTGGACTTTCGTATTATATATCCTGTTTTCTTTTCAACCTGTTTCTGTGGAAAGACGGCAAGAAGGGTTTTGGCTTAGGCTTGTCAAGAAAGTGAGCATTACACGGCGCAAAACGGGAGAGAGAAAAGGACAATCAATGCTTCAACAGTCAATGACATCTTCAACACGACATGTTAATTTATATTTCTTTACAAGAGAACCATGGCCCTTCTTATTTGAAAGGCACAATGATACCAAAATGCAACTTGTTTACATTTCTCTGAAAGACCGCAAAGACACCAAAAATGCAATTTATTTACAATTCTCTGAGAAAAGAAACATGAAGTTATGCGTAATGCCGTGTGTTAAAAAATCCCTTCTCTATACATTTATTCGACCCTTCACCACCCAATATTCTCGTTATTCTCAACTCGCCGCTGCAAAATATATCTAGCATTCGCCGGTGAAAGCGTCTGCAGCCCCAACTCACCCAGCACCGCCCTAGCCTCACTATTATCCATGAAAGCACGCTCACTCGCCGTCTTGAGCGTCATCGCCCCACTGCCTCCTGCTCCTTCATCTGATGATTCCGGCGCCTTGGTCGGCAGATTAAGTAGTTGCATTCCCTCGCGCAGCTCGTCCATTGCGCGTGAGCCGCCGGGGATATACCGCTCAATCACTGCAAAGAGGGCGCCGCCGTCGTGGGCGAATTGTGCTGCGCCGAGGGTTGTAAACGTTTGCTTTAGGAGGACGCTGTTCCAGAGCAAGTCTTGGAGCTTGGAGAGGGCGCCGCGCCAGACGCGTCGGAAGGATGCGCTTGAGAGAGCCTTGATAAGGAAGTTTAGGTTGCGCTTCAGAATAGCGAGGGGCTGGTCGAGTTCGGGCGTGATGGATAGTTGTGATGGGTCGTCTGTGTCAATCTGTAAGCATGTGGATTTCAAAAACTAAAAATGACGGCATACCTAGCTCAGCAGCCTCGCCAACGGTTGTCCATTGCACATGGTGGAGATAGGCGCGGAACGCCTTGGAGTGTTCAGACGCCAATGCGTTGATGAGTAGTTCCTCTGCAGCTCTTCGGCGGTGCGAGTACGCGGAAATGGTTTCGTCGAAAATGGCACTGTCTGCGTCTTTGCTGCCCTGGGTTGCCTTTTCGCTGGCTTCATCCTCGCCATCACTAGCAACTGCAGATTTGTCACCGTGTCGCAGTTCCTCCCACAGCTCGGTAAAGAACTATTTAAAAACGAGTTAGGCGTCTGTGTCAGATACATGAATATGAATGAAGCTTAGCTTACCTCTTCGTCGCCCCATTCTTCCAGAGTATTGGCAATGTGGTCTGCGCTGCCAATCACCTTGCACAGCGTCTCCAATGCACCTGTGCCTTCCAACGCAGCAAGCTGCTCTCTACTGACACTATGGAGGGTTCGCCCCAGCGTAGAGGTTATCGATTGATACGCCTCTAGCGATCCTCGTAGTCTATCATGGTATCCATCCAATATGTCCAGTTGAATGCGCGTCAAGAAGCGAACCTTGTACTTAAGCCTGCGTAGTCGCTCGTACTTGGTTGTCACTGTCCGCAGCAGATCCGTCACCTTAACAGCAGCAAAGGTAGGCTTCATCTTCCCGGTGACAGCAAAGTCGTAATCAATTTTACGAGAATCCTGAGACTCCAAAATCGATTCGAACCTCTCCAGGGCAAATGTACGTTCTGCTTGGAACCAGGCCTCGAAGTGGTCGGACAGCACCTCATATGTGAGACCAGGCCATCCCTCGTCCGGGTTTCCTCCGTCATAATTGAATCTCGAGCGAATATTTTCGTCAAATGTAATAAGCTGGGAGATGAAGCTGCTCAAGAATGCCGGGCTCTTCACGGCTTCTAGCGCAACCACATGCAGTTTCTCCCTCACGACGGACAACATCGAAGTAATAAGTGCACATACAGGATCGACATATACCGACTTCTCCGCAACTGGTGTATCATGGAACTTTGACGACAGCAAGTGTGCGAGGTTGTCGCGGAAAAAGTCCTCCCATTTCTCAATTGTTGACAAGAACCACGGGAAGCAGTGTGTCCCGATGGACTGGGGGTTGCTAGTCGGCTTGTCGCTCATAAAGTGGAAGCGGAATTCGGCAACAAAGATACTCGACATGACATCAAACGGCAAAATAGACACAATCTCGGGACTGTGGATAATCTCGGGCATCTGAAGATCGATAAGCTTCTCGAAGCAGCCAAGCCACTCGTCGTCCATCTCCGACTGAGGGTCGACACGGGGCCAATTGCGCTTGCCGAGTACCGCCTCAAGCTCGCCAGACATTGTCTTTTTCATTTCGCTCCAAAGCGTCTCGGTAACAGCGTCGACGTGCTCAACTAGATGCAGCTCCTCACTTCCGGGCAGAGTGCGCATGTGCATCGCCAACTCTTTGAGCTGCGCATAAGGCTCCAGGGCAGCCTTGGGGCTATGCGGCAGGTGAATGCGCGCCTCTGCACGCCATTTTTCGACATCCTGCAGCAGCTTGAGGTATTTCTTGGCCAGGTCAACGGCTTGGAGCTTTTGCATCGGTCGCTGGAGGCGGGCAATGGCCTCGCTCGGGGCGTCTGAAGCTGCGGCAATCTGAACGCGCGTGTCGATGCTCTCCTGCAGCTGCCTGAACTCGTCTATGCGCTCCTGGAGAAGGCCATGGCGATCATCCGTCGTGCGTCGCGCGACATCGAGCTCTTTGACGGCGTCGTCGAGCTGCGTCTGGAGCTGGTTGCGCTGGGTCTCGACGTTGGCAAGGAGTTCGTCGAGGGAGTCGAGGTCGGCAGAGGATTGCAGCTTATCTTCAAGATAATCCTCTACCCGGATATCGAGTGCGCTTTCCGGCGAAATTTCCGGTACCGCGGTCATCTTGTCATTGTCGTGGATGTCGTTTGCTTTGGAGGTCAAGGGTCGTCTGGCTGGAGTATGGAAATGAGTGACGTGGGAGCAAGCTTATCGATAGTGTGGGTACTCGAGTGGTGAGGGAAGGCCGCGCGAGCGTTTGTGGTGATAGCGGCATAGAGTGCAGTCCGTCGAGGGGAGCTTATTTGCAGGATTAAAGTGCAAAGAAAGAGTATAGTGTGCTTCAAGTTTTCTATACCATCCTGGGAATTGTTCAAATTTTTCCCTGTCTTGTTTTAAAGTTTTTGTAGTTCCTGGAATGAGTTTGATGCTGGTGTTGGATGAGTTGTAAGTTCACTGTCCCAAGTTCATTTACTGGCTACGGTAATGTTTCTACAAATGGCCGGCAGTCGATAGAAACGTTCAGCAAGAGTATAAAAGCATTAACTTCCAACTTATATCCTCCCCCCTTGCGAATGGCACTCGCAGCTCCCACCACTGAGATGGTTCCAAAAATAGATTATGGTACAGGGTAGCGCCGGCCACGCACCAGCCAGCCCTATTGTCCAGACAACCCAACTCAACCCAGCCGCGCGTATAATAATCAAGGCTCAGCAGTGGTCCGTGATGAGAGTCTATTACAGGCTTGATTATGGGTACTCGTAAGCTCAGATATTTTACGGTATAGTAGGGGGTATATGTTAATTACAAAGTGATTACGACGACGAGGATTATCCCCTTAACCAACCTCTGCAAATCACCGCATCACTCACCGAGCCGCCACCTGCGATCAAACCGTATGGAGTCTCAGATGCCAACCATGCAGTACAGGCACCATTCGCATGTATACTCCGTAGCGTTGCTATACTCGTATACTTGTAGCTTACCAATAGGGTTCCGATGCTGCAACTAGAATCCGGCTGGATCGTCTACTTGCTCTTGCAATGACAACACCCAAACGTATGGTCCTAACTTGGCCATCATCTTGTACTGCAGTTTGAGCCAAAAACGAGAAAGAACAGGAAAAGAAGCTTCTATATCATAAACCACGACGAGATTAAACGCTGGCATAACATACCGCCTCCAAGTACCTAACTAAGCCAGCGTCAACGCCGGCGATGTGGGGAGTTTGTCGCAGGTTGACCGGCGGCCACGGCCACACCACACCCCTGGGCTTTCCCGCCACCGGGAACCACCCACGCGGCCCCACAACCCAACGTCACAATCCCGGCCCTCTCCTGGTCGCCTAGTCAACGCAGCGACACCAAGTAAATAAAAAATGGCGTGGCTGGGCCAACCGTCGGGCACCATTCAGCCTGCTTGCCTGCAGGGCAAACCTGTCCAAGCCAAAAACCAGATGGTTGGTGTAAGAAAATCACTGCTTTGCTTGAGTTTTCATTCTCCTATACTTCGTACTCTCTCCTCTCTTCCTACCCTTCCCAGCCATCGTCTTTTTCCCGGTTTAATTGGGAGGCCAAAGAGAGATTTCGTACTACGACACTGGCATCTCTTTTCTAACATCAAAGGGAAGTGCATTCCTGCCACACCTTTTCCTCCCTCTCACACACTCTCTCCCATACAATCACTGCATTCCAACGCCCCAACATCTCTTTTGGCAACGACTCGTCTAAAGAAGAATACAGGCCTAAAACGCATCGAGACTTTGAAGGTTTGACGACGAAAGGGACGCTAGCGATTTATTTTCCGTTCTAAACTCGACGTTGGCGCATTCCAGTGACTTTCTATATTCGTTCTGGATCTGCCAACGACGTCGCGTGTTTCGAGCCTTTTCGATACGATCCCGCCTTGTTCTACTGGGGCCGCATTCCAGTCATTTGCCTTTCACGAAATCGTGCCAGCAAGCCGCTTGAGATCGATCGGGCCATTCGAGACAAAGCAGCGAGTTCCGAGAGAACAGGATTTCATTGTCTATTCGCTACTGGCGCTGAGCGCTCGTTGGTCTACCGCTATCCCAACAGCCTCACCTCTACGGAGGACGGCTCTTGGTACTGCGCCTCTCACCGGCTTTTGATCCCGCTGGGATCGATTGGAATTCGCAGGTTATTATCGTTTTGTTTTTTTGGCTTGAGCGTGTAGCCAAGGATGCCTCGATTCCAAGTTGGCTGGGGTCGTAAGTATACACGCCAGAATGACTCTCGAGACAGCTTTTACTAACGTTTTTCCACACAGGGTATATACCGTTCCTCGGCTATCACCATGTATTAATGATACTGGTAGCAGTTGGCATAATTCTCCTGTGTAAGTTTTTTTCTCCCCTTTTACGCTGACAAACATGACATTACAGAAACTGACTTCTTTTCCCGCAGCACTGTTACTAGCTGGATGCTCTTCATCCTCCCCCTTGATCCCCGACATCTTCCTCCTCTCCCTCTACTACAAGAGCTACGAAGCCGTCCCCGATACCGCGCAGGTAGACTATAACGTTCACACAGCCATTGAAAACATTGCCGGCAACGCCCAGCTACAAGCTCGAGTCGGCTACTTTGGCATATGCGTCAACCCTGACGGCGGCTCGTGGCTATGCAGCAACAATGCCACGGCTCTTGCAAAGGAGGTTTCAGTCGACCAGGATCCTTTAAATTTGATTTGGCTTGCCAGTCAGTTTAAGGACATGATTGTGTTTCCCTATTTGATGTAAGTTTTTCTCCCCCCCTTTTTCCATACAACACATACAGAACGACAATACTGACCAACTCTTTTTCCTCAGAATTATTGCCATCATCTTCGCCTTTCTGTGCGTCCTGCTCCTCGCCACATTCCCCTCGTGGTACGAAGAAGAAGACTCGGACGGCTCAGACAGGGTGGTCCGCGCCATTCCCTCTCGAGCCGTATCACAAGTCTCCCTCGCCATCATCTTCATCTCGTCCATCTTTATCCTCGTTTCCGTCTTGTGGCAACACACAGCGTCGGTAGCTGCATCCGTGATTGCGCAAGACTTTGGAAACGGTGCCGTCAAGAGCGGGGTGGGAACCAGTGCCATGGTCATGGGCTGGTTTGCATTTGCGCTGCTCATCATTGTTACTATTGGTCTCATTGTTACGATATTGACTATAAGTGTCGTTCACCAACTAGTGTGACGCATTCCGAACAAAAAGAAAAAAAGAAGTTGATATTGTGAAATGAAGGCAAATGAGTTTCATGTGGACGAATTTGATTAGAGCTTTTTGTCTTTTTTCATTTTTGTTTTGATATATCCTTTGATGCATAAAGACTGTTCTTATACCAAAAAGATGAAAAATGATGGGGCTGAGGTTCCAGGCACGCATCAGCATCGGCGTTTTATGGTGTCGTTTTTTGTTGCTATTCAACTTTCTTCTTTTCATCTTTTGCCAATACTTGTTACCGAATGAGGT
The DNA here is from genome assembly GCA_023628775.1 of Lecanicillium sp. S3808. NCBI lineage: Eukaryota > Fungi > Ascomycota > Sordariomycetes > Hypocreales > Cordycipitaceae > Lecanicillium > Lecanicillium sp. S3808. Next base: position 181,144 of record JAMAJY010000028.1, read on the forward strand.
TCAAGGTGGCTTTTATTTTGAAAAGTTGCAACTTTATTTGGTTTCTTTACGATGAGGATATGGAGAATGTAGATTAATAATGGGTTGCTTTTATCTATACATGATTTTTTCTTTGGTGGAGAGTTATCGTTGTGATAACTCGTGGAAATATACAGAATGATCTTCTTTGGGATACATGTCCTCGTCTTTCCAGGGTGTGCAAATGTGAATGCTTGCTTTACTTGAACAATTGTTTCTCCTGGTTGGGGGATACTTGCAGCACCGTGAATCATACATGAAAGTAGATAGAAATATAAATATTGCAAAGCACCATTGTACTGTGCCCCTTGAACCTATCTGCAATGCTTGAAACTACTGTGTACCATCTAATCAATCAGTCAATGCCTTTCATATCCTACGCCAAACGCCAGAGCCAAAGTCAACTTTGTACATGCAACAACCATCCCGAAATATCTGACCAGCTTCAGCCTTGATGCCGAACATACTTAGGTCGGTCGACGGAATGGATGCGCCTCGGTGTTAAGCACCCACTCGTCCAAGCTGATGACGTCGGGTTCCGAGAACAGCAAGTAGTAGTACTTGAGTGTTTCGGCAATCCAGAAACTCTCCATCTCATCACTCTTCTTAGAGTGATTGTCAAAGACATTGCGGATCGCGCTGTTGGCAATATCGGTTTTAGTCGCCGCAATTGTCGATTCAAACATTTGCCAACCTTTGTCCATCCATGTGGGATCTCCCGTGATGCGGTACATGTACCACACCGACTCGATTGCTTCGGGCCTAACGCTTATATTAGTAAATAGTCTTTCTTATTTAAGTTAAGAAAACCGTACCGAAGAATGTAATTTTTGCTTTGTATTTTTGTAAAACCAGGAGGCAAATTTCCTAGTTCAATCTGATTTCTCGCGTACTCTTCATGACTGACAGGCCTCTCAGGAATCGAATCGTCGTCGAATAGCGGGCTTGCTCGCTGGCCACCAGGGCGGTCTCGATCAAGATTGTCTTCGCCCACAGTTACCGGGCGATATGGCTCGCCGACTTGAGCCTCGACTTTCCTTGACGCAGCCTTTTCTGAAGCCCCACGTTTCGTCAGAGTGCCAACACTAGGCTCGGTAGAGGCAGTAGACGCACTATATGGCTGCTCGTCGACATCTTCTCCAACCGCCCTTGAGCCCATAGCAGTTTGTGCCTGCTTACCATACTTCAAGTCCCATTCCGCAACCTGGCTATCATGCCATTGCTTCGAAGGGTCCAATTTGGCAAACCATTCTGTCTCATTAAACTCACACCTGTCCAAAGTTGGACAAGGAATGACGTGGGCAGTTTCTGCCATGAGACCAGTTGCGGTGAGTTGGTATGCCCAAACACAACCGTCAGTTAGCTTCTTGGCGGTTTCAACATCCTTTTCTCTGCCAAATGTCCGGCCTCCCAACCCGTACATGCCACCAACAAAACAGGTCAGGTGCGTGATTTCAAATTCGAAGTTCTTTTCTTCGGCCTCTCCACGGACGAGCATCTTGGCAGGGAACAGGACATCCCATTCATCGTCGTCCTTTTTCATGGGGCGATACATAAGCCACTCGTCAATGGCCTCTACGGAATCCTCGTAGAGCTTCTGGTACTTTGGTTCCAAACCACCCAACAGCAAGTACTCCTGCGGAATAGTTAGTCCATTGTTCCATATTTGCACCTGTGAGCAGAAGTGAGCCTACCTTAGGAAAGTACTCATAGGCAGAGTCTTGTGATCCGCCCACATGGTATGCGTGCTGCCATTTTCCTGCTGGCACAAGGCCCTGGGGAACGCAATCATAGTCCGGAGCTGGAGGTGGCGAACGAGCGCGCAGTTGTTGGTCTGAGGGCTGCGATGGATCTGTGTTGTCAGAGTCACTAGGCTCTCCACTCGCTCGCCGGACTAGATGAGCATCGACATCCGAATCAAACGCAGGCTTTTTCTCCTGTAAAGGCAAATCATAGGTGTCAAAGGACCCCGGACTTTCTTCCTCTAATTGCGAATCACGGATATCGGTCGCAGTTTTATTGCAGCCATTGGCATCAAGATTCTCGGGAAATAGTCCAGGAATATTAGAGTAACCAGCCTCTTGAAACTCCACCAGTGCATTTGTGATGCGAGCAATCGCATCGTAGTACTTGTCTTCCTTGGTAAATTGCGCGAGTTTGGTGAACTCCATGGACAACGTCGCCAGCTCAGCTATACCCACTTGACCAGCTTTGTGTGGCTGAGAAGCATACTTTGGCTGCCAAGCGTAGTAGAGAAGAGGCATTCGGTTGGGAGTATCAAAGATGCCCATGAGGATCTCGGCCAGCTCGTATGCCTTGTCGAGGAGAATTTTGTATTTTCCATCATGGCCACCGCTTACGTCAAATGCAGAGAGGAGACCGCCGAGGTAGCGAATGGTGGTCTCGAAAACAGGAATAGTTGTCTTTTGGCTAAAGGTAAAGTCGATAGTTGCGACGGCTTCGACAGCCTCATCAAATTCGTCTTTTAAGCCGGTGATCCAGAGCGTGTCGAGGGAGTCGACAAGCGTCGCTGCCCATCCGCAGAAAGGATCGCGGTATTTTCCACTGACGGGAGATAGCTCATCATGCATCCAGGCATACTTTTTGTAACCGGCCCAAGACCTTTCAATCTCGGCTTTGACTTTGCTCTGTCTCTGCTTACGCGTCGCCTTGGATGTCTCCGATTCGGGTCCAAACTTGTATTGAATCTTGGGAATGGCCTTTGGCTTGCCGGTGGGCAGGCTGATGAGCGACTCGGAGGGGACGGGGAAATGTTCCTTTACAGGGTGCCAATGCTCGCCTTGTTCCTTCCCGGGTGGCTTTGTGTTGCTTTTGCTGGGGGAATTGTCGGAAGAGATTGGCTTCTCGGCCTGGCCTTTTTGGGAGTTGACCATATTGCTGCCGGAACTAACCTTGTCTGAGCTAACCTTGCCGGCGCCAGAGTGGTCGTCAGTGCTGTCCTTTGGAGAAGAACCACCCACGACTGGCTTAACAACAGCCTCATCAGCCTCCTTGGGCGGCACAGACGCCTCCTGGCCACTGTGAGCCTTGGGAGGCTGCGCTTGAGGCTCCGGCTGAGCAGCTATAGGAGCATCGTCCTCTGGTCGTTGTGCACCAAATTGTCCCGAAGACGAGTCACCCGCATCGTCTTGCTGCTTAATTGGCACCTGTTCGGTATTTGACGTGAAGTCTTTCAGGTGCTCGGCATGGGGATGGACAGGATTGTCCGGTGGTGCGCGGACGTCGCCTGTATTAACATATGCTGTCGGCTCGTCCCACGTATTCTGCACGACATGGTAAAGCATAAACAGCATTACAACGGCAAGAGCCGTGAAAAGCCTATACCTGCGTCGCGGCATGGCGGGAAAGCAAGAGAATAATGTGTGCGCGTATGTATGACGAGGAGCGACGGGTTCAGGTGCGTCGTTGTTGGCTAGCTTGCTCGATCGAGCAAGTAATTAGCCCAGCGGCTTGGAAAAAGCGGAGGCAATCAGATGCAGATTGGTCTGGGTTCGATTATTTGTGTAGCATCTCTGTCGATATCATGAATGGCTATCGTATCGGCGTACTCTTGTACGACGGGTTCGTGGAATCGGCGCCGAAGCTCGCAACAAGCACTGCCGCGGCAGGGGTTTGGACAGGGAGATGTCAGTGTCTCGGGGCAGCTACGCTGGTCGATCTTTAAGCTTTCTAGTCTCCTGAGCCGTAGCTGAAAAGAGAAGAAAAGTAAAGGAGGCAAAGTAAGAGGTGAAAAATCAATTGGGGAATAATGCAGGCAGAAGTGTAGCAGCAAAAAGCAAAAAAAGAGATGAAGAAGAGAGAGGTCACAGATGAAGATGCCAGCAGAAAGGAAACAGAAGGAAGTAGATGCCGTACGGAGTACTTCGTACGGAGTATGTAGGTACTCAAGAATGGACAGGTCAGACAATTGTGGACGAGCGTGGAGTGCTAGCGTCGGGGAAATGGGGTCTGTCCTATCGTGGACCTCCTTCCCGCTTCGTGCCTGGCCTTCGCCTACGAGGTTCGTACCCGTACGCTCGTAGCAGCTGTCCTGGCGCTGTTTGGTCTGATGAGAGGCTCGCCACGGGCCAGTTTACAAGTATCATCACGGGGACAGTAGCGTCTTGGCAACCAGCCTGAAATCCGGGTCCTCGACAAAGACACATGTGTGCGTCGTAATAATTACATAGGTCCTGCTACGAAGTAAAGGCGATATTCGGAGGTCTTGTACGTTGTTTGCTGCTCTAACTGTATAATTCCCCTTTGCTCTGTTTCTCGTAGAGATATACATTCTCTCGTCGTAAACGTTTATCATTAAGCATATTCTCACACACGCGCACACACACACACACTTGGCCTCCCCTCCCTATGGGGCTGCGCTGAACTAGAACTCGCCTGGTAGGTCCCCTTTCAAAGCAGCGCCACGCCGGTACTTGAGTGGGGCCGCTGATGGTTGCACAACCATCCCTGCCCGTGTCCGAACGGGGCGGTTTACGCCGGCATCTCAGTCTACTACAGTACGTCCGTACGAGTACTCAAAACAATCCAGAGATGCGACTTTTGCCGTTTCAGGATTGTCATGCTATTGCTAATGAGGCGTGACACTCCTTCAATCACATTGAGCCGGTTGTCATCTATAAAAGTGTTCGTCTTTCAACAAGTTTGTTTCATTAAAGGCTTCGTGAGAGCTTCTTCCGTGCGCACACTTCTTCCATGAATAACCAAACCATGCCACGGTTAGGTACCATGTAGATAAAGTGAGCCGCCATAACCAGATAAGAAATACAGAGCAAGAAGAAAACCAACAGCTGCAACAATCAAACAGTTACATTATATTCCCGTACGCCGTCGCTACTGGTAAGCCCAGGCAAATCGATTGATTCCACTCTTTTAAACTCTTCCCTCGTTTCTGCCCCTCTCCCTCCCCTACTCAGTTTTGTACGAATCCTTAATCTTGGAATACAGTTCCGTATCATAAAAGTTGTAGTGCGGGTCCAAATCACTAAAAGGATGCTGAGAAAGAAGCACCTCGGCAGTAGGCCGGTCAAATGGGTTCCTATTTGTTCATCCTTTGTTAGCATCGCAACAAACTCAAAAGATCTGTTCGTCAACTTACACTTGGAAACAGTCCGCCATAAATGCAACTGCCAGCGGTGGAATAAACTCTTCCACATCCTCCGGAATAGGCGGTCTCTCTCCATTGGCAATCTTGTAGATGGCGCCAACCGCCTCTTCCTTGCTCCATGGCCTCCGACCTGCAAACATCTCAAGCACAACGCATCCCAAGCTCCAAATGTCAACCTTGGCGCTGTACCCCTCACCCTGCGATCGAATCACCTCTGGTGCCATCCAGAAAACCGATCCCTGCATCGAATTCGTCTTGTCGTTGCCGTAAATGTTGTCCGTCTTTTTGGAAATGCCAAAGTCGCTAATCTTGCATGTGCCGTCCAAATCAAGCAGGATATTGTCTGCCTTTAAATCACGGTGCAGGATTCCTTCTCGGTGCAAGTATGCCAGACCAGACAGTGTCTGCCGCGTCAGAGACGACACCACAGACTCCTCAAACTTGCCATGCTTGCGTAGACATGATCCGATGCTGCCACCAGAAATATACTCGAGAAAGATGCTGATACTCGTCTCCTTGCGCTCGCATCCCAGGTACTGCACAATATTTACGTGGTCCAGGTGCTGCATGGTGTCGATTTCCTGGTCGAGGGCCGCCACCATTTCTCGCATCTTTTCCTTATCACCGCTAGCGGCTTTCGGGTTGACTTCAACCTCCTTCACCGCCAAGAACTCTCCCGTCGTAGCATTCATACCGAGGTACACGCGGCCATATGTGCCTTTCCCGATCAGCTGGCCCTTGAACCAGCGGAACGTCGTCTGTCGTTTGAGAGCAGTGTCCTGCGGCATGTCTGGCATTACCATGCTTCCACGCTTGTCCGGCCGGATTTGAACAATGTTGGCGTTGAACATCTTTGTACTTTTTCGTCGTTTGATATCCGTATTGCTCTTTCCGAGAGGTTGAGACGTCGATGTGTGCCGTTTGTTAGCTTCATGTGCTCCACGAGCAACCTCTCGAATAGACTTCATCCTTCCAAGCCCGCCGGATCTACGAAGGCTCCTCTGGAGTCCGCCTCCGCCGTGTGTAGAAGATGGCCGGTCAGATGCTTTCAACGTTGACTCATCGGAGCCAAGCGTGTTTGCATCATCATCATACAAATGTGCTTGCTGAGATGGTGCGATAGCCGCCGGTGCGTTAGTTTGCGCCTGGCTAGAAGCGGCCGTAGACGAGCTACGCTGCCGACCACCTTCGTCTGATTCGGCAATAGGTGACGGACCCGCTCCGCTATCTTCGAAAACAGGTTCATCAAGATCCAAGTTGGGGAAGAAGTCGTCGAGGTTATTCAAAAGGGCATCCGTAGGGGGTCGATTGGCCCACGTGTCCTTTTCAATAAACGATTTCCGCCGATTGATTTGGCCCTCCTTTTCATCATCCCAGTTGCTTGAGCTTGGCGTAGTAGGTGTGCGGCGTGAGCTGGCGCCGGTCCTGGCACTAGCTAGGTCATCGGCGCTATCAGTTCCAGCGCTCTGCTGTGGTGATACAAAGGAGACAGAAAGTGTCTTGTTCTTCCTCTGCGTGTTTACGGTTATGCTTGGACGATTGGAGTGAGACCCCTTTCCAGCGGCCTTGCCTTTACCTTTGTTTCCGCCAGGGATGGGAATCGCAAACAGGCCGTCGTCGGAGTCGTCATCGCTTTCATCTGCCTCTTTGGCAGTCGAGGGTTTCGCAAAGTCCATCTCAGAGTCCTTGCGCTCAGAGTTGAGATTGGCGGCCGGCGGATCAGTTGACAGGCGTTTCGGCATGAGAGAGTTGGGGCTCAGCTCCGAGGAGTACGACCCCTGTAGCTCTGTTGGTTGCGGCTTAGCATCTGGCTCTCCAGTCACTTTCCTTGGTGTTCCTCCGGGAGAGTAATCAGGGACGGCAAAAGACATGTTGCCTGGACTCCACGTCATATTACGCGAGTTGCCAGATCCACTACCAGACGCCTGATACCCTTCCGCCCCCGGTTTCCCAGAGTAGTCGACAGGAGAACCTTTCTTACCTTGGACATGTGAGCTGCTCCCATGAGGTGCTGCTGAAGCTGCATGCGGCGAGACGCCACGCGCTTTATTAGGGCCCGATTGTCCAATAGCGCCTAGATTTCTGCCAATACCCGCCAGTGCCATGCCGATACCATCTGTAGCTTGCAGTGGAGGTCCGCCATACTTGCGACTCCTGTTGTTCTCATCTCCTTCTGCAGTTCCAGTTGATGGGTGTCTCGGGCTAGGGAACCCCTCGGAGCTACCATGAGAATTGCGAAGACTGTGGCCTGACCGCTTGCTGAAGGAATTGGCCTTGATCAACGTTGCAGAAGGATCGCTTGGTGGGGCTGGTGGTTTCCTTTGCGGCAGTAGCTGTTCAGGGCGTTTGTCTTCGAAGGGTGAATTCCGGGGCTGATCAAAGTCCACGTTTCGACCGACAATACCAAAGCCAGCAGCCACTTCAGGTGCGTTTGGGCTTCCTTTCAGAGCTGCCTGCTTGCGCTTTGCAAGATATTCGCGCTGCTTCCTCTCCATTTCCGCTCTATACTCGCTTGCCTCTTTGGCCAATGTCTCTTCATCGGGCTTTTCCCCGCTAATAGTGTTTGACCGAGAAGAAGGCGGCGACGAAATAGATCGCTGCCGCCCGCCGTTTAGTCTGGCGTATGAAGCCTCATCCATACCAGGAGGTAAGTAGCCAGGCGATAATGAGGCAGGGACTCCAGAGCTGGGGCCAGAGCTGCCTGCAGGCTGAGGGCTGACGTAAAATTTCAATGTACCTGTTGACTCTGACGGAGGTTGCTTCTTGGTGACAAGCTGCTCATCATCCAGAGCTTCTTTGTGCTCAAATGTGCCCAGCTCCGTGTTATATATGTTGGCGTACACGTCTCCCAAACCTAGGTTCAAACTTAGTGCCAACCGTATATCAGCGGCAGTTTCTGCGTCTGTGATGTCACACATCCGATAATTCCAGAAGTCCATAGTCGCCAGCACATAGGTTCTAGGTTGCTTTAGCTGCATAGCTGTTTGGTGCGCCGCATGAATGGCTGCAGTCCTGTCGAGATGCGTATCACTGGTATGGGCGTCGCGAATACCTAGCGCGAGCGGCTTGGGAGCCTCTCCAGTTGAATGCATATATTCCGCATCCTCAGGAGAAGGATAGCCGCCATCCTCCTTTATTCTCTTCTTGCGCGAAAGAAAACTCAGGAAACTTTTAGAGTCTTTGGCCGAACCTGGTTCGGTCCCTGCAGATCGTTCACCAGATTCAAGAGGCGACTGTCTCGACTTGCCATCTTGTGCCCGACCACCCATGACCTCGCCAATGTTCATACCACGGCCAAACATGTTGGCAGCATCTGCCGGGACACCAGAGCCGTATATGGCCGCGCTCGATGAGACGGAGTCGGTGCTATTTCTTGTTCTGTGGCCAAACTTTGCAGACGCCGGGGAGGCTGTAAGGGACGGGAGGGTAGCAGACGACGGAAGTCCTTGCGAAGGAATAGCGCTGGCACTTGAGCTTCCCGAAAGTTGCCCAAGAGGTCGAGGGAAAGGGGAGTTGGCTTCGTTTGACCCATTCGAAGCAGGGCTGGCGCGGTGATTTCCTTCGCTCTCGGAGTGTTTGACCGGGAATCGGTGGCTGTTGTCGGAGCTGGACATGGTAGCACTGTTTAGCGTGGGCATTGTAGTGGCCCTGGTCTGAGAATAGCGTCTTGCAGCAAACCCGGGGCCAGGAGCTGTAAGAGGAGTCTGTGGAAAGTCAATTTCTGGTGTCACGAATAACCTCTGTGCGTGCATGAAGACGTAGGTTCACAGGGAGCGAGTGCGTCAATTGCGTACTTACATTTGGAGATTCCGCCGGGTCTGTACCAGCGCTGGGTAATGTACCGCCATGCCCACTATTGCTCGAGTCTTTGCGGCCGTGAGATGCCACTGTTTTGGATTGTTCCACAGGCCTTCCGGTTACGATACCCCTAATCAAACGGCGCAGTCGCTTGCCTTCGTCTCTCTCAGCTTGCTGGTCCCATTGGCCACCGTGCTTCGTACACTCGCGCGAGAGCTGAGGATACACCACCTGGTGCATTGTACTGTAATTTCCGCGAGGTCCATGTGGACTACCGACTTCCAGAAATTGGCGGCCGTGCAGGTTAAGTACGCGAAAGGTCTCCTGCCACTCTTTGGAGAACTGATTCTGGGCAAGCCATATCAGAACAGTATCCAGCGGCCACTGCGCAGCCATTTCCGGGGGAATGCTGTTTTGTGCCATCATGGCCGACGCATTAGACATGCCCCTTGCTTGTGCGGCGGCACTTAGATACAGCTTCTCCCGTGACGAGGCATTGTCCATCGTTGTGCCGCCTGTTGAGCCCTCGGCCATGCCTTCTGGCCGCGTCGAGAGAGACTCCTCGCCACCAAAGCCAGGAATTCCCACGCCTTCACCGTAGGTGCCTTCTGTAGGGATATAGGTCGCGCTCATCGCGTCGCTCTGCGGCGGTGGAGGCGGCATGGCCATGTTTTGCTGTCGTGCCGCCATTTGGGCGTGCATTTTAGGATTATAAGGCTGATGCTGGCCTGTCGGAGGCGGCGGAGGCATGTTGTAGTTGGATCGTACATCGTACATTCGTCCGTAGTTGCCGTGCCATGTTTGCTGGTTCGCCATTGCTGGACCCGGCGGCGGACCCGGGGGAGGAGGTATCATAACACCCGGCGCAGTAGCCGAGCCGGGAGGGTATCGCGGAGGAGGAGGCGGGATATTCATCATGTTTCCCATCTGCCCGCCGGCCATAGGTGGCGACATAGGCGGCGGCGGAGGAGGAGGAGGAACTTGAAAGGGCCGTGGAGGATCGTTGCCCGAGACATGTCTTTGGCCGCCCTGATACATGGTGGGCGGCGTGGGAGGCTAAACCTCCTGCAGAGAACGGCGGCGCAGTTTGATGTTTGATGTTGGTTGATGGGAAACTAGGCTATCATGAGGAGATGGATCGTCGCCAAATGCTGTGATGTCCCGGCGATGGGCCATGCGCAGGCAAGGTCGGTGTCGAGGCTGCGTGAAACGCTTGGGCGGTGGTTGGCCAGGGTTCAGTTTCGGAAGCCTCCCCCAATAAGATCGATTGACGGTTGCAGCGCAGTGCAGCTCAACGCCTCGCAGCTACACTGTCGCATCGGTATGTATTGCTCGACTCCGGTAGTCTGGTTCGTGAGAGCGCGCAGCTCATCGAGCTACAAGCTACTCTGTTTCGATAAGCTGCTCGCAGTAAAGGTACTCGTCGAGCCCGGAGCAGGGTAGAGCTGAGACAGACAAAAGCAGCACCCTCACAGCTAGTAAATGGGCAAGTCCCGATGCCACGATTAGGACGCAATTTACAGCCCAACGCGCCAGGCAAGAGGCCTCAAAACCCACAGCTCAGCTTAAGCAGATGTAAAGTAATGGGCAAGTAAAGGAGAAGATTGCCTTTGTTTAGGTTTTTGTTCCGAGCGCCGCACAAGCTTCAGACCGTTCCCCGACCCGAGTTGTTGGTGGAACAGCTTTGCGTCGCAGGTGGAGAGAAATGGCCTGTCGCAGTGGGGTTCGTGGCTCTTTACTACTGGCATCGCGGCCCACGAGAGCTCCTGACAAGCCGTGCTCCTGCGGTAGCATAGTAGCCTACGGAGCCGGCTGGAGATGGATACGGGCATAGTCCTGCGCGAGGCGCTAGCGCTGCGCCAACTCTTAAATTAGCTCTGGGGCCTGTTTCTGTTGCTGCGCCTGGGCTAGCTGGGCGCTTAATGGCGGGGAAATAGGCCAATCACTAGCGAGCGTGATGATGATGCGCAAATGTCTTAAGGCCGTCTCTTAAAGAAATGAAGACTTTAATATAAAGTATTTCGGTGCTGCGCTGGTTGATGCATTTATCAATATCCACCCTTGCACTCTCAAAACTCCTGCTTTCGACTAGTTCCAGACCTTGCCGATGCTCTGTCATGATGCAAATGCTACGAAACCAATAACAAAGAAACAAAGGAAAACAAATCGAGACGAGAACGACCGCTCCCGCTATCAATCACATGACGCTGCAGCTGTTCAAGTTGAACCCATAACTTTGCTGGCATTGCTCCAGATATCCGGCCTCCTCAGTTGAGCCTTCGACAACGTTGTGCTTTCTTATCACACCTTTCACGGTCAAGTCATGTTCTCCTTCTGGGTGCCACCACTTGAGCCTTTGCAACATTGTACCTTCATCTTCGTCTGTGCTGATTTCCCACTTGCCTGCCGAGACTGCGACTTCACATTCGTCTCTGGGGAAGTGAAATTCAGGCAGGTAAACAATTGTTGGTGCAGCATGGTCGGCCGCTTTGGGGGCGGACACTTTCAAGTCGTACGTACAGCCTCGCAAATCGAAGCCAGATTTCAATACATCACCAGCTACCACAGTGGGAGTAGGCCGGATGAAAGCCTCCGCCGCGCGATAACCGGGAGCATTAGTCAACTCTGGATCCTTGATCGACGGCGTCGAGCTGATGGACGGTGTAGTAAGCGTGCGCTGAAGGTTGGCGGGCGTGACGTTGGCCTCATCCGAAACGTCTCTCGCACCTGCATTTACACGCATGGCTGCCTTGTTGAGAGCAATATCTCGGGGCAATGCAGAAACTGGTGGAATATTGTCGTCCACTGAAAATATGGACAAGTCTTCCCCATTCCACTGGTCGCCTCGCTCGTGGTCGTTGTATGCACAATAGACCCAGAGACAGTGTCCTTCAATCTCGGACCCTTCCACGGCAAAGAAATTTGCGTCAAGCGCAGAAGATTGGCTACTGTAGTCCCCGGTTTTATATGCCTTCTTATCATCCATGTCGTATGGAATACCAAACTCGCTCAAAATGCATGGATGATTTCCCATTCGATCTAGCCCTTCCTGGCGTAATGTGGCAAGCTGGTCTCGCAGGCAATTACGTATGGCCGTCTCGCCTATCTTGATTGCGAATGCTGGATGAAGATACTTGCCCCGCAATACACCGACGACGTCCACGTTCCATGTGCTATTCCAATGCTTTGTCATAAGGGTAATGCCGTCATAGTAGTGAGGCGTAAATGCCATGCGCGGGTCATCATCCTCTGTGCCTTTGACTTCTGGTGGTAGCTCAAGAGTCGGATACTGCATCAACATGATGCAGTCTTTGTGATGGCTGCGACAGGCGTCTCTGAATCGCCGCCAGAAGTCAATAAAGTAGGTATTGGTAAACTGCGGATAGTCGATCGTCTTGCCCGTCCGAGGGTTCTTTGCAAAGTAATCCTTCTTCAATAATGTATCCGTATCAGTATCCCATACGCCATGCTGGGCCCAGATACACTCGCCCAGTTTCCAGCTAGGGTCTCGCTTCCAGCCGTATTTGCTATCATCAAAGTCCGCCGGAAGCCACGCCTTCTCGCCGTGGGGGTCAACCAAGGTGGTTCCCGTCTTGTACGGACCAAGACCACCCATTTCCCACGTCTCAATCTCACATGCCCTGCCCATGCCAGTTAGAAAAGTCTGCCACATGGTAGGACATGTTCCCTTCTTCAGCGGATGTTCCTTGGGGATAACTGAGAGGTCTTGATAGCCGGTCATGCCCTTGTTGGGCTCATTCATGCTCTCCCAGCCCATTACAACTTCATTCTCCAAATCACCTGCCTCATGTATACGCTTGGCCAGATGCGCGCATGCACCCACAAAGTGCTTTTGAAGATAATCTTGGATATTTATCCCATCGATTTTGCACTTTGGCGCAAAGTCTCTTCCGGCAAAGAAAAGCGTGAAAATGGTACCAGCCGCCAGACGGTAGTAGTTTGTCGACCAAATCATTTTAGGGAACTTGTCAGGCTCTGGGTATGTATTTTGGACAATGGCGGCCTCCGTCGCAGCGAAACTGAAGGGGTTCAAGCCGCATGCATAGATTGTCCACATTGGCGCACCAGAACCTCCTGTGAATCGTGACCAGACATCTTGATGAGGATCCATGAATATGTAGAAGCCGTACGACTTGGCTATACGCAGAATCTCAATCGTGTGCTGAATAAAGTCTTCGTCATAGATGCCGGGTCCAGCGGCCTCGATGGCCTCCCACGTGAATATGTAGCGGATTGTGTTGAATCCATATCTCTTCAGCCGTGCAAAATGTGTCGCTGCGTCGTCTTTTGTAAACGGGCGTTTGTGGAAGGAAACGTCATCGCCGTCGAAGAAATGGTCGCCTACGTGCGAAGGGAGCTCGGGTTCGCTCGGGAGCTTGGCATCTGCCGCGACGTTTATGCCGCGAAGGACAACCTGCCGGCCAGTAGCATCGCGAAACTGCCCATCCTCTATGGTCAACCGGAACGACATGTCGGCGGTTGGCTACCGGTTCCGTGGAGAGCCTCGATGTTGCCGCGTGGCCCTGATGTCGATAGGGGCAGAAGGCGATATGCCGCGAAACGATTGTGCGCCGACCGGGTGCCTACTTTCCGCTACTCTGGAGGCGAAACGTTCCTTAATCAGGTCAGCGTCGCGATCCGCAGAGAAAGAATTCAATGCGCATGAATTCAAAGCAAGTAAGTCGTGGGAACGCTGTGAGTTTGGCAAGTGACTTTCCAGCACACGGCGAGTTTAGGAATGACCACCACGCCAACGGGTGACATCAGTTAAATGGATCCGCCGCGGAATGGCCCACTAGAGGCCAACCTCCAGTAGAGGAGCAGCCAAGTATATAACCACTGCTTACCTAGTAATTTCATAATTAAAACAAAATATTCCAAAAAAAAAAAAAACTACTGATTTGTTTTTAATTTTTAATTTTTTCACTAATAAATCCAAACTGCACTTAAAAATAATAAGCCAATAAGCCCCGCTGTGAGGTTGAGTGTATTCCGAGTCAGAGCTGACGACTCGTGTGGTAACATCGGCATCGCCATGTCCAGATGACCGCTCAGTGTCAAGTTCTGAAATGCAGCATGATTGTGTCATATTCGCACAATCTATGAAACTATTTAACAACTTAAAGAAAAAAAAAAGTACATACAAGTCCGTAAGCTATGTGTGGCCAAGGCAACTACCGGGAATAGGACATGCTTTGTTCCTTGCTCCCGCTATTTAACGTGCAGAGGGCTGAACGACCGGAAGCTCCGTCATTTGAGGGTGCTCAACCTCCATACGGCTCTCTCCAATCTCGACAGGCTCGTTATTACGTTGTCCAATATCCCATATGCCACCACTCCATGCAGGTAGGCTTTCTCCCTCGCCTGCGCCCCAGATGAGATCCTTGTACAATTCTGGCTTTGGGTAATCATCTCCAAAGATGTATGTGCTGAACCACCACGGAAGATATGACTTGACTTGGAAGCTCATAAATTCTCGTTTGGAGACCGCGAAAATCAGATCGAGCTCTTCCAAACTGCGTCGCTTTGTCTCCTCAACTAAGAGAAATACCAAGACAAACGCTACAACATTGAGCCCGCTGAACAGGCCAAGAGTGCCACTATCGCCCAACGCCGTTTTGATGCTGCAAATGCACATTAGCCAGATTAAGTACACCAGATTTGATTGAAAGCTCACCTGGGGAAAAAGATGGATAGAAGGCCTGCGAATCCAAGGTTGATCGAAATTGCCCATGCCGTTCCCTAGCTCAATCAGTATGCGTCATTTGCCAACAAGCACGAGAACAAGTCTTACCGCTTCTCTATGTGACAGTGGGAAGCTCTCCGACGCCAAGGTAAAAGGGATAGGACCCAAACCTGGCGAATACGCAACGGAAAAAACTGCAGGGGGTGCTGGTAAGTCATTGGTGACCTTATATATTGCTAAAGGCAAATCTCACGGAACAAAAATACGGCAACAATGCCAGTCCTCGTCGACGGGTTGTCAATCATAAATGCGAGTGCTGCCCCGAGCATGAACACTGCCATTAACGGAAGCGTTGTGAGCAGCCACTTTCTTCGGCCAATGGTATCAATGCTTTTGATAGCTGGAAGCCCGAAAAAGAAGTTTATGGCGCCTGAAATGTTAATACGTGCATTTACATATGGGCGTGAACTATGGTAAAACTCACCGAATCCAAGGCTGTAGCCCATTGTGATCTCAATTGACCTTGAACCAGCGCTCGTAAAGATGACACCTACTCCTGGTTAGAAATGCGCAATAATGCAATCAGTGAAGAGCTCAGACCAGAATAAAACGCCAAAAGATTAACTATTCAGTGTTTGTTAGCACAAAAGCGCCCATGCTAGAGTGAGATTTCTTGCAGTAGTACTAACCTCCACACAGCTGCTGGGAAAGATTAACTGTTGAAGTTGACAGCACAGCATTGAGCAGTCTTCGTTGCCGGAAAAGCTGCCAAAATTGCATGACAAAATCCCACATGGCCCATCGAAACCCAGGAGACCGAGTGGATTGCGGATCTAAATCGCCAAATCCAATGTGTTCCTGCTGAAGCGCCTTTGACACGACATACATGTCCCTCAGCGCTTGTAGCTGTGAAAAGGTTAGAGTTCTTTCTTGCTTCTTAAAAGGGACAAGGCCTCAATACAAACCTCTGTATTTCGAACTTTGCGAAGTATCTTTAAAGCCTGTTCTGTACTGTAATTGGGCCCCTTCATAAGGTGGTAACGCGGAGACTCGGGGCAGAACCAGAAGGCCATGACAAGTAATGCCAAGCTAGGCACAGCAGGAGCACCTTGAATCAAGCCAAGTGTAGTTCGAGGGTCTCCGGAAACTGTAAACATAAGATTAAAGGCAAATCCCAGCATGATACCGCAGGCAACCCTGTGAAAGCCCATGTCAGCGTTTGCAGCCATGATGTTGGAAACACCAACTCACCATAATTGCCATGCCAAGATGGTAGACCCGCGCCAGAAACCTACAGCAGACTCTGATGCTAGAATTGGAGTAGATACAGCTTTGATTCCCATGCCTTGCATTTTGTTAGTACCTATGCGGCCAAAAGCTTTGGTCTCTGGCTCACCGATTCCATTTACTGCCCGTATGGCGAAGAGCGTCGTCCATGACCTGGCGAATATTGAGCCGATAGAACTGGCCAAAATAAAAGCTGCTGCAATTCCAATTCCACCCTTTCTACCAAACCAATAGTTGACGGGGAGAGAAAGCGGACAGCCAACAAGAGCGGCGAAAAACCACGGTGATGCATTGGCTGCTCCTAAGCGCCAGTCGTTGGCTTCGTTCGCCGTGTTTCCAACAGGGTCGTCTATTCCCCATTCTTGTTTATACAGAGTCGCGCCGTTGAAGGATGATTGAACAAATCCTGCGTTTAGCAACATCAGCTTCAGCTCTTTAACAGAAGACACACGGCTGAGAAAACGTAGCTAACCTTGTAGTAGTGCTGCCAGTGACACCGTCGCAATTACAATCCGCATACCCCTTTCACTAAACGGCACATCCCTTTCTTTACGCAGCGCAAGCTTCTCCTCTTTCGTGAGATGAACCATGATGTTTTCCCCTGCGTGAAAGCCGTCATATCTGGCGAGTTCGTCGTAGAAACGAACATCCTTTGCAACCCTTGCCGCTCGAAGAAGATCCTCATACCTTACAGACGGAAGAGAGGTTTCGATGAATAGCTGCACGTCATTTTGTAACTCCTCATCTGTAAAGTGGGCTGCGTTTTACATGTTAAAATTTGGGGGCTGCGTCTTAAGGGACTGCTCCGACAGCTTACCAAGAGGGTTTTCGATGACTGCTCCGTCGTTTGTGTGTCTATTTTGTGCTTTGGCTCGACTGACCATTGTCGATGTATACGTTCGATTTTTAGTAGTAAAAGAAAGTCGGTTTGCAGTGTCAATTACTTCAATAGCAGGATGTTTCCGGAAATGATAGTATTATATTAACGACTACTCTCAACGTAGCCCCTCATTTATAACTACGCACATCGAATACAATGTGAACAGCATCAGCCATCACGCAAAATGGCTGGATGCCTTGTATGCAGCCACATACGACGCAGAGGCACAGCTAGTAGTGCTTGAGCGTGACACCTTACATATGGGCGTCGTGCCATATCCCTAAATAGCATCTCAGTAGAAACCTCGACTCAATTTGAGCCCTTTGCGAGAAAACTGCTTTTTGTTCGCAAAAATTATATTTTTGGTTTAGCCTGTATCATGTGGAGGAGTGTCGGTCGTGTGCTCCCCTACACATAAGGCATACTCAGAGGACTGAGAGATAGTGATTGGGTGCACTCACGCCACGCACAGCGCCACTCTGCAGGTGAATTAGGCTGCCATTTACTATAAAAGGTTGCTTCTCGCTTACATGGATACCTCCTGGTATCAAACTTCTGCGGTGGCATTATATTCATTTTATGCTGATAAGTTGATAAATAAGTCAAGAAGCGCAGCGCTTTACTGGGGACGTCCTTATAGGGCAAGCTGGGAAACGTTGAGGGAGACCTTTCCGCAAAAATAGATTAGAACTGAACTGCTGGACTGTAATGTAACAGCCAGAAGATCTCCGTGTCAGTTTGACAGCTTTAGCGGCTCTTCTTGGTCACCCCCGTATCCTCGAAATTCCGTCATTGGGCGTGTCACGAGCTTGACAATAGTGAGGCGCAATTAGGCAGCTCTGAAAAGCCAAACTGTCATTGGCCGGACTCACATAGCTCACAGGTGACAACATATCTTCTTGGCAAGAGGAATGCCTGCCTCCGCGCAGATCTTGGGCTTGAAATCAGACGAACCGAGGCGGGAAAGGCCGGGTTATATCCCATTGGTGAGACTCGGCCTAAATAGGAAGCAACGGCTCCAGCTGGCTTATGACGGAGAAAGCAGAAAGCCGACACCTGTTGCCGCTTCTATAGTATGACAAAAAGCGATACATTGGCCTATGAAAAATCAAAAATTCCCTTCAAAAACTCACGCGTATCTATGCCGAGTGATCGGCAGACAACAACATATCAGTTCCCATGGCATTGTTTAGATGACGAGAGAGCGCATTTGGAGCATAATTAATTCAAATTGTGGAGGGGAAACATGTCCCAGAGGGGGGGCCAGATGGGTACGACGTATTTAACAGCAGACAGACTTACTAGAGGACCCATCACCAAATTTCTTTGCATTGCGATATTCATACAGTTTATTGTATAGAAGTGTGTTGAAGGCTACTTTTAAATTAGTTTTAATCCGTACAGCGTTGATTTGCTCAGTGGTTTTGCAAGTGCCTGGTCGGGCTTTCTTCGGATAACCCTCCCACGTCACACTGCTCCATTGTGCCCACACCTCGCGCTGGCTATGACGACCTAGTCAGAGTGGTAACAGCAGAACTTAAAAGGCAACTGCTGGGCTAATTGTGGTTTGCATTGGCGTCAAAAACAGGACATAAACAGCTACTGTGCCTAATGCATGCTTAAGGAGCATCCCAGGGCTCAAAGGATTGTCAAGGTGCATCTCCAACGCGACACCAAGCAGTCTCACATTGTACTCTTCTTGACTAGTGGATGGTTGAGGCAGCAGCTCACCACCACCAGCTGAGGAAATAATGTCGGGCGCTAAAGCTGCCTTGAAGGCCATAAATGACGCCATCCGCACTCAAGACTTTGACGATGCAATTACCAAGGCTCAGAGCCTGGTAGAAAAGGATCCCAAGAGCTACCAAGGGTATGTCAAGCTGAAACCGCCTCATTTTCACATACAGATTTCTAATACGTCGAAAGTCAAATATTCCTGGCTTTTGCTCTCGACAAGAAATCAAGAGTCGACGAGGCAGAGAATGTCTACAAAACGGCCACGGGGCTCAAGCCAAGCGACGCCCAAGCTTGGCAAGGCTTAATCAAGCTTTACGAGAAGCAAGGCCCCAAGAAACTGGTCGACTACCAGCATGCCGTCGTGAACCTAGCTCACATCTTCCGCGATGCGGATGACATGTACAAGTGTCAAGATGTGGTGGACAAGTTCGTTGATTTTGCCCGTGTGCGCGGCGATAAGCTGCAATACGCAGACGCTTTGTGGATTCAGCTGCCGGAGAGTCCTCTGTATCCTATCCTCGAAGGCCGTTTTCCATCACCAGCCAAGACTTACGAAACCATCGCTCTAATCATCGAAGATTTTGAGAAGAAGAGGATAAATACCCTCATTGGAGAGCGCAGGACACGCCTAGGTGCTAGGCTTAATGAAGTCACAGCGGAAGTGAAGCGCGAAATCTATGGCCAAAGCAAACTAGAAGATACCTACAAAATGCTCATCAACTGGACAAACGATGACGATTTGCGGCGAACATATGAGGAGAAGCTCCTCCAATATTGCTACGATCGTCTCCTAGCCCTGTCATCTGGCCCTGAAAAGACTGCCGAACTCGAAAAAGTCAACGGCCTTGCGAATGACATGGTCGTCATTAATCATCCATATAAGCTCGCCTGGGACATCGCCATCAACTGGCAAGATAAACAGGAGATCAAAGAATACAATGTTGACGTACTCAGGAGCTACTGCGCCTTTTTCCCGGAAAGCGACCTGTACAAGGTCATCACCGCATACCTCACCTCTCCGTTGTCACCATTCCCTGCCGCTAAAGAAGCTCCTCGGAAACCTTCTGCTGCTGAGCTTTCGGACGACAGTGACGACGATGATGACGGTGGTGTCCCTACATCTGTGGTGCCTATGACCGATGAAGATCGTCTTATCATGATCACAGAAGGTATTACTGGTAGTGAATCTACATTAGGATATCGCCTCGTCGGCGAGTACTTTCTACACTATGGCGAATACGAGAGCACAGTCGAGTTTATGCGAAAGGCAACGCAGTGGATCGCTAAAGAGAAGTCGCGAACCGGTATATCCTATGCAAACACTGCTGATGCTTATGCACTCTGTCTCGGAACGTCTTTGGTATATTATCAATCTCCAAGACACCATGCAGAGGCAAAAACACTTTTCGACGGTGTTCTGGAGCACAATTCCTCTTCTACTCCCGCCATGATTGGCGTTGGTCTTATTTACGAGGAAGAGGAAGAATATGACCAGGCCATTGATTTCCTTGAACGCGCGCTGCAGAGAGACAAGACCAATATTCGAGTCAAATCTGAGGCTGCCTGGGTTAAAGCTCTAAAAGGAGACTGGCAGCAAGCAGGAGATGAGCTACAGCAGTGCCTTAAAGAACTTGAAAAGAGAGACTCTGATAAGGAGCTGCTGGCAGACACCCAATATCGTTACGGCTCTTGCTTGTGGAATATTGATACAAGCCGACAAGCGAGAAAACAGCGCAAGGGAGAATGCTCCTATGCGTATTGGCTCTTGGCCTTGAACAGCAACTTGAATCATGCACCAACATATACCAGCTTAGGTATCTACTATAATGATTATGCCAAAGACAAGAAGCGAGCTCGAAGATGCTTTCAGAAAGCGCTTGAATTATCTGCCGCCGAGGTTGTGGCTGCGGAGCGCCTGGCTCGTTCATTCGCAGACGACGGCGATTGGGACAGAGTGGAATTGGTTGCGCAGCGGGTAGTGGACTCGGGCAAAGTGAAGCCTCCTCCAGGATCCAAACGCAAGGGTATTAGCTGGCCGTTTGCCGCTCTTGGTGTTGCAGAGTTGAACAAGCAGGATTTCCACAAATCCATCGTATCTTTCCAATCGGCCTTGAGGATATCCCCTGACGACTATCACTGCTGGGTTGGGCTGGGAGAGAGCTATCACAGTTCTGGCCGATACATTGCCGCTACAAAGGCAATCTTGAATGCTCAGAAGCTCGAAAGCGAGTCCAAAGTGGATCTTTCCGCAGATTCATGGTTCGCAAAATACATGCTTGCTAACATCAAGCGTGAGTTGGGAGAATATGATGATGCTATTGAGTTATATCAATCTGTCATCGAGACTCATCCCGGAGAAGAGGGCGTAATTATTGCCATAATGCAAACTATCGTCGACAATGCGCTGGTCAGCGTAGAAAGAGGACAGTATGGTAAAGCCACACATCTCGGTACGGAAGCTCTCACGTTTGCTGCATCGACTGATGACGGTGTCATGCAAACATTTAATTACTGGAAAACTGTTGGTGATGCATGCTCAGTATTTACCTCCGTCCAGAGTCGCACTGCGGATTTTCCGCTCCAGGATATCCGTTACTTGCTTGAGCGCGCTCCTCAGGAGTCATTTAACATGATGGCCGAGGTCGACAAGGTCAGCACGGATGTCGTATTCTCGAAAGGGATATACTCGAACGATGAACAACCCGGCGTTGAACTCACACGCTGCTTACAAGCCACAATACTCGCCCACAAAGCTGCTATCCACATCTCTTCTGGAGATATCCATGCGCAGGCAGTGGCTCACTACAACCTTGGATGGGCCGAATACAGAGCACATACTTGTTTGCCTTCTCAACTACGCAAAAAGCCTAGCAGTTATTCGAGAGCAGCTATACGTTGCTTCAAGCGAGCCATCGAGCTTGAAGCAGGAAACGCCGAGTTTTGGAACGCCATGGGTGTCGTGACTAGTGAAGTGAATGTATCTGTCTCCCAGCATGCCTTTGTTCGAAGTCTTCACATCAATGAAAGAAGCCCAGTCTCATGGACCAATCTTGGTGCCCTGGCGCTTATTTCTGGCGATTATAAGCTGGCAAACGAAGTATTCACCAGAGCACAGTCAACCGATCCTGATTACGCCCATGCATGGCTTGGCCAGGCGTTTGTTGCGTTGCTTTATGGTGAAGCGAAAGAAGCAAGAGGCCTGTTTACACACGCAATGGAAATTTCCGACTCCTCATCGTTACCCACGCGCCACCATTTCTCATCCTCTATGTTCGATCATATTTTAACGGCGCCTGCAAATATGACTATTGCATCTCTGATCCAGCCAATCTTTGCACTCAGCCAAGTGCAGAGCCTGCGGCCGCAAGATTTTGCATTTGGTCATCTTGCCAGCATGTTTTTGGAGCGAACACATGATAACGCTCGCGCGGTAGAAACACTGGAAAAGATAAGCTCCAGTATCGAAGCCGACTATGAGCAGACTGAGTCTCCAGATAGCCTATCGCGTTTCACCTTGGCCAGAATTGATCTTGCTCGCGCTTATCTGGCGGCTGGATCATACGAACAGGCAATTGAATGCGGCCAGATGGCGCTCGGTCTGAGCAGCGACGAACAAGAGAGCGAGCTATCCAAGGACCAGCGCAAGAAGGCACGGCTATCAGCTCATCTGACTGTTGGACTGGCACAGTTCTATCAAAAGAACTACGAGGAAGCCGAGAAGTGCTTCGAGTCCGCCTTGGAGGAATCAGACAACAACCCCGATGCAACATGTTTACTTGCACAGGTACTGTGGGCACAAGGCACAGATGAAGCGAAAGACAAGGCGCGCGGTGCTCTATTCGAAGTTATTGAAAATCACCCAGAGCACATACAAAGCGTTCTGCTTCTCGGTGTAATCGGGCTACTGGATAATGACGAAGGCAGTTTGGAAGCCGTTGTGGAGGAACTTCAGGGTCTGCGTACCAAGGACAAGGTGACAGCGGCTGAACAGTCGCAGATTGGCGAGGTTCTGCGAGCCATTGCCACGTTTGGCGAGGGCAAGACCAAAGAAGACAAAATGTCCCAAATACAGACGGACGTCATGCTACACCCCAACTTGCCCCATGGTTGGTCAGCTTTGGCGTCGGCGTCCGAGAGCCAATACGCATCTCAGGCGGCACTAAAGGTCGCTCAGAGAGGCATTCCGCCGCGTGGGCAGCTGGACGCCGAGGGTCTAGCCAAGGCGTATGCTGGAACTGGTTCCGTAGCAGACGCCCAGCGAGCTACGGTACTTGCTCCATGGGAAAAGACTAACTGGTCCTCATTAGAATTGGCAACTGCAGGTGTTTGAGTGTCGTGATTTGAGTATATCGAAAGACACGTTGTTATGAAATCAAAATAGAGACATAGAACTTGAAATAACTTGAATGTAAATGATGGCTTGTACTTTAAGGTTTTGCCATGAATTCCAAATAGCCCTGGGTATCGTTTTTCCTGTATCTCTATCACAATGTTTGCCGTCCACATCTATTTAAACGGAGGATCCGCGACTAACGCTGAGGTCGGTCTGCTCCAACAGCCTGCTTCAACCTCTCCAGTCGCCCCTTGGACCAAGCTTCATGCCACAAATCAATCTTGCCGCCAAGTAAAACACAGCTTTCAGGCTTAAGAAGCACAGTACCCCGGGCAATCACCGTGCCAGCCTTGAGCACCATTTTCTCGCCCATGGTCGTCTTGCTGACGCCAATCTGATCAATCCTCTTCAACTCGACTGCAAACACCCTCTTCCCCTTGCAATCCTGCAACACCAACCGGTGCGTGGCATTCCGTCCCGCAGCAGGCGTCACCGTCGCGGCGGCCGACGTGGCATTTCTCCCACCCCGGGACGGCGCGGTAGCTTCCTCGCCGCCATCGACATCCTCCTCTGCCGTTACGCGGATAATCTCTCTCCCACGCGTCCTCTCACCGCGCTCAATGGCCTCGAGCTCCTCAATCTGCTCCCATCGACTCAGAGATAGGTTCTCAATGTCAACCACCTGCACGTGAATGTCGCGCTGGAGCCTGGTATCTTCGGCGCGCACGTTGTCAATGTCTGCGGGGAAAGCTGGTAGTGAGCCGTCGAGCACGGATGTGCTGTTTGAGAGGTCACAGGCTAGTAGGCGTGCTTTGGCCGTGGCGAGAAGTGAGGCAATGGGCGGAGGAGGTGTTCGTGAGCTGACCAGCCCTGTGAGAAAGGCATTTGAAGGTGGTGGTAGGCCCTGGGCTAGAATGGATGCCCGGAGCTGGGAAGTCAGGTCCATGAGCTGTGTTTACAGCTTGGCCTTGGCAGAATTTACATCTGGATGCTGTGCTTGTGAAGTATTGCGTGGATCTTTTGTTGAGGTTGTAGTATAAATAAGAAGCTGTGCCCGCCTGGAGCTGTGGCGTGGAGTTCTTCGATGTAGGTGGCGCCACACTCAATCCAGACAGACCACATGTCCGACTCTCCTCTAACAACACATGCCGAACGACAAACCACAGTCGCAAATGATAGCCGCGAGCCCTCAAAGCACATAGTCTGGCGTCTTTGCACGGCTCCTCTCCCATATATATATCACGATCAAACTACAACACCTCAGCGCCACCATGTCCACAATCGCCAGCCCCCGCGAGCCCTCCACGCCTCTCCGCCGTGTCCCCTCCAGCACAACCTCGTCCGCCCGCCCATCTCTCGACGCTTTGCGCTCTTCCGTCACATCGCCCGTGAACAATAATGCACCGCACCAACCGCCCGCCAACAAGCGCGCCAACCGCGCTGCTCTGCGCGAGTACTACAACCTGCGCGCCGCTGCGACGCCTAGGATAGAGCTCCCGGATTCCGAGGTGCCAGCTAGCGAGATTGACGCGCCTGGTTTCAAAACCGACGACTATATTGCCAAGGTTGTTGCAGAGAGTGGACTTGAAGACTTGCTCCGCCTCTACACGCGGGTCGTGGGAGAAGTGAGAGCCTTGGACGCGGAGAAGAAGGCGTTGGTGTATGATAATTATAGCAAGCTGATTGCCGCAACGGAGACGATTCACAAGGTAAAATTGGACCTCGTTTCTTTTCTGCGATCATATTCTAATTATACTCAAACAGATGCGATCCAACATGGACCCGTTGAACCCAATGGCGTCGACTCTAAACCCTGCCGTTGCCCAAATATACAGCCAAGCCTCCGAGATTCGAGAAACGCTGCGCAAGTCGATACCGGCCCCGGACTCGGAAGAAGGAATGCAGAGAAAATCACAATTACAGAAACAAAGGACAAAAGAGCTTGCAGTGCAAGTTCTGGCAACTCCAGAACGACTGCGGTCGCTGGTAAAGGAGGGCAAGCTGGACGAAGCACGAGCTGAGTGGGAGACGCCACGACGATTACTGGAGACGTGGAAAGAGAAAGGCCTGGGTGGCGATGATGTGCAAGAGTGCATAGACGAAGGAGATGCTGCTCTTCGTCGAAATGCAGACCAAGAGGTAGCTCGGCCGTCGAAAGATGGACAATGACCGAATGTACAATAGGCATAATATTAGAACATCATTCATGCATATATAGAGCGAAAAACGGCAGAATACAAAATTTCAAAGCTTAACACGATTTTAATATTTAATATTTTCAAATCCACTTTTCAACTCCTATTTGCTCTCCTTTACTCCAAATCACCAACATCCAAAATCGTAAACGGATCCTTGTCATACTTGCTGAGCACAACCTTTGCGCTCGGCACGCTAGTCTGAATCTCCTTTTCAAGCGCAGGGCCAAGCACCTCCTGCAGGTAGCTCCTCTCCGAGTTGCTGTGAAATACTTGTACAAGTGTTCTACCCTGCTGAATCGCACGTAGCGCCGAGTGGTGGCTCGTCTCGCCCGTAAACAGCAGATCAACGTCTGCAGCCTTGAGGACGTCGTATCCACTGCCAGCGCAGACACCAAAGTTGCGGATCTTTGTCGTCTGTACGCTTGCGCCAACAGGAGAAGCGACCATGACATGGCGCAGACCACCTAGCTTGGTGGCGATGCGCTTCAGGATCTCTGGGAGGGGCACAGCGTTGCCCTGGAAGTCGCCGAGGGCGCCGTAGCCTGCGCCTTCGTGCGTCTCTGGCGCCGTCTTGCATGGGATGGCAACGGATCGTGTGGTCTTGTGAGGGCCGGAAATGACATCCGCCAGCCAGGTGTTGAGACCCTTTGGCGCAGCATCGACGGCCGTATGAGGGCAGTAGACTGCGATGCCGGCGCGGGCGAGCATCAGGAGCGTTGTCTGCTGAGGGTCCTTGTCTGTGATGGACTTGAGGCCAGAGAAGATGAAAGGGTCTGGTTGTAAAGTTGAAATGTAAGTATATATACTGAATGCCTTGTCAAGAGTTCGAATGGGTGGCTTACGGTAGCTGACAATAACGCTAGCCTTTTGCTCAATGGCATCAGCAGCGACTTGGTACGTGAGGTCATTCGTCACCATCACAACAGGGCGCTGGTCAGCACCGGCTACCTCATGATTACCAACCAAGAGGCCAACGTTATCCCATGACCTGTCTGCAATCTCCTCGGGGTATCTATAAAGCTCCATCATTAGAATATACTCGGTAATTGTCCTTGTTTATGAAACATACAGCTTCTTCATCGAGTCAGCCACGACTCGAGTAAACTTGGATGGCTCAACATTCCACGCTCCCCAAGCTCCCTGTCCCTTTCCATCCATATCGACTGGGAAGCGCGTATCCAGAGAGCTAGAGAATGGTCTCTTTTGTGTGATGCAGAATGCTCGAGTAGCTGCAGGGGATCCTATTCGATACTGGCGCGCAGCTATCTTAACTAGTCGGTTAAGGGACCTGTATGTGACAAAGACAGACTTTGCAGAACCAATTGCCTGCATGTCCCGACTATAGCAAACACCTGAATAGACCTAGCTGAAAGTCTTTCAAGAATTATAAACAAAATAAGATGTAGCTGCTGATTTGGTCAAAAGAATACTAAGCTTGGTCCCACGGTGAAGCTTGGTGGTTGCGCGAAGCACCAAAATGCTCGATGAGCTCATACCGTGTGCCAATCCGCACTCACCCGACTCGCCGCACTGTTCGGCTTCGCACATGCCGGCTCCGTCGCATACTCCGGTCCAACAGCTGCAAGGCCATCTAATCAATCGCATCTTCTTGCGCACCTCACTATTTTTTCTTCTATTTTTCTTCTTCCTTCCTCTATTACCACATAAGCAATGGCACAAATAACAGACGCTTCCATGCGTGAGAGAATCACGGAACGCCTCGAAGCTGTCCATGTTGAAGTCTCCGACATGTCAGGTACGTTGACCTCAGTGCTTTGTCGCATCTCATATGTCGCGTGCCAATCCCCACGGGCTGCAGACTCTCCATCATTCTCGGCACAAGACAGTAAATCGAATACGCTACTAACAAGTCTTGCTATCGCCATGAACAGGCGGCTGCGGTCAAGCATTCGCCTCACTCATTGTCTCACCCAAGTTCCAAGGCCTCACATCGCTCAAGCGCCATCGCCTCGTCAACGCCGCTCTAAAGGAGGAAATTGCTAGCATCCACGCCTGGACAGCAAGATGTCAAACACCAGAGGAGTGGGAGCGTACAAAGGCAACTGCGGCGCCGCCAACAGACGGCACTGTGGGTGGCCATGTTGAAGGCACGCAGCAGTGACGAAAGTGGATGTTGGTCAAGTCGCAGTGAGACGGAAAAGTTGAGGAAGAAATTTATTACGAAATAACTCGTCATGGATTTCATAGGAAGTAGCTTTTTTTAAGACTTTAGACGCTGGGAGAATGTAAGGTGCGCGAATACCACGTTCATAGAATTCCATGGGCAAAAGTTGGATTTTTGACAATACATCTTGAATTAAAAACGCTTTCGAATTTTACAATCCTACCTCTTGCATCTATTCACTAGCAAAAAGGCACAATTATCTGCCGCTTGCGAATAACTATAGATTCTTCTACCCTTTACGCCTTTTAGAGGAGCCCCAAGAGGTCATCGCTATCCTTCTTCGGCTGTTGCTGCTGCGAGGAGCCAGATTGATCACCATGCAGTTGCGAGGCGGCCGGGCCAGGCTCGTTAGACGGACCTCCAAAGTTCATTCCCTCAAAACCATTCATCAAATCGTTCATGCCACTGCCGCTGTTCATGCCACCCGCACCACTCGCACCGCCCATGCCGCTCATGCCAGCCATGTCACCCATACCGCCCATGCCTCCTTGGGCACTGTTACTTGCCTGCGGCGCCGGTGCGTCAAACATACTCATCATATCCGCCATTGCTCCAGATTGTGTCCCTGCAGCCGGGCTGGCCATTCGGTCTGGTGTTGCCGTCGCGCTGTTCTGTTCTTGTGACGCCGGCGCTGCACCATCAAAGTCGATGTCCAATAGATTCTCGATGTTGTTCTGCGATGGGCCACTGCTGCCTGTGCCATTAGCACCAGCTGCAGCAATTGAAGCAGCAATCGGGTCATCAGTGGCGTTTTGGCGCTGTTCTTGAATGGCAGCGCGTTGAATTTCATCGGCACCAAACCGTCCTTTGCCAACAAACGACTCCGGAGGCTTGTGGTACACAGATGCCAATGTAGAAAGCTCTGTTAGAAGCTGCTCAAGAAGTGATGGGGGAAGGCTAGTCATAGTGGTCGTGATTGTGGGCTTCTGGGACAGAACAATATTCTTTGCGCAATGTTAGCCTTTCGGGCCCGGAGGTTGATTAAGTGTGTGAAACGTACCTTGGCAACATCCAGGTCGCCCGACAGCAAACGCCAGTAGACGTACGCTCGATCACGGATATCGGGGTTGTCGTTTTCTGCTGTGGCTGCCTGAAGAACCTTTTGAACCAGCCCCTGGCTGTTGTTGGGCTTCTTCAAGAAGAGCTTCACAACGGCAGTCAGTATTTGCAACTGCGTCTGTTTCGTTTTGTTAGCAAATTTCGCCTGAGGTACTACGTCACAAAGTGAAATCCATACCTGAGTAAATTCTTCCATGAAGCCCTCCACGAAACTTTCCAGAATCTGGTCTGCATTGTTTATCTTCTCCGCATACTCTCCCACTATCCAGATGAGCGAGCCGCGTGCGCCTGGTTCATCGAGGTCATCGATGTGCTTGCAAAGAGTGGGAATGACGCCTTCATAACCAGGGTACTTGCGCAGAATATCTTTGATGACGACAATGACTTCCTGGACGACATAATTGACTTTTGTTGAGATCAAGTCTTCCAAGGCTTGGACGCATTTAGCGCTGGCGCTCTCAATCTTGATGGCGACTTGACCGATAGCCTTGACAGCGCGACGGACAAAGTCCATGTCAACTTCCAGTGCGTATTCTTTGAGTTCAGCAAGTAGCTGCTCAAAGTTTTTCTCGTTTGCTATTCTGACCATAATCTCCAACTTTTGCAACTTGAGATACGGCGGGTCGTTGTATTTGCAGAAAAACACGCGCATTTCCTTGCTAAGGATATCCGGCTTTGCTTGCAGGAGAAGATCGATATTTCTCAAGGCAACATACTGAACCTCTGGGGCAGAGGCGACGAGCGACACTATTTGTTCTTGTCAGCGGTTGTTCTCGTTTTAGAATAACATGGCAAGGTTTACCAAGTGGTGGTGCCATCTTCTTAAGATATGACCGGACCAGCTCAGAGTTGATAGACTTCATGTGAGTGAAGACAACTTTGATAGCCGCCAAGACGACACTCGGATTGACGTGCTGGAACTGCGGTGTGACACGTTCGCAGATGTGCTCCGACTCCTTGACATCGACAGCAGAATAGTTGGCCAAAGTGGACAGGAGTGTAACCCTTCCCCATTCTGTGCATTCATTCAGGGCCATGAGAAGCTTCTTGAGAGTGGCAGGTGTAATGACGAGCGCTCTCGTCTCTGGTGCTGTCTCGTAAATCTCGGACAGCGCCTGGACCGAGTTGGCGACAACCATAGGGTTGGGATCACCAATCAGCTCTTGCAAAGTCTCCAAAAAGCCGTTCTCGATGCACAGTGACGGGTTCAAGTCAAACAACTTGGCTACGCAAATAGCGGCTGTTTTGCGAACATACGGCGATTCGTCTCGTAACGTTTTTCGTAATGGTTCCTCCATGTAGTCCACCATTTTATCTACTCGAATGCATCCCATTGTCCGAACAGCTAAGGCTCGTACCAATGGGTTCGGGTCTTCTGAGTCCTGCACAAACGTGTTGACGGCGAGAATGCAGAGGTCGGGGTGGGACTTGGCGTAGTTCCTGCGAAACTGTTAGATTGAATTGTTATCAAGAACTGTAAATGGGGGCATAAAAGCGCACATTAGATAGAGGTAAACCAATTTCTTCTGGTCCAAGTCACCCGTCGCAATATTCTTCAGCACGTCCGGGAAAAGGGCAGAGACATCCTTGCCCAGCGTCATAGCCATGATGGTCTTTTGAATCGACTCTTTGCGCTCGTAGGCATACTGAGAAACCAGGCCAGCTCGGAGCTCAAATGTCTCTCCCTTTCGAGGCGCCGCAAAGGCACCCCGGATGCGGTTTACCGCCATGATCGAGGCTTTTGACGTCGTTGGAGGGGCAGGCGTTGGGGAATCGGTGACGGCGTCGCCGGTGACAATGGCGGTTGAACGAGATGCGCGTCTCTATCACCGCTGATTACGCCTTGTGGCGTGCAAGTCGAGAGTCTATGTGCTGCGAATCGTGATGCTGGTTTAGGTCGAGTTTGGCTGCGTCCGCGTCGCACGTGTAGCTAATGGACATGTAATTCGGACGCTGAGGCAGCTTCGTAAGATTCGCTTGGTGGCATTGAACGCCCCATACTTTTAGTGGTGCCAGACCTTGGCCATCTGGGCGGCCCCCTATACAGAGGTGGAGCACTAACAATTTTGGACACCACGGAGCTTAGTCACCACAATTCAGCTAATACATCTCATGATGAAACCTCCCTGGACGAATGTGTTCATAATTCTCTTGTAAAGTTAACAGAATCTCGGCCATCTTCATGCCCGAGAATGGTAAGTGCCATTCCCTCTTAAATTATTTCTGGAGTTTTCTGACATTCCTTCAGGCGACTCTTCCGAACCTTCGCCGACTCTTTATTGAGTCGCGAACGGACGACGAGGAGAGAGAAATATCGCGGAAAGCAGTGAGCTCTGCTACCTGCCTACTTTGGTATCGAACTATGCTAACAATAGATTCAGTTTTACAATGCTGTTTTATTCATGGGCTCTGTAGCTGTATTCAGTCTCATCGCCCAGAAGCTGAACGCTGGCAAATGACAAGGCCTCAGACATTAAATGATACCCCATCAGGACGAATATCATTCGGAAATGGATGTACGATAAATAGTGATGAGTGTGGAAATAGCATAATTCTAACGACTTGCATTATTATATACACCTTTGGCACCCTACAGGTTTTCGCTCTCCTCTTCCACGCCTTTTGCTTCAGCATTAGCTGCCGGTGCTTTAGCCTCCTGTTTCCGCCACAGGCCCGCCAGAAACTCATTTGTACTGGCCTCTTCTATGCTTTTATCGTCTCTTTTCTTCAAAAATCTTGGAAATCTAAGGCTCAAACCTCTCTCATCACTAACTAGCCCTATAGCTGCTGTATAGGTTGGGCTAAGAGTTATGTCGGCAAACGCCATCTCCCAAACTTCATGGGGTTCAAACCAGATGTCTGGGCTAGGCCCGGAATACTCTATGAAGCTTGGTTTTTGCCACTTGGTGTTTTTCGGCTGACCAGTTTCTGTGCCATCATCATAGAACGCCTTGTTTGCCTTGTAAAATGCATCTGTAAAGCCGGATATGCACTTACATACCCCCTCTAGCATCCCGCTCTCTTCGTTGCGCACAGCCAATAAAATTGGCGACCACCATTTAGCCTTGCGGCCCTGGCCGTGCCAGCCTGCAATCGGTATAAGGTCCAGTGATTCAGAACTTGAGCTATAGTCCTTTTTCACTTTCAGCCAAGAGTCCAACCGTTTATCTGGCTCGTACGTTGCAAGCAAAGCTTTCCTCCGTGACTTTTTCTTTTCCGCCTCCTCCCCCTCGCCATTCTCTTTCGTCCTTCCTCTCGCTTTCGACTTTGCTTTCGGCGTCGACAGTTTCGGGTCTTCATTGGGGGGCCCAGCAGGTTCATCGCCGATATATGGCACATCAACAAGGTTGTCTAAAATTTTCACCATGATTCCTTCGCACTTGGTATCCGTGGCGGACTTGAAAAAATCAAGAACAGCTTCAGAATCGCCCGATGTGGCGTCAAGGCTCTTTACCCAAGTAAAGTGGTGAGGAACTTCGATAAAGAGCGACTTTAGTAGCTCCCGTCGCTCACGGAACGAACGATCTAGGAGTGGCTGACCATTGAGATACATCAGGTCAAAGGAGAAGAGACAGACATCAATCTTTATACTGCCAATTTCAACATCTTTTCGCGCGCGGTTGGTCAATGTCTGAAAATTTTTCAGCTCTCCAGTGGAGCTATCAACAGCAACGACCTCGCCCTCCATGATGAAGCTCGAGACACCGTCACCACGTATTTTGGGGACGAGTTCAACCAAGTCCGGATATTTGTCCGTCATGAGTTCCAAGTGGCGTGAGTAGATGGAAACTTTGCCTTGTTCATCGCAATGAACTTGCGCTCGCTGACCATCATACTTGTACTCACAGGCAAAATCACGACCCTGTAGCTTCGTAAGCATTTCTGAAAGGTCTCGAGTAATACTTCCCAGCATAGGGCGAAGGGGAATATGCAAAGCGAGGCCACATCGAACAAGCAGTTCATCACACACACCAATCTCCAGTAGAACAGGTATGAGGTCGTTGTAATTCGGCCGTCTCGCAAAACAGGCCTTTACGATTTCCTCTGCCCTGGCCCATATTTCTGCAAGCTCTTCTTTCTTCAATTTCGCAAATTCCGCCACATTTCGAGTTTCGAACGCAGCTGCTGGAGGCTTGGAAAGAAGAAATGCCCGCGATAAGGCGATCAGCATGGTCGTTTTAACGGCACCGATTCGCAGCTTAGAGCAGTTAGCAACACTTTGAGCATAAAGTAATCAAATAATACAACTTACATGCTGACACAATGTTCGCACAATGAACCGACTTTCTTCACCACCTCGAGCATCCTGTAGAAGCCTATCAACAATTCGCTGCTTCACTTCCGCGCTGCCTTGACCCTGTGTTGTAGCAACTTTGACTAAAGATTGGTAAACGCCCTTTATGGTCAATGGTTTTGGCTTGCGCAGTGTAAAGCTTTGTTTCTTCTTTGCTTCAAAAGCTACGTCGCCAGCATCGCCATATTTGTCATAAATGGCTTTGAGTGAGCGACTATCAAGTCCGCAGACATTTTTCAATGCTTTTGAGATTGCTGAGCCGCCTAATCCAAGCTCCAATGATATATATGCTGGCGAGATAGAGTTGGTAGCGAGCCAGACCTGATATATTAGCGTCTGCGGATAAAAGCGTTGTACTATTCACTTACTGCAGGAAGCAAGCTTTCCGGGTCGCCTTCTATCAAAACTCTAAGACAATTGACAAGCGTATCAACAATCTTTATTCGACTTGTTGTCCCGCTTATGAGAACAAAACATCTTGTGAGAAGTGCGTAAGACGCATCCCCTCCGTCCTTGTCCCAGTACTGTTTCAGCTGGTTGACATACTTCGAGGGCTCAAAGGTAACAGGAGGTTCATCAAATGGAATATTGACAGTAGTCTTATCCTCAGCCATACCAGCAGACTGTAGAGAGAGTGTCTGCCCCGAGACGCTGCTGTTTTGTTGCGCAAGTGGTGTAGACTCCGTTGCTGCACTAGATGACGCCACTTCTTTCGTGGGCGAGGTTACGGCTTTCAATTCGCCTGGCTGATTGCCTGGAGAGGGAGGCCCTTTCGAGCTTATTTCCTGGTTGTCATCTTCAACCTCGTTGTTCCATTCAGCCTGCAACTTCCGGGCCAATTCCTCATCTGTTAGGTGCTCCGTTGCCTGGGCTGAAGCCGTGTCGTTGGTGCTGGGCACTGGAGAGGAATCATTTGCTCTTTGCCTCGAAAAGAAGTATTCTAATCCTTTTGACTGGCCTTTGCCATTTTTGGAGTCATTGTTTAGCTTCCGCTTTTTCGACGGGCTAGACATGGTGATGTAGCCGCGGTTTAATCACGGATGCTGACCAAGTCAACTCAGGCCATGCACCAAAGCTCCATCAAGTGACGACGGGACCGGTTCAAGAAGCTTTTGCAGCCTCATTCATAGTTACATGAATATTTCATCCTCTCGGTCTCTTCTTCAGGTCCGTAAGAATTGGCCAAGAGAACACGTTGAACACGAACGCGATCATTACGGTCAGGTCTATGACATCCATCATCGCGATACCACGTGACCAACCTCGAAGCCGCCAGCACTCTCGCCGAGCGGGCATCCGCTCCAGCCAGCCCCAGAGTTGGCGGCGCTAAGCCCCTTTTGCGCGCACAAGAAACGACTCCCACAATCATTCGAATTCTTCTTCCTAGCCCCACCATCACCAACCTTCCGTCGACATCTCTCCTTTCAATATACCCCCCCTTCGACCACCGCCCAAGATGAACGGCGAGGATCCGCCCGAGAGGCCCGACTACGTTACCAGCATTATCAATGGCCTCGAGCGCTACAACCCTGAGGCTGTGAGTACCCTGGAGAACTATCTCCAGGAGCAGTGCGACCAGAAGTACTGTGATTGCAATGCCAACCGCACACTGCTAAAGCTGTGAGTGCTTCTACCCTACCATTTCAAACTGCAATACAACTTGAATTTATCGACTGTCTTTGTCCTGCATTGTAAATGATGACTCTACCGTCAACGTTTCCTATTATACTGAACGGGGCGGGTTACTTACCCAAGCCGCGTATGACGTGACCTTTGTGGAAGCTGAAACTACATGCCAATTTCACATTTTTACAACACTTTGCATATTCTCTTCTTCTTACAGCTCGCTAACAAGGCTGCCGTACATAGGTATCAGCTCAACCCCGACCGTATGAAGGATGAAGTCATCACAAACATCCTGGTCAAGGCCATGACTCAATTCCCTTCAGCACAATTCTCCCTCGCCCTGCACCTCATCAACCCCTCAAACGCCTCCACCGGTGAGCTCAACGAGGCTCTTACCAAGCTGCGCTCGCTCAACTCGCAACTGGAGGGTGCTCAGTACGCCGACTTCTGGGCCGATCTTGACGGCGACGACCTGTGCGCCGACCTCATTGCCGACATTTCAGGCTTTGAGGACATGGTTCGCCAGCGCATTGCTCAGCTCGTTTCCCAGGCTTTCCGTGAAGTTCAGCTGTCTCATCTCGAGGGCTGGCTCGGGCTAAACGAGGAGAAGACGAAGAAGTTTATTGCCGAGGTCTGCGGATGGAACGTCGACGGCGAAGGCAACATCAAGATCCCCGCCAACCCGGAAAATGAGGCTAAGAAGACTGAGATTCGCGAGGACGTCAACGTCGAACAGTTCTCTCGAGTCATTCGTCGCACTTGGGAGGAGACGGTATGAAAGCTGATTTCATAATTCTAAGCTATAAGCGGACGGCTGGATACATTTGGGCAAAATGGATGGGGTTTATACTTTGATGAATCGTGATGTGAAAACGGTTAATGTAACACCCGGGACGGAGTCCGATAGTTACTGGCGTTTAAGAGGACATTTGATTGACTGCAAAAGAAAGCGAAACCTGAAAAAGGAAAATCTACAGACAGCAAAGTAGAGCAGCTTGCCGCTTCGCTGTCCTTCACAGCAATATAAAAAAAGTATTAAATCAAAATCATGTCCACTCATGAGTGATATATGCGTCTATTCTATTGAAAGCTTATTATTTTGCAAGCAAGTCCCTTGCTCTATTTCTTCTTTGACAACTCTTCCCACTGCACACCAGCCCATTCCTCGAGATATGCAGCCTCTCCCTGCTCAGTGTATCGCGGTACACAATCCGCCTCACACACACCAACAATAATTGTGCCCCATTCCATGCCCTCCAAGCTCAAGTCATCTTCTTCCAGCTCAGCAATGGCATTCGGAGTAAGCTGCACCTCAAACGTTCTGCGACCCCCGCATGCAGGGCAACGCGGAATAGCACCGTTGGAAATGGCCGCGCCGACAGCATCAGTCTTGGAATAGACAAGAGGTGCGCCGCCAAACTCGTAGCGAATAACCTGCTCCGGGTTCTGCGATAGACGATCCGCAAACTTTTGGAACGTGGCATCCATGGTGGACTCGAATGCTTCGCGATCGAGAATAGATGGCTCAGGAGCGTCGGCGTCTTCTATCCGCGCGTTGGCGGGCATGGTTGTTGGTGTCGGGTCGAGCGTTTCGAAATCTGCTTGGTCTAGATATAAAGTTGGGTATGGTTTCGGCTGGGCATCCTCTGCAGGCCATGCTTCTGGCTCTGGCGGCGGGGCGGGCTTTGGTGCGTTGAGCGACAAGGTCTCGGCGAATGACCTGGGAAGATTCTTCTCTGCGTCTTCTGGCGGGGCTGGCTTCTCTGTAGATTGCGAAGCGGCTGGGCTGGCCTGTGTAGAAGAGCTAAACGGGTTCGCTGAGCTGGCAGCCGATCCAAACGGGTTTGCGCCAGAAGACGAGAAAGGGTTCGCGGGTCCAGAGCCTTCTCCAAACGCGCTACCTCCGCCAAAGAGAGCATCGCCAAGTCGTGGCTTAGGCTGTTCGGGCTCCTTCTTCTCCTCCTTCTCTTGCTCAACTTGCATAGCATCATCGGCGCCCTCACCAGCGTCTTTCCAGACACGAACACCTCGCAGAGCGCGGATGCTGCCCTCTCTGCGCCGGCAGGTACTCCTCCTGCAGGCAAAGACGTATATGCGACGGTCGTGGCTTGGGAATTTGTCGGGAAGTTCAGCATTTAGCTGCAAGATGAGAGCCATGAGATCTTTGCAGACTTTGCAGCGAGCAAGGGCCGCTGACGGTGCTGTATCGGGATCTATCCATTCCTGTAGTGGATGCTAGGTTAGACATGGACATAGCACATTGTATTGACGGCGTTCTTGGACGTACTGGTCGACCTCCGAGCTTGCTTATGGTGTCTTCTTCAACATCCTTGGAAGCATATCCAAGGAGAACATTGGTCTCGGTAAATTCTCCATCGGAGGAGTCGGAGTCGTAGTCGGCCATCTTGTGCTGTGTGGTGTGTTTAGGCTGTAGAAAAAAGTATGGAAGTTTGGTGGGGTCAAGATTTTTTTTTCCTGGTGTTGGCAGTCCCTTGCGCGGGGCAACCCGCGACGTCACCCGCAGTAAACTCATACTACATTACATACATTAAAGCCTAACAGAGGGTGAATAGGTTGGAACAGCACACGGCATGAAAATGTCACCAAATATCAAAATCTGTTTAAAAAATTGGTTTTGGTATATGACCCATCTAGAGAGCTTTTATCTAAAGCAAATCTAATCCCCCTTTTTTAATACTTTTTACATGTGGTCTTCCGGACCGTCCATACCCGGGCCAGGGCCACCTGCTCTGCCCATCTGTCTCGCCTTGAGCATCTCATCACACAGTAGCAGGTTAGAAGCAATGCTCGAGCTCGAGGCAATAGAGTTTCTCAAGACACGGAACGAGTCAAAGACACCCTCCAGTTCCGGGTCCATCGTCTCGCCAGTCGCCAGGTCGAGGCCAGCAGCATCGCCGTCACGGTGGGCATCATCAAGGGCAGAAACTAAAACAAAAATGGGTTAGTGTGTTGCATAAGCGGCTGCTGAAGGATGTATACTTACTGGCATCCTGGACGTCATGGCCAGCATTCGCCGCAAGGGTCTTGGGAATGACAAGAAGGGCGTCAGCAAAAGCAGTAACACCGCACTTTGCCTTGCCGTTGACAGTCTTTTCAAAAGCATCGCTCTTCAGGTGTCGGGAGCAAGCAACCTGGAAAGCGCCAGCGCCTGGCACTACGCTCTTGTCGACGATTGTGTTGTAAACGCTTCGCAGTCCATCACGGACGGCATCTGTAACTTGAGTAATAGTATGCTGGTTGGGTCCCTTGATCAGCAGCGTAACGGACTTGGGATCCTTGACCTCCTCCACGAAAGTGTACTTTTCCTCTCCAAGCGTCTGCTCATAAACAAGGCCAGCATAACCAAGGCAATCCTCAGTCATGTCATCGACACTGTTCTGGGCAATACCACCACAGATGAGCTGCAAGCGCTCCATGTTGCGACGCTTTGCGCGGCGCAAAGCAAGGATGCCGTTCTTGGCGAGAACATCCAGGGACAAGGGGTCGATGCCCTTCTGGTTGATAATGACGAAGTTCTTCTTGCCGTCGGTTCCACAAACTTCCTTCTTCAGGTCGACAATCTTCTTGAGCTTGGCGTCAACGAACCGTCTCTCACTCTCGACAAGCTTGTCGCGCTGCTCGGCGGTAGAGTAGAAGAAGCTAGAGTTGATTTCTGACTTTTCATATTCCAAGCTAACATTCATCGTAAGAATGTAGCAGTTCTCTAGTCGCTTCGGCATGTCAGGGTGTCTGGCACCATGATCGAGGGCAAGACCCTTGATCAGCTGCGTGTCAGCAGCCATGCGGTGCTGCATCTTCATAATCTCAACCATGTGCAAGTCGGGCTTGGTGGGGGCCTGGTAGATGGCAAGGACGGCATCGACAATGTCAGGAGTGAGCTTGGCTGCCAATGTCGAGTTGAGCTTTGTGGAAAGAGATGTACGCGCAACGTTGAGGAGGAGTTCTCGGTCGATATCCTTGGGAAGCTTGAACGAGTCAAGGAACTGGAAAGCCGTCAGTATCTTGAGCGAGAGTATAAAATACATGCTGCCGAGTTCGTACCTTGAGAGCTTCAACCTTGGCGGTCTCGAAGCCATCAGTAATAATTCGAGGGTGCAGGCCCTCGGAGATGAAGCGGTCAGCCTGCTTCAAGAGCTCGCCCACAAGCAAAACAACAGAGGTGGTGCCATCGCCGCAGATGTCGTCCTGAGCGGTCGCAGCTCGGGCAATCATAACGGCAGTAGGGTTCTGTATTTGCATCTCGCGGAGAAGAATGTTGCCATCTTTGGTAAGCTTAATCTATACGTCGGGTAGCAGGGTTAGCAGTGTTGCGCACGTTCGAGTTTCGTGGGGGAGGCTAATTTTTGGGGTGATAGGAAGCTTCGTACCTGACCCGCACCATCGACAAGCCTAAGCAGACTGTTAGCACAAAGTTATGAAGATAAAAAATTGCGCAAAATATAGACTGACATCTTGATGGTTCCAAGAGGGCCCAGATTGGACTTGAGGACATCCTGGAGGCCCTCGCCCGCGCTGATGTTGACCTTTAGAGCTTCGCCCCTCCTCTGCTTCAAGTTAGCCCCATGATTCGAACGGCGATGGCGGTAGCGATGTGAGAGCACGTACTCGGGACTCGGCCTTGGGGTTGAGGAGCTGCGTAGCAGACATTTTGATTGTTGTTGGCTCACTGGATGGGCTTTTCGTGACGTGGCTCAACTCAGCGAGTGTTGGATTCGTGATGCTGTGCCGCCTGCTCTGGCGGGAAGCCACCTGCACCACAATGTGTGGAGGTACACTTTTTTTCTGCCTGCAAACTGAGGGCGGTGTGGGGCCACTGCTCAATGGCAAAGGGGCAAAGCTGATTGCTGCCCGCTAGCATGTTAGTATGAGTAGGAGGTCAAGGTAATTTGCTAGTAGCTTCCACAGGCACCGCAGACGCTGCCTGCACTGTTCTGCCCGCCCCCTTCAAGCAAGCGTTCCGTAATGTAAACCATCGCACGGGAGCAATGACACTAGGTACTTAACAATCAACATAGTAGAGGCACCGCACCTTACATTATTAATTTCACAAGTCACATAAATCTTTCCGCGCGCAAAATAAATTCGATTAAGGTCGATTCATATTTCTAAGGTACCAAAGGCAAACTAAACCTGCGTAAAAGCACCCCTGCGAGTATCCGAGCACTCAATCCTTGGTTCCAAACATAAACCCGTCCGTCCTAGTCGAAATAACCAAGCCATATTACTACCCCCTAGTATACAGAAATTATCATGGAAACAGTTAAAACGTTTAAACTTGACCCGTTGCAGAAAAAAACTTCCTTTCCAGAGGCCAGAAGAAAAACAAAATCGCAAAGCAAAGCAAAGCAAAGCAAAGTCAACCGGAGCAAAACGAATACAAAACAAATCGTTGCGCCAGCCCAGGACCCGGCCAAGTGACATAACTTCATAGCATAGACCTCATAATAAGCGTATGTGACAGAGAATAGTCTTACAATAGACACAAGGGCAGCATGTGTGCTGAGTTGTTCATCATGAACTGCCAAAGAACATGTCGTCGTTGTTGGTAAACATGTTGAACTCTTCGTCAAACTTGCTCATCATAAGCATGCTAGGGTCACGCTCCAGTTGGACGAGGCCATCATCGTTGGTAAATTGCAGCATCATGTCGTCATTCTGCTGGTCGGCGCCCATGGGTAAAGTGTTGTTCATACCTGATGCATCCGTGAGATTGTTCATCGCGCTCAGACCGGCCAAATCGTCCGCTCCCATTGAATTTGAAGGATCCGCTGGAAATAGTCGGACTGGAGGAGGGGGCGATGAGGACTGCGATAGCTCCGGAGGAGTGTTGTAGTGGCTCATGGCGCTCTTGGCTGGTGATGCTGGGTGTGAAGGAGCCTTGTCCATAATAGCCTCCGGTGACACGTACGAGTGGCCACTGGCAGCATATGGAGAGGCTGAAGCCTCTTCTGATCGCCTCACCATGTTAGGCATGGGAGCAGAAGAAACAGACGCAACCTTTTCCATGTGAGAATCAATCGGGCCCATATCCATAACGTCGTCGAGCATGTTGAAGTCGGCATCAGGCGAGTTGACAGCCGAGCTATCCGAGTAGCCGGATAGCGACGACATTGAGCTGATGGACATGTTCTTCTTCCTCTGCCTGGACGACTTCTCCATTCGTGTTTCCATATCAGGACGGCTCTTCTTGGGACGGCCACGCTTAACAACCTTGCGAACGATGCCATCAAAGGCGCCAATGCACATGCCTCGTTGTCGATGTCTCGTAAGAGCGTCATGACGGGCGAAGCTGTTGCCGCATTCACATGGGTAAGGCTTGATACCGGTATGGATCTTGGCGTGACGCTTAAGATCGTGCTGTCGAACGAAGCATTTCTTACAGTGAGGACATTGGTACTGGCGATCGTTTAAGTGAGTTTGGACATGCGACTTGATGTTTTCCTTGCGTCCAAATTGCTTGCCGCAGTCTTCAAATAAGCACATCCATTTGCCATCCGTAGTCTCGGGGCCCTGAATGTATTGAGAAATTTCCTCAACTGTCACGCCAGTCTCCGTCTTGGTCTCTTCAATGTTGATACTGGCAATGCTTGCAGCACTGGCCATACTTGCCACCGACTCGGTGCGCCGGTGGGAGCTTCGATGGCCTTCATCCTCGGCCTGGCGGAGAGCCTCAAATGGCTGGAGGTCTGCCCTGTTTTGGTCAAATCCACCACCAAACGCATCGAGATGCTGAGTGTCTGGGGTTGTTTGGTGGGATAGATCCTGTTCATTGAGGAAGTCATGCTCCTGAGGTTGGTTTGCGAAACCTCCCTCCATCTTGATAAACTCATTGCGGAAAGAGTTCATGTTCATGAAGTCTTGAGAGACGTTGCTGAACGTCTTCGAATGGGTCATTGGCGTGGAGCTGGGCGGGCTAGGGGCAGCAACACAAGGTTGAGTTTGCTGGCTCATGTCTTGGAACATGTTTTGCACGTTGTGCTGGCCGCGATTACGATTCGGCTTGATGGTCTCCTCCATGGAGCCATCATAGTCGTCCGAGAATCTGGTCGGTCTTGCATCTTGCTTTGCAAACCGGTCATGGGGTGTTTCCATTGGGGTAGGGGGGTAGTAAGCTTGGAGTTGTCAGCATTGTGGAATATATCGTTACATAAGTGTGACGTCGGATACATACCATTTCCATTCTGGTTTGGTGGTGTAATTGGCCTCTCTTCAGGGCTCATGTTCTCATACTTGGAGACTCGATCCACGATACCATCACTGATTCTTCGCGTGGAGCGGCGAATTGTGGGAGCAGCCCCATCGGGCATCCAGGCTCGGTTGCTGGGGCTCTCCGGCATATTCAGATAATTGGGCGTGGACTGAGGGCTTTCAGCCGTGAAGAGATCAAAGTCTTTGGAGCTAGACATGTTGGTGCCATAGCTTCCTTGGTTCTTGCGCATCATCATGT
This sequence comes from Lecanicillium sp. S3808, assembly GCA_023628775.1. Lineage (NCBI taxonomy): Eukaryota > Fungi > Ascomycota > Sordariomycetes > Hypocreales > Cordycipitaceae > Lecanicillium > Lecanicillium sp. S3808. The sequence goes on from JAMAJY010000028.1 coordinate 222,859, forward strand.
TCAACTGTTCCCCATAGGGGTCAAAGGGAGCAGAACTTGTCTCGAAACATGAGGCTTCGAACCTTTGTGTTTGGGGAGTTGCATGGGGGGAGATTAAAAAGCTTTCAGGGTCATTATGTCCATAGGAAACATAATGCTGTGGTTGTTGTTGTTGGTGGTGGTGGTGGTGGTGCTGGGGGCCCGGGCGTGCTTGGGTGCGTTGCTGCTGCGCTTCTCGCAGTACACGATGCTGCGAAGTGTTGGCTAATCCTGTATTGTTAGTACTCATACTTACCGTGGAGTCCTGCCGCGCTGTCGGTGATGTAATCTGCTGCTGTGGTTGTTGTTGTTGTCGTCGAGTATCCAGGCTGAGACCGCGGCGGTGGCCGGCGGCTTGTCGTCGATTTACATTGGGCAGGTTTTGGACCTTCACGCCTTCGAAAGCAGAGGATGTCGAGTTCTGGCGGCGGTGTTGCCTCTGCCTCGCGTGAAGGCTTGTCGTCGGATTGGACAGCATATTGTCGCAAGGGAGTCCGGAGTTGGAATTTGTCGTCGGTCGAAATAATTGTCGCTAAATGGGAACCTGTAGGTCCGAAACTGTTGATGGCGGTCGTGTTAGTCTTGTCTTGTTTTCTGGGAAATTGAGATGACCTCTTCTTCGTTTCGCGAGGATACAAAGAGAAGAATATCATACCTCACGCAGCGCAAGCACAGGGCGCCGGGCTAAAAGGGTGTTTTACGCTTGCTCAGTCGTGGGTGACTTTGCAAGGCAACCAGCGTATAGGTATAAGACGCCTCTCTCAGGCGGTTGAAGTGTTGCAAGTAGCTTGCTCTCCTTTTGGAAACTCCTCCAAGTGAAAAACTTGAGCGAAAAGTCAATAAAAGTTGGAATCTTTATCCTATCCAGAGATAGAGGCAAAGATGAGGTTTTGAGGGTGTGGATATGGGATCTTGCCGCAGGTGCATGCATGGGCATCGCCCTGGAATAGTGTTCCTGACGCTTGTTGACGTTGTCGCCACGGCAACGGCGCATGCTATTAGAGCACAGGGCGGTCGCACCACCAACATGTCACTGGAGCACCCATGAACCGCCGGGTTGAGACATGGCCAGGAAAAAAAAAGCCTGTTTCAGATAACGGTAATTTTGGCCTAGTTGGTTTACTTGGCAACTCAGAGCTGCACCATCCGGATCGGCCGCACTCTCCCTGCGGACGAGTTGCATAAGGAGATCGCCCTAGCAGCCAATGCCGTGTACAAGTTTCCTGTTATACCCGCGAGGTTATCGGTGCACACCTTGTAAAGTAGACCTGGCAATTTTCATCAAGCGTCCAACCCTACTATTTTACGAGTACTTGATCCTCGTGGGAGAAAGCTAGAGACAAAGACGATCCGTGGTAGCGTCCCTGGAGGAGCGAGACGAGTGGAGGAATGATCATGCGCTCCCTCAGACATTGCGGAGGGCTTTGGTTAAAACTGATGCTACGTTGCGCAGAGACGGCGGTAAACAAGTCTTAAATGTGAATCTGAGCGGCACTTGGTTTCTACTGTACTGTCGGTTATTCATTAGTTGTGTTGTGATTATCGTGTTTTGAGCTCTTTGTACGCGAGGGAGGCGATAATGGGGCAATGTTCCGGGTACTCGTGGACGATTTGCTACTATTTGCACTTGGTTGCTTCTTCTCCACAAAGATGCGGCGACGCTGAGAACTTTTGGTCTTCTAAACGGAGAAAAGAGCGCCATAAAATCGCATGGGCCTTTTTGGGTGGTGAAGCCAAACACTATTTACAAATGCAGCCCCCACGTCTACTCGTAAGGGACCTGCTAGTTTCGCGTGAGACATCCATCCAATAACATACCTTGTACTCCGTACATCGGCGTAACGCTCGAGAGAGTAACTGCTACGTCGCAGGGCCAGTCTAGCAGGATATGTTGACGCATCGCATTAAAGACACTGTTGATTATTTTTTTGACTACGCAAATGATGCATTATTCCGTTGCGTCTTTGCTTGCTTCAGGTTCGGATTTGTGTTGTATCAACAAAAACTGCCACTCAGCGCCATTGGGGACTTTCTAAATTTAGAATCCAATATAATTAATTCATCAAGTACGAGTATATTGTTCGGGGATAGAGTTAGTATATTTTGGTGTGATTATGTACGTGGGAATGAATGGCATTTTTGTTAGTCGAGTGCGTCTGTTCCTGAACTAGTGCGGTTGGAGCTTTCCTCGGAAACTCTAATAGTTTAGGAACGGTGTCATGTGTAAGCTGCCAAGCTGACCGCACATAAGATCCTAGATTAACAGCCTCTTGAATGGATTCTACATTCAGTCAAATAAGTCTTTACTTGCGAGGGTATAGACGGCCTGCGCATATTGGACTGCGTGTAATTCTGCGACCAGTATATAGGCCTGCCTCCCGGGTAAGCGTCACTGACTATTAATTAGTAGCAGGTTTAGCACGGAGTACGGAGTACACACCACATGTTGACATTGGATTGTGCGTGCCCCGCTCGGCCGGGTACCTTAGTAGGTAGAAGCTCCAACGCTAGTGGCCCTTGCACCAGTCGCCTTGACAACGTGATGCCCAGAGCCGTGCCAGGGTCCCATAGACGCGAACACAGCCGCAAATCAAACCTCATTTTGGCCGGACTATGTGTGCACCGGTCCCCGAGAACCATCCCACAGCGTTCTACTCGTACTAACCCAGCGATTGACTTTGTTGCTACCCTTGAGGCTCTGCTGCCATACGGCCAAACATCGTTGCCGAAACCCTGAGAAGCTCCCCATTTCTCGTTTCTAACGCAAAACGTTTCTCGCCGTCATGTCTGGCAACACTATGCGAGGAACGCCCAACAAGGGCAGGGGCAACATCCCCTTTACTAGCAGCCCAGCTGCTTCCAATATCCCTCGCCCAGCTCAGGATAGCCAACAGTCCGAGGCCAGTTCTTCTCTGAGCGCCAGCCGACAGAAGCAGTCGAAACGAGATGAGGTACGTGTCCACGTTTATTCGCTACTGGGCTACATCTTGCCGCTCCGGCGGTATTGACTTTTGCCAGGAGAGCTTGCAGACTGACATCCCCCTTTTCAGGCCATTCGCAGAAAGATGGAGAGTGACCTCTCCAAGAAGAAGAACCTCACGAACCGAGCGAGACATAGCCGAAAGGCGCCTCCTGGAACTGTCCTGGCCTTGAAGCCCAGCCAGGCGCTGCAGATCAAGCCCGGCACCACTGTCTCCGAGGCTGCCCAGCTTATGGCCGCCAAACGCGAAGACTGTGTCCTTGTTACCGATGATGATGACCGTATTGCTGGAATCTTTACCGCCAAGGATCTCGCTTTTCGTGTCGTTGGTACAGGTCAGAAACCCAGTTCCGTCACCATTGCCGAAATCATGACCAAAAACCCCCTTTGTGCCCGAACCGATACTAGTGCCACTGATGCCCTCGACCTCATGGTTCGCAAAGGCTTCCGCCATCTTCCCGTCATGGACGAGAACCAGGACATCTCTGGTGTTTTGGACATCACCAAGTGCTTCTACGACGCCATGGAGAAGCTTGAGCGTGCCTACTCATCTTCTCGAAAGCTCTATGATGCCTTGGAGGGTGTTCACTCCGAACTGGGCACCAACCAGCCGCAGCAGATCATCCAGTATGTCGAGGCGCTTCGTAGCAAAATGTCTGGGCCAACCCTCGAGTCGGTATTAAACGGCGTACCGCCGACGACGGTTAGTGTGCGAACCTCTGTCAAGGACGCCGCTGCGCAGATGAAGGAGAACCACACGACCGCTGTGCTTGTGCAGGACCAGGGAGCCATCACAGGTATTTTTACGAGCAAAGACGTCGTTCTCCGTGTGATTGCACCTGGCCTCGATCCCGGTAACTGCAGCGTCGTCCGTGTCATGACGCCACACCCCGATTTCGCGCCGATGGATATGAGCATCCAGGCTGCTCTCCGCAAGATGCACGGTAAGCAACAATGGCTCGACCTTTTTTTGCGCTGAAAACTAACAATCACCGACAGATGGTCATTACCTCAACCTTCCCGTCATGAACGATGGCGGAGAAATTGTTGGCATGGTTGATGTTCTGAAATTGACCTATGCTACTTTGGAGCAGGTCAATTCCATGTCCACTGGTGATGGCGAGGGTCCCGCGTGGAACAAGTTCTGGCTCTCAATGGACCACGAGACGGAGTCTATGATGTCTGGTGAAGGTAGCCATACGCACCAACAGAGCGTCACACAGGGATCTCGTATGGTTTCCTCTCCCGACGTTGGCCGCGAACGCCTGGGGGACAGTGTTGCTCCCGGAGACTCTGCTTCGCATGTTGGGGCTGATCAAGAGATTGCAGAGCAAGCTCCTGCCGATGTCCCCTTCCCATTCAAGTTCAAGGCCCCCTCTGGCCGAGTTCATCGCCTACAAATCATTGCTTCACAGGGAATTGACTCGTTTGTGGCCACAGTGGCAGCTAAATTAAGCAACGAAGTAGAAGCAGTTGGAGGTCTACCCTCCGTGGTTGACGGCAAGCTTAGTGGCGCCGGCTTTGCTTTGAGCTACATGGACGACGAAGGCGACACGGTGTCTATTACCACGGACAATGACCTTCTGGAAGCGATTCTTCTTGCGAGACAAGGCCGTCGTGAGAAGGTGGAGCTCTTTGTTCACCATCCTGAAAAGCCTCCTGTCGTGCCGCTGCCCATTGCAGAACCCGCAGTTGTGGCAACCCCTCCGCCATCATCAGCCTCTGGACTTCGCGAGAGGCGCAGAGCGTATGACGACGAGGATGAAGACGAGGACGAAGAGGACGACGAGCGATCGCCGGTCCGCCGCCCTCGGCGTAACCGAGGCACGCAGCCTCAAGAGCAGCTCATCGCTGGTGTGCCAAACGACCTACTACTTCCAGGTGCTATTGTCACGCTTGCTGTCGTGATTGTTGGTGTTTTCACTATTACCAGGGCCACCAGCCGGTAAGTGTGACTACAGGAGCTGAATTGTGGATGCCAATAGACATTACTTTTTGGCAACAGGTTGTGTATATGTGGTTGCGGTGTTTCATTGGGCGCGATAGAATACTTTATTATGTAATATGAATGACCCCTTGATGAGAATTCTAGCGAATAACAATTATTTAATTTGCCTTTGGACTTGAAGCATCTTGGTCGTCGCCGTGAACGCTGTGGTGGTGTAAGAATAGCATACTGACTGCAAAACGAAAAGCAGTAAAATTACAATATTCGCCTGCATGTTTGGCAGCTCCGTGCTTCTTTATTTCTGGCGCGTTATTTTTCAATTTCGTTGAATTTAATTTCACTTTGATTTATAATTTTCTTACTTCTATACTGGCGGCTTTGAAGTCCTCTGGGGCTGGCACCCAACCAGGTCTGCCTGCGGGTCGGAAAATTTCCGGATCCGCGACGCCTGCTCCTGTCCTAAAATTCGGCGCCCAGGCAGGACTTGAACGTGTTTCCCAATGAGAGAATAAGCATCCCAGCAAACGCCATGATATTAAGAAACGCTGCTGTGCGGCACGGTAATTGAGCCCATGCAGATTTTTCCACTAGTCAAAAAATCATCTAACAAATCACCCAGGCCGCCGCACAATGGCGACGCCGATAGCCCGCTCCCTGCTACGCCAACTATCGACCGACAGCGCGACTCCAACGACAACAGCCCAAGGACCGGCATGGCCGACACATCAGCCGAGTAGCGAGTCGCCCAAGTCTGCACCATCTTCAAGAAAGAAACAGCGAGACGCCAACCAGCTGACGGTGTCGCTGGCTTCCGACTCAAGCGTGGAACACCACGGCCAGTCATGGGCGCAGGGCCACAAGATTGGCGATAGCGGCAATGAGCTGTCGCCAGCTACGCAGTTTTACGAGTTTAGGCGCATCCAGAACAAGACGAAGTCGCTGGGATCGCACGTCGAGCGTCGCTATAATCCTACCGAACTTGTCAGCGACCCGCCCCGGCCTGAGGACGTGACGCTTGAGCTACTCATGGCATCGCAAACACACATGGGCCACAATACATCGGTGTGGAACCCTGCCAACTCGAAATACATTTATGGTGTGCGTCAGGGTATTCACATCATCTCGCTGGAGACGACGGCGGCGCACCTCCGACGTGCGGCTCGCGTCGTGGAGGAGGTTTCGTACCAAGGAGGTCTTGTGCTGTTTGTCGGCAACAGAAAGGGGCAGATGGATATCGTGACAAAGGCGGCAGACATGGCTGGCGCTTGCCACCTGTTTACCAAGTGGATTCCGGGCAGCATCACCAACCGTGATGTTATCCTCAAGCGGCAGTCGGCCAAGGTTGTGGATCACCTGGACCAGGAGATTGAGGGCTTCCAGAGCTACACGGAGAAGATGCGCCCGCTGGTGCCAGACCTTGTCGTCTGCCTGAACCCGCTGGAAAACTTTACGCTGCTGTACGAATGCGGCCTGCAAAACATCCCGACGATTGGTGTTATTGACACAAACGCCGATCCGTCGTGGGTTAGCTATACTATTCCTGCCAACGATGACAGGTGAGTACAACATACAGTTGGCTATTTTGTTGGGTGGGTTTGGAGGTGCTGACGAACGTGTATTAGCTTGCGATCCGTTGGCGTCATCGGAGGCGTGTTGGGTCGAGCCGGCCAAAAGGGACAGCAGCGACGCCTCGAGGCTGCTTCCAAGGGTAACGTAACATGGCAAACATCGCCAACAATCGCCAAGCACATGCAGAAGGAGGTTTCTGCTGCCATGGTGAAGCGCAAGGAGGTCATGGGCCGCATGCAGGAGAATGTACAAGGATTTACGGATGAGGAGATGAAGATTCTGCAAGACCAATACAAGTCGGCTGAGGAGATCAGCGAGGACGATATGGTGAAGTTGATGGGAGAAGCGGTTGAGAAGAAGGAAGCATCTGAGATGAAGCCCGGATCTGAGGAGAAGGAAGCATCTGAGACGAAGCCTGCGTCTGAGTAAAGAGTCGGGAGCAGAGCTCGTTGGGGGCTTGTCTGTATAAAAAGATACACTTGTATAATATGCGATGCTACTATTGCACTAGCCTCTGTTTTAAAAATAGAAAGAAGATTGAAATTCTGGAACCAAACGTGGCATGATAAATGTGTAAGGAGTTGAACTATCGTACATCATCGCCAACCTAGCTTGTATGCGTTTGGCGCGGCGTTATCCAGTGGGCGGATTAACCGATTCTTCCGACAGCGTGGCAGCAGCAACTAAAGTGGTCCTGCGCCCATCGGGCTGTAAAGTTCGCCCTGCGCATTTCCCCTCATTGAGAAGATTGCCTCACAACGAACATTTCAGCACAGGTGCTGGCGCCGTTTGAAGCACCCATCCCCAGCAAAGCAACAATTACGCTGGAGCCACTGTAACTGCCCCGGGGCGGCCGCACTGGTAACGAGAGCCGAGACACACACCCAGCGGCCCAGATAGCCGCATTGAGGGGCCGTTGTTGCAGGACAAGTTCCATTTTGGGGGCGTACTGCAGCAGGGCAAGCAGTGTTTTGTGCATCTTTTTTGGGCACGGTGGGCTGTTTTTGGTGTGGTATTTTTCTAGGCTGTGAGACTATACACCTGTCTGTCTCCTTGCTGCTTATATGCTTGAGTATTATCCAAGTGTGTCTTATTCTCATGTGCTCTTTAGCAGAGAGCTAGAAGGTGCTCTCATATTCTATTTTCTTCATGCATGCTAATACTATATCACAGCTTGGAATTAAACTGCTCCAGAAGAAAAATAAAGAGCAAAGTAGAGAGGAAAAAAAAGCAAAAAATCAAGCAAGCTTCTTCCCAATCCTCTTATCCGGCGCGCTCAACCAAACCATGCCGGCCGCCATCGAGGATCCGGCCAGCCCCACCATCTACCGAGTCTCGGGCCAGCCTCCGTTCCCAGACCCGGCATGCCCGGCCCTGCCAGCAGACATTGTGCCGCGCCAGGTAACACTTCGCGACCGCCAGACGGTAGCGACGATTGTGCCCGTCGCGTCGCGGCACCAGCTGCCGTCGTCGCTGCTACTGTATCTGTGCGACCAGATCAACAAGGAGATTGAGCTGGGCGACACCTACCCTATGATGGAGCCCTTTACACAGGAAGGGTTCGCGGACCACTGGTTCCAAAACTTTGGCGCCGTCATGCTGCTGGGCAACATTGACAGCGCCGAGGCCATTGCCGACGGCCAGGACTGGGCGCACATGTGTCTCGGCAGCTTCTTCATCAAGCCAAACTATCCGGGCCGCAGCAGCCACATCTGCAATGGCGGCCTGCTCGTCACCGGCGCGGCCCGCAACCGCGGCGCAGGCAGGCTCATGGGCGAGTCGTACATTGACTGGGCGCCGCGGCTGGGGTACACGTACAGCGTCTTCAACCTCGTCTACGAGACAAACGTCGCCAGCTGCAAGATTTGGGACGCGCTGGGCTTCAAGCGCATCGGCCGCGTCAAGGGCTGCGGCAACCTGCGCAGCCACCCGGACCGGCTCATTGACGCCATCATCTACGGCCGGGACCTTGTGCCCGGCGACGGCGAGGAGCTCGTCAGTGAGGAGCGCTTCGACAAGATCAAGTATTACCTCAAGTACGGCAAGTATCCCAACGGGGCTGACCGGGCCGAGAAGAGCAGGCTGCGGTCGGCGGCGACGCATTATAAGCTGCTTGAGGGTGACAAGCTCATGCTCAAGGATAAAGAAGTCATTTCCGACCCGGCGCGGCAGTATGAGATTGCGCGCGAGGTGCATGCGTTGCAGCATGGTGGCATTAATAAGACGACGGCGACGATTGCGGAAAAGTATCACTGGAGTCGCATCAAGGAGACTGTGAGTGATGTGATTCGAACGTGCAGCGAGTGCAAGGATCTGGGAAAGACGGCGCCGAGCCAGTCTGCGAATGCGTCTACTTTGGCGGGGACGAAACGTTCCTCGCCAAGTGCTCCAACAAACACCACAGCATCTTCCTCTTCGACCAACAACACTCCGCTACCGTCAATCGCGTCAGGAGACACAGCCTCGACCACACAACCAATACCACAACCACATACCACCGTCAGCGCAGCCGGCCGCGTCCTCACCCTCCAACCACACACCATTCTCCCAAGCAGCATCTCCCCATCCGACTCCTACGCCAGCCCAAGCGACATCTCCTCCGGCATACCACCCTCGCACACCTTTCAAACCAGCCACAACACTCAACCACAACAGCACCACACAGCCACTACTCTCCTACAAGACCACAGAAACAACCATCACCATCAACATCACAATTCATACCAGCCCATCGACCCACAAATCATCAATCACGGCAACACAACAACACAACCACCACACCACGACCGGGACGACACCACCATGTCCTTTGACACATACCACCCCCACGCCGACTTTCACGCCCTGCTAAGCGCAACAGAGGACGACGACGTGCCCGGCGCGCAGGACGGGGATGTCTCAGCAGTAGATAGGGACTTGGAGATGTTGATTGAGCAGCATGACGAGGTTGAAGAGGTCGTCAAAAGCGCGACAACGACAACAACGGGAGTGCAGCTATCGCGACCCGCTACGAATGGTGGTGGCGGTTGTGGTGGTGATGGTGCGGATAATAATGATGATGGCGATGCGAGTATGGACGAGTTAGAGGGTGTTTTAGACGGGCGTGAGCCGCATCGAGAGAGCAGTTTGTATGACGTTGGGTTTGGAGGTACATAGTGATGCGGTGGATGAGGTTATACCGATGACTGTCAACGTCTTTTGTTCAAGGAGATACCCCAGATTTAGTTTCAATATATCAGTTCACTCTGATTACGCAATAACCAATGCATTCATGGCCAGTTTCACAATGTGTACAAAATGTAGTTGCATGCCCGTATTTTCCGAGCCTATTCGCCAAGTCTAAATACTAGAGGACTTTTTCCGTTCTAGGTATCATACAGATCCTCGACGCCTCCATTACACATCATAGTACTTTTTTTTTATTCATGTCCACTACATCAACACACGACTCCTCCCCTTTTTCCTTCTTGGTTCCTTTTTATTTACCTGCGCGGCATTCCGCGTCCACGTCCCCTGACAGCGCGCTGAGCTGCACCCGGAGGTAGAGCCTGGCCTGGTGGTTGGGGCTTTGCGCTCTCCTCGTTGCGAATCGTCTCATCAACACCGAGGATCAGACAGCTAGCCTCGGTGGCAGCCTGAATGGCATTGACCTTGACCAATGCGGGCTCCCACACAAAGTGCTCCATCATGTCGGCGATACCCTCAGTATCAAAGTCGACACCGGCCCACGTCTTGCCTCTGCGGTGCTCAACACGCAGTCTGTTGAGGATATCCGTAGCGTCGAAGCCGGCATTGTCGCAAAGCTGGCGGGGAACAATCTCCAGTGCCTTGGCAAAGGCCTTGACGATAGCTTGCTCCTTGGTCTTGATGGTATCAGCGTATTGGTGGAGGTATGCAGAAACCTCCATCTCAGCAGCACCACCGCCTCCGACAATCATGTGGCTCTTGATGGCACGCTTGACAATCATGATGGCGTCGTGCAGCGAACGCTCGACCTCGGCAATAAACTGCTCGGCACCACCACGCAGCACCAGCGTGCACGTCTTTGCCTCGGGGCACTCTTCGAAAAAGTTGAATCGCTCGCCACCGATCTGGCGCTCCTCGAAGACGCCGCAGGTTCCGAGGTGCTCAGGCAGAATGTCAGAGCACGTAGACTGAGTAACAGCGCCGGTAGCCTGAATAACACGCTCCATATCTTCCGAAGCCACACGGCCAGCGCAAAAGATGTCTCGGTCGGCAAAGTACTGCGTAGCAAGATCACCAATGGGCAGCTTGCTGAGAACAACCTTGGCGCCAGTCTTGGAGATGGCTTCGAGCTTTCTGTAGATAATCTGCCATTCGGCATCGACAATGGCCTGGTAGTCGGAAACCTGCTCGACACGGACTTCGGCATTGTCTTTTTCGGCCTTCAGTTCCAGCTCGACATTCAAGCAGACAATCTTGGGCTGCTTGAAAGCCTTGGGCTGCTGCTCAAAACCAGCATAAGAAAAGGTCTTCTTGAAGGCAACGCCATTGACAAATCGCGAGTCGGTGAGGGAGCCGCCGGGAATCTTCTTGATGCCGATGAGCTTCTCGTTGAGGTCGTCCTGGTCGAGGGACAAGACGGCGTCGACAACCACTAGGATACATAGTTAGCAGTTGGCAGACAGCAGGGGTAGGATTTTGGATCGCACTCTTTGTGAAAAAGTCGGTGTTGCGCTTAATCAGCTTGCTAGTCATTGCGGTGGCTGCCAGCTTGGTCAGGGTATCACGCTGGTTGCCCTCATTGGTGCCAACGGCAATCTCCTTGACCTTGTTGACGGCAAGCCGTGAAGCTCTTCTTAGACCCTTGATGATAATCTGTGAGCTGACACCATGCTCGACGTGCTCCTTGACTTCTTTGAGGATCTCGCCGGCAAGGACGACGACGCCTGTAGTGCCGTCACCGACTTCAGCATCTTGCGATCGGGCAATGTCGACGAGGATCTTGGCGGCGGGGTGAACAATGTCGAGCAACTGGGAAAAAGTAGAAAGCGTCAGACTAGCCGGTCGCGGAGGATGTAGCGCAGAAATTCAAACCAACCTTCATCACGGTTGCGCCATCATTGGTAATCGTCTGTCGTCCATTCTCGTCCACCATGAGCAGGTCACCGCCGTAGGGACCGAGAGTCGACTTTATCGTAGCCTGAACAGCCAGGCAGGCGTTAATGTTGGACACAATCTGTCCCTTGCCCTGGGAGGTATCGGTGCCTGGATCGCGAGTCGGCAGGTTAGCATACGCACAATTGGGACATTAGGTCGGATAGGAGGGGCGAGGGGGGATTCTGGAAGTGTGTGCTTGTGTGTTGCGGCGGTGGGGTATTGCTCACCCTCCTTGAGGACGATAATCGTCGGGGTTTGGCCTCCAAACGACATTTTCAAGGTCTGAATAAGAACCCCAGTGCTAGACTCTCGAAATTCAGTGCAGCAGCGCGGTCTGTTGCGGTCTAGAGGGCGTTGCAGATGTTGGAGAGTTTGTCGTCGTGGCTCGTCGTGGGGGATCGAAGCTCGTAGAGCTCCAAAAAATTGTTGCCGCCTTTGTGTTGGGTGCACGGACCAGGTGCCTGAGTGTGCCTCAGTGCAGGCTGATGGAGGCTTCGTACTACGAGTAGTCACTGTCTCCCCGTGCAGCACCCCGTTAGTAGCAGAGCCCAGGTTCTTTAATTTCTAAATATTCGCCTTTCAAAATGAAGAAGCAAGAATAAGGAAAAAGAAGAGAATAATAGTCTAATCGGATCGCAACGCCTCCAGATCACTTCTTTGCATCCACGGCAGCAATTGGCCTTTTCATATGATACGACACAGTCTCATACTTGTGATGCGACTCGTCCACAACCCGATATCCAAACTTCTCATAAAGCGGCCTTGCTGCCTTTGTACTATTTACATATGACGGCTGCCTCATCTCGTCAGCCTGTGCCACGCCATACGCCATCATCCTGGCTCCGACCCCTCTCCGTTGCGCACCAGGCGAAACAGTCAGCATAGAAAGGTGCCAATAAGGGGCAGAATCCGACATGATTCGCCTCGCAGCATCGCGATTCGCCTGAAAGAACATTGCCGCAAACTCGCCGTCGCCATCGGCGGGGTATGACGAGGCTTCGAACTTCTTGGCTGGAGGGACCTCCATGAAGTGTACCCACGTCGACCAGCCGAGTATGGTACGCACAGGTGAGGAACTTGACGGCGATGACGAAGAAGAAGAAGAAGAAGAAGAAGAAGAAGAAGAAGAAGAAGAAGAAGAAGAAGAAGAAGAAGAAGAAGAAGACAATGAAGAATGGGCTTCTTCAGCTACTATGACGTGCATGTGTGGATTGGATGTGATGTTTTGGTTGAGCTTATCGGCCATCTTTTGCCGCTCTGTTGGCTTGTCTTTGATGCTGTACCGTGAGATGGCGTTTTGGGCAAAGGCATCTACTTCGATTTGCACCATGGCCGGGATATCAGCCACCGTGGCCAATCTTGTCCGGATTTCGCTCATGGAAAATGGGCTTGCGGCTGTGCCTTTCTATTGGCGTTGCGGTCTGGTGTTGTGAAAGTTGACCGAACCAAAAGGTTGACGGACTGTGGGTGGGTGGGTGGCCAGAACGTAGGCCGGCCCGAAACGCTCTACAAGCTTAAGCATAAAAGGTTTGTTTAATTCTATAACATAATTCATGGAAAATTATTATAATTAAAAATAATTGCTATACTCTAAGTAGATTTTATATATAAATTTTATTCTATTAAAGCCGTTGTGGGCGACGTAATTTACAGCTAAGGTGCGCGCACTTTACACCAGAATGCGGTGCGCAAATCGGTTTTGCGGTTTGTGGCACTTGGTGGTCCACTCCTAAGAGTGGTTTGCCCGTTGGCCACTGATGCTGAACGTGTGCTACGCACGGCATAGTCCGCCTATGCACTTGAGCGAATTAAATTCAAAACAAATATTCATTATTTAGAAAGCAACATCCGTTTTTCATTAACTAATTTTGACTAGTATATTCCGCTGTTTATTATAGATGCTTGTCCCAAGAGCAACCCAGGTAACCCAAGATGTTTCTACACGCCAATTCTAATGCAAATGTACTCAAATAATGCAGACCAATAACCCGAAAGAGAAAAGACCAAAATCAACAAGATTAAACCTTGGTAGCCTTGAAACCAACCTGTACATAGCGGGCAGCAAATAAAAATATGGCCGAAACCATCATGGTAATGCCGCAAAAGATTTGCAACCCCAGAAACTTGCCATTCTGTTCCGAGACAATGGCTCCCGCCAGCGGACTACCCGTCAACGAGCCAAAAGCCTGAACGGCAAACGCAGTGCCGACGCGGGTACCAATGAATCGAATATCCGAAATCTGCGCCACGAGCGTGGGGCCGAGCGAGATGAAGCCGCCAGACGAGAAGCCAAAGATGACGGCAAAGACGAGGATACCAGCCGTAGTCTTGACCGGTATCCAAATGACAAGACAAAAGACGGAGGAAATAATGGTGATGATAATCATGACATTGAAGCGGCCCACCTTGTCCGCCACAATTCCGGGAATGATTCGGCCAAAGATGCTGACGGCATTAAGAATGGGCAGGATATACGGAACAAGCGACTGCGAGACGCCCGCCGCCTGGGCCTGCAGAATAATGTAATTAAACGGCAAGAACATGCCCCACATGAAGAAGAAGAAGCCGCATATCGTCAAGACCATGGGCAGCTCCCTGAATGAGTCCAGGTATTCCTGCAGGACGAATGGCCGCGGTTTGGGCGGCAGACGTGACTTGACCGTCAGGCACGCAACGCTGAGCAGGGCAAGGAACATAAAGGCCACGGTGCGCATCATCCAGGGAAATCCGATGCTCGCAATCAGCTTATCCATCATGATGGGCAAGACGACACCGCCGACCGAGGAGCCGGATACCATGATGCCAAAGGCGGCGGCGCGGTTCTTGAGGAACCACGAGACCAGGCAGGACATGCTTGCGTTGAAGACGGCGCTGGAGCCAATGGCTGCGACGAGGGACTGCGCGAGGAAGATTTGGTAGTACTTGTTTGCGAGGGAGACCATCATCAGGCCAAAGACGTAGGCGAGGGTGCCGCCACGAAGGAGCCATTTGGGGCCATAGTTGTCGTAGATGCGGCCAAACTATACAAACAAAACCGTGTTAGTCAAATTATATAATCGAGCGAAGCGAGGACCCAAAACAACTTACGATTGTACCGCAAAAGACCATGAAAAATACTTGCGACGAGGTGATCCAGCTGACCGTCTCAACCTTGTAATCTGATAGCGAGTTGTTGAGGTAGTACTCTTGGAAGACGCCCACACAATTGACAAGTCCAAAGGTACAGAAGAGCGCACACCAGCCTCCAAAGACGACGAGCCATGCTTCCAGACCGCCGTCGGGAAAGTCGCCAGCTCCGGGTGGCCCAGCTGGCGCCGGGGCAGCTGCAGCCGGTTTGGTGTCGTCTGAGGGTGGGTGGCCGGATTCGAGATCCTTTTCTATAGGTCCATCACGGGATGGCTTGGTGGGATCTGCGGGTGTTTGGTTGTCGGGTTGGGAGTTGTCTGAGCCGTAAGGCGGCTTTTCATGGGTTGTGTCTGATGACATTGAGCCGGCTGTTGACCTGGCCATGGTGGCAGTGTATAAAAGTGCGCGTTAATAAGCTTGTGACTTATATGCTTTGTTTCGATATTGAGCAATAGGCTTGTAGAGTAAAAGACTCGGTATATATTGCGTTGGATTCACAAATGGGTTTGGCTACCGAAGCAGGAAATCAACGGTGAGCAAGGTCGAGTATGGTATGTATATGTTGCAGTGCAATATATCCCCTTGGGGTATAAAATCAAGAACTGAAATGGAAAACAAACGCAAGCAAACCAACAATCTTGAGATGATATGTATAATTATAAACGTCACATCTCAGATGGGAACAGCCACAGGGGGGCCGACAACCAGGTTATATATGCACCAGCATCTCAGAAACGTCATTCGCGCAAAGACAGCCCCGACCACTCTGGGCTGGGCTTCTCCATACCTGCAATATTTTTATTGGAGCTCGCATTTAACAAGCTCTTTTTAAGGCCGAGAAGCGGGGGCAACTCAGAGAAAGAGTCAGCGAGGTGGAGGGGGAAACCTGGGGCCCGCTGTGGGAGCACGGAGGCAGCTATATTAGTCAAGTAAGCCAGTAACTTTCGGCTGTAAGTCCCTAAACCCGACACTGGTGGAAAGGGATTAAAAAGTTTCCATGAGATGAGTTCTGAAATTGTAACAGTGACTCAGCTCGGCTTATGAAGCTTCTAACCGCCTCTTTGGCGGCAGATATTTGTGGAAAAAGGCCTCGGTCTCCGAAGCTTACTGTTCAATGGTACAGGCACGGTCCAGCAGTACACCCACCCCAAGCCGTCTGCTAATAAGACGAGCGGATGTGATTGACGTGCATCCTCAGCATTGTATTTGGCCAGCTTCAGCATCCAAGGGTTTACAAGCATGCCGCTATAGCCGGGTACAATCTTGGCAAAGAGGCATCGTAAGTGGCGACAGGGCTGATTCCGTAATTAGCTTCCAACTAGGCTACGATAGTTGGCCAGATTTAGCCATCTCGGCGCTTTCGGATTTATAAAAGAGGATACATAGCGCTATAAAATACTGGATTACGATGGATTCATCTTCCGAAACGTCTAGATTTATCAGATGGTTGCATGAGGCCCCTGGAGAGGATGGGGCATCGCGACTCGCAAAGACGCGAGATGCGCTTCTACTATGTGTACTGTCCTAGAGTGCAGTGTCCTAAAGCACATTGGCATGACATAATGCAGTGAATCAAGCACTACAATAGGAAATAAACTGGCAAGTGTTGGGTCTAGCAGAGATGATAGAACGGTGAGGTTGTGAATTGGCGTTGCTGAGACACGTTGACGGCCGATGCCGACACAAGAGACAACCACTCACCGCTGTAACCAAACTCTCAAGACTGAGAGCACGTCATATCCATGATTATCAATCTAAGCCTCATAGCAAGCATATACTCGTAACGTACACCTGGTCTGTATGTCCAAGCGGGCACATCCTCGCGACGCGAAACCACCCAAAGACATGCATCCCAAACTGTCCAAAATGTCGGCGTTCCATTGTCGCGAGCTCCGACTTCTTGGGTATCCCCCTCCACATGGCGCGCCGCCTCCTCCCCCACAATGGACAGCCAGCTAGCCAGCCTGTCGGCAGCCAACCATGGGCGTTTGTTCTTGGCACAGAGAAGACGTTAATAAGACGCTGCTTAGTTATGAAACGTCTTACTTGCCCAGGCGGCTCAGCACAACCGCACACTAGAGCAGAGCCGCCTCTATCGCCGCCGCGGGGATGTGCATTGCCATTTTGGGCAAAGCTTTCGCCCGCGTCTTATTTCCTTGATTTGTCTACTGACTCCAACTTCTTTGGAGAAAATTTTCACTGAAGGAAAAGCAGCGCCACTAAAAACAGGATACTTGTATTTACGGAGTTAATTTTACTAATTTTTATTAATATTATTATTCAAAATGTCTAGCACTAATTGACCTGGCTCATGTTGTCTGCAGAACACACCACTACCAAACAGCCCACCCAACACGAGGCTCACAACCACAAAACAAAACGCAGCTTAGGCTGTAATAGCAAGTTAATATAAGCATGAACCCATTTTTTTTTTTTTTTTTAAAAGGCAAGGTAGTACTTTGTTACCTTTGCGCTCCTCTTTTTCCCATAGCGACCAGACGACGCGCATCACTTTACGCACCATCACATCACCTCGACCAACGGGTGGTCGATCTCCGAGCCGAGCTCCCGTCAAACTACACCACGATCCAGCCGACATCTACATCACGGCCATCTAGGATCATTGAGTGTGGAACATCTGGGCCACAATATGGCACGTCTCCGGGAGTGACGGTTCCTTCACATGACATGTTTATAAAGGCACGTTGTGACACCAGAAAGTGTTATTCTCCATTTCAGATATTACAACTAAATTCAAGACGCGCAATCTCATGCGTCATTTCACAAATTCATCCAGGAACTTTTCCTTTTTTCCCTCCGCCTCCTTTACTGCATACTCGTCCTCATCCTCCGCGTCCACTCACTTTTGGACATTCAGCAATGTCGAGTTGATAGAAATAAAATAAAACAGGTAAAAGATATGAAAAGAGCAAAACTCCGCTGCGGCTTATGGGAATTGACAAAAGGAAAAAGAATCAACGGCCCCTCACACAGTCATAGCAGCTAGCCATTTAGCTGTGCAGACCAAACGTTCTCTCCTTCATCAATGCGCGGCGTTCCTTGTCCTTTACTATGCGGTTGTTAGCAATGCCTCTCGATTACTACAACAACGAAAGATATCATGGTGCGAAAACTTACCTTCGTCAAAGACGAGGAATTCGTGGAGGGCCGAACCAGCCGGCACCATGGGCAGAACAGGGACCTTCTTATCCGTAATGACCTCCAAGAGAGCAGGGCCATCCGAATTGATCAACCACTTCAGGCTGTCAACAGTGTCCTTAGGGTCAGACAGTCTGCGGCACTGGACACGCATAGCCTCTGCCAGCTTGATAAAGTCGGGGTTGACCTGATGCGTGTGCGCATAGCGGTCTTCGTAGAAGAGGTTCTGCCATTGCGTGACCATGCCCTGCTCTTCATTGTTCAAAACAATAACCTTGACGCCAATGTTAAACTGAGCGGCGGTGGCGAGCTCAGTCAGAGTCATGCTGAAGGACGCATCGCCGTCAATGTCGATGACGAGAGCATCGGGCTGGGCAACTTTGGCACCAATGGCGGCAGGCAGACCGTAGCCCATGGTTCCGAGACCACCAGAAGTGATCATGGAGCGCGGGTGTCTCCAGCGGAAGTGTTGGGCAGTCCACATTTGGTGCTGTCCAACACCAGTGGCAATATATGTGCTTTCCTTGCGGTCGGCTGTCAGGTTGCTAAGCTCCGAGATGAGGGTCTGAGGTTTGATGAGGCCATTACGCTCAGACTTTTCGTAGTGTGATAGGGGCCACTTTGCCTTCCACTCATTAATCTTGCCAAACCACTCCTTGCGGTCTTCCATAGAGCGAGAGGCGACGTGAGGGAGGAGGAGTCGCAGGTTAGCGGCGACGTCGCCCTCGATAGCCTCGGTGGCTTGCACAACCTTGTTAATGTTCTTGGGCATGATTTCAAAGTGAACAATGCCACCGCGCTTCTCGAGGGCAGCAGCCTTGGCACCAGGAGCAAACTTGGCAACGCTACCAGTGACGCGGTCATCGAAGCGAGCACCAAGAGCAATGATAAGATCGGCCTCCTGCATGGCCGAGTTGGCATACGCAGAGCCATGCATACCGAGCATGTGCAGGGACTTTTCGTCGAGCTCGTCAAACCCACCGAGGCCGTGCAGAGTGGTGGTGACGGGAATGGAGGACCTATCGGCAAGCTCCTTAAGGGCTTGAGGGCCGCCTTCAGCCTGAATGATACCTTGGCCAGCATAGATGACAGGCTTCTTGGCCATGTTGACAAGATCAGCAACACGCTTGATGGAGGCTTGCAGCATGCGATCGCCAATGGCCAGGGCGGCGCGCGAGGCTGCGCTGGGAAGAGAAGGAAGGGCAACTTCGGTGGGAATGGCCTTTCTCAGGATACCAGCCGTGACATCCTTGGGGAGATCAACAAGGACAGGGCCAGGGCGGCCGCTGGTGGCAATCTCAAAGGCCTCGTTGATTCTTCGGGGCAGCTCAGCAATGCTCTTGACCATGACATTCCACTTGGTGCAGGCACGCGAAATGCCAACAACGTCTGCCTCCTGGAAGGCGTCGCTGCCAATAGCAGTGGTGACGACCTGGCCGCAAAAGACGACGAGGGGAGTGCCGTCCGACATGGCGTCTTGCATGGGGGTAACGACGTTTGTCGCGCCGGGGCCCGAGGTGACAAGGACGACACCAGGCTTACCAGAAGCGCGAGCATAGCCTTCGGCCATGTGGCCGGCACCCTGCTCATGGCGAGGCAGGACAAAGTCGAAGTGTTTTGAGTTGTAGATGGCGTCGAAGACGGGGAGAATGGCACCGCCGGGGTAGCCAAAGACGTGTTTGACGTTGTGTCTCAGCATCATTTCGTGAAAGATTTCACCGCCCGTCTTGCCGATAAAGGACTCGTCCATTTCAGGCTTGGGGCTATCGACGAGAGGCTGGACATGGCTCTTGTTGGAGGTGTTGAAGGCGGGACTAGGGACGGCGCGAATATGACTGTTGAGGCTGGCAATGTTAGTTACAATATACTTTGAAAGGAAACTGGAAAGTGGTTCTCGTTGAAAAATTCAAGCAATCGCTGTTTTTTTCCGTTTTAAATGCTTTTCCAAAGACCAAAGATATCCCAAAGTCGGTTGGTCGTCCGTGGTCGGGTGGTCGTTCTGGCGGGCCCCCGATGCCGGTGACACGAGCAACCAAAAAAAAGGCGACCACCACTGCCGGGGAGAGCTCGAAAAGAAAACTAGGACAGAAGGGTTACACGTACGGAGCGGGCGACGACGACGCAGCAGCCGTCGCCTTATTTCTTTGGCCAACAGGGACCTTATTTGAGGTTCTTGAGGCAATTGGGGCGGTAGACGAAGTGAATGATCTCGATTGTTGTGTGAAGGCTTTCGAGGCCTTTGCGGCCTGGCGACTTCGGAGCATCGTTGCTGCTGGGCTGGCTTGTGATTGCCAGCGAGAAGAGTCCGCAGAGACGAATAAAGGCGACTTCAATACGGTCAATAGTCTGGTGCGAATTCAGTTCGACTCCGGGTTCGATGGGACTTGCGGATTGAAGAAGATGAGAATGGGGTGGCAAAAAAAAAGTGTGCTGTAGAGGAGGACGGGTAGAGGGAGGAAAAAAAGGTTGGTGAGGTGACACTAAGCTACCTAGATTACCGAGTTGGGTCGCGGCTCGTCGAGATTGCGGGTGCTGGCTCTTGGTGGTTTTTCAGGCTTGTGGGCTCCGCTTCCGCAGTAACAGAGTCAGACAACACCACTAATTGGCGAGGCTCTAGGGGGGAAGCGATAGGAGTCATCCAACCAGAAGCCCCAGAATTCCGCTTGCGATGGCGGAGGCTAAGACTACCTTATGAACAAGGCAGTGGTGGAGGGGGGGGGGGGGGGAGCTTGAACTCACGCGGCAAGTATCTTTTGTCGCAGGGTTCAAGGGACGAGGACGGGACAATAGATAGAAAATAATATACTAGCAGTGATTAGTATGACACACAGCCAGACGGACAAAAGTTACATTCGACTGCCTCTTCGTCCTTTTGCTACATACACAAACCGACCACCGCCGACCTGTCAAACTGTTCGCCAGTCGTATTATCCCACCGCCTGTAAATGGAACAGACCCGGCAGATGCACAGCGCTCACGACAGCTTGCCAGCCATTGCGCACCAAACTCACATGTCTGGGTGACATGGCGCATGTACATTCAGCTGGGTGGAGGCGGGGTTGCCGCACTCCGAGTGGCCCAATCAGGGTTGTTGGCGATTGCGTGAGCGACAATGGCGGCGCGCCCTTTTCAACTTGGAATTTAAGTTGGGAGCTGCGAGGTGGTGGTCGCAGTAAGAAACAGCCCATGAAAAAAGTGCAAAAATATCGTTAAAAAAAAGGCGACATCTAATTTTCCCATTCTAAACAAAAGTACAAGTAAATCAAGACTAGCCGCCACTTATATCGACCATGCCGGGCCGCAAAACTATGCGGTAGCAGACCATCACACAACAAGTAAGGCTGATATCGTGGCCCGATTTCGCTAGTCACGATGTAATAATACTACTAAACATTACCTCATTCTCTATGGCTTCTATGAGTACTCGAAATTGCTCAATGTCATCACTAGCTTCCAATACCATACTCATTTCTTATCATCTACCCTCTTTTTCCTTGTTGTCACAAGCACACACGCTCGCACACACCACACACCACCACACCTACACACAGTACAAGACCCAGTTGTATCCATTCACCCCTACGATCCTGTACGTAGTCACCTGCCCATTTCCCATCGCCGTCCGATCTAGATAAGACGCAGTCCTCCTAAACTCATCTCTGCCCATTTAGTACACACAAAAGCCATATCAAAGATGTCCCTACTTGCCTTTTGTCCATCTCATCCATTAATTCACCCTGTATTTCTCCCGTATAAGTGACCTTTATTTCCTCTATAAACGCTGATGCGCCCTTCATCCCGCTATCGGACCCTGAATTTGTGGGTCGATTGCTGCATCCGACACCGGCCCTCTCCTCCGTGCCTCCTGCTGGTTCAAATTATTACTTCGTACATTTGCAAGTAATCAATCAGTCCGCCACAATTCAGTCAACCATTCTACGAGTAGTCGTACTAACCACACAATATCATGGGCTCCAACCTTCTGCCCCATTTTAACCGGCTGAGAATACTACTGGACCATCACGGAACCACTGGCCGTTATATTTTAAGACGCTAATACTACTGACTGCGCACTCTTCGTTCTCATAAATGCCACCCGATTTGGCATTTTCGACTAAACCGTCGTATGCTTTTTCCACAACTGTCTCCTTGCATCGTATACTTCAAGACAGGCTACAAAGTTCTACAAGTATGACTGAAGCCTATGCATTACACGATACAGCCTCCGTACTGGTATTACTCGTTTCTTGGGCGGCCCGGCCCCGTTCCGTTATCCTCTTTTACTTTCATCATATGTGCGTCGACTTCCAGTACCAAGAAACGTAAGGCTACTGAGTAAAGCCAATAATTCATCACGTAACAAAGGGCCGTACTAATGCCGCCAAATAAGCGTTAATTGCTCTTCTTTATTATTCATATATAAAATTTCCTGTGGAGCTGCCAGTTCTCACAATCCCCTCCGTAGTCAGTCTTAGGACTTAATTCCAGAACGTCTTTGCCGCCAGCCGGGGCTTCTGTGCCTCCAAACATCACCAAAGGCAGAGTGGTATAATCTCCCTCATACTGGCCTCCCTCACGCAGAAACAGGATAATGGTATCTCAAGAACAATGCAGCAATAATGGGGGAAATGCAAAACATCAAGACAAAAACAAATAAAACAGGCCCAGAATGGGCAAACTCAAAACAGCCATCCCAAGAATTTCTCCTCCCAGTATTAACTATACATTATCGCGGCGCTGATTTATACATCAACGCGACGGCTGTCATTCCGTCGACAGAGCCAACTAACTTGAAAGGAAATGATTTGTATGATGTTGACGGGTGTGCAATATATATAAGCAGATAATATAAACAATAATAAATGGGTTAAATAAAACTGTGAAAAGAGAGGTGGTATTGCGTAAAGTTAAAGGATCTGGTATAAAAAGGGGCGAAAAAAAAAAGGAAAAAGAAATGAAATGAAAATCGGCAAAGTAAAGTAAAAGGGGTATTTCTCTATAGCAGCAGGGCAAACTGCTGGCCAACACTGCATTTGTCGCTTGCCACGTAAGCGAAAAGAGCGGCTTGCGCCGTATTGAAAAAGAATTATCGTCGTCTTTAGGCTGGTTCGCCTGCCCAAGCCAGTTGAATAGGTATTTTGTTTCTACTCATGCTGTTCTCCCGCTATGCATGCTAGACAGAAATCACATACCCATCGATGTTGGCATCATGCCATTCATCTCAGGTGGGTATTGTTGCGACACTGCAGACATTCTCTTGTTTGGTCGCAGGCTTTCCATGCTCATCACTCTGCTCCATGAGCCTGGCCGCTTGTTAGGCACAGGCGTTCCTGGACGAATTGTTGAAGCTTGGCTCGCATTCATGGCGTAGTTGTAAAGTCCCGGATTTGCCATGGGCTGGTGAATATGGTAGTTCATATCCATGCCCGCCTCCATGTGGTGAGGCATTCCCGGATCCATACCATGGGGGTTTGGTATGCCTTCCATGCCTTGCCACGTAGTATAGTTGACGTCCTCTCCATGAGCGGGATAAATCATGGGACTTTCCATCGGGGCGTTCATCTGTTTTGGTATCATGGAGTTGTCAGGAGTAAACTTCTGTCCATTACCATGCCATGTGCCTTCATTCGGGATCGAGTACGGCGTTCCGGGGTGCGGGCCGGCCGCACTGTCATCCGCCATGACCGTGTCATTCGTCACCTCTGTTGTTACCGGTGTGGGGGTTGGTGGGCGTGAGGCGCGCTTCGAGTTTCTGCTGGACAGTCTAAATACAGTCTGTGTGCTGGATCGGTACTTTGAGAAGCTAAACGTTGAGTTGGAGTCATCTTCTCCCTTGACACCCGAAGACGATGGCGAATGGCTCTGTCCATCAATAGGGCACTGGTTACGATAAGGCAGCTGGAAGTGCGCGTCGAGTTCGGCTGGCGGTGGAGATCCCGAGGCTGAGTATGGTGCATTTCCCAAGAGGAACGCGAGGCGAACAAGATTTGTAACATCACTCCCAAGGTGTCGAGCTTCAAGCATTCTCTTCAACTCTCCAGAAGATCTCAGACGCCACGTGAGATTCTGTCTTTTCTCCTTGGGCCAGATGCATGCTTTCCAAACCGGCTTCACCTGTTGTTGACGCAAAAGGTTCTGTACTTGAATCTTGAATTCCCAGTTGCTAACGTCAAAGTCATCTTCGAAGTGCTTGGCGATGTGTTCAAAGTGCTTGTCGCGCATAGCGGATGTGTCGTCGGCAGATGATGCTTCAAAGATTCTGTCCTTGCATGACGCGAAACCGCAAGCGAAAACCATCTGAGGGCAGAGTTCTGTTCGCGCTGCACTGTTTGGGAGAGCCTTCATACGATGAGCTTCCTTTGCGTGTGTGCTGTAGGCTCTCTCTGTCGAGAAAGAAAGATGGCAGCCCTTGGTGTGACAGATCCAAACAACATCAGCTCCGTGGAAGTTGTGCAGGTGCTTCTTAAAGTCACTCTTGCGGCCAAATCCGACAGGGCTGCTATCCAGATAACACATTGGACATTGGTACTTTTTGCCAGTCGGGGCGATTAGGCGTGGTGATGGGACCGAAGTTCCATCGGCTGGGGCCATGGGGGAAGGCACTGGTGCAGGCGAGTCAAGCCACGAACGTTCACAAAGCTGCCCAGCTTCGGCATCGTGCATTGGGGGCATTTCGGCGACGGCTTCGGGCCATGTATACTGCGTGTGGACAGAAGCGCCATCGGATCTGCACTGAGACGCTTCTGAGCTCGTCCATGCTAATGAAGGGGCGTTTATGCTGGCATTTGCGCTGCTGAGTAGTGTATTGGTAGAGAACATGGATGATCGTGCTGTGGAACGAAGGTGTCAGCGTAAACAGGTAGAGCGCGTTTGAGCTGCCACAACTTACAAGACTCCCCAAAGCCTGTCAAGGCGTACATGATGCTCGACACACCATACTTGTGGACGAGGCCAGTCAAAAGCTGATGGTCCTCTTCGGCCAGCGGATGAGCTGTGTTGTCCTCCGCGCCGCCGAAGGGAAACATTCTGGCGATAGAGAACAGAAGGGTGGTTGGTTAAGCTAAGAATCCAAGGAAGCCGGCTCAGCCGTAAGAAGCGCTAAGATCTGTCGGAATCAACTTGCTTCGGATTGGTTGACAAGCGAATGAGAAAGCGTAAGCGATAGGTAGAGTACTGAGTGATATTCGAGGAAGACGAGTAACAGGTCAGTGTCGAAGGCGACGCTCCGCGTCACGGCGCGAATATAGAATAGAAGACGGTAAAGGATAAAACTGCCACAAGAATTCGGGTGAATTTCCCGTAATCAGCGAAGGCGAGTCCAGCCGACGACTGGCCGTGGTTGTATACGGGCGTTTCTCGCCGTTGAATGAGACGTGCTGGATGAGAAGACAGACGATGCAAGGCCAAAAGACAAAAACGCTTGTGCTACAGGCACTGCCTTGAGCCGGTGAATGGGTAGGTGTGATGTGAAAGAGCGACGATAGGAAGAGGGATAGAAGATCTTCTGTACACGGGCCAGGGGATGGGAACTAATAAGAGGGCAGGCCGGGGTGTACGAGCCAGGCGGTCATGAGGTGGGCAGCGAGATTGGGCAAAGGAAATCCTTCTAGAATATCTCGGAGAAACGTGTGAGCAATACAATCGCGTCCCGCTGCAGACTGGCCGAAAAAGCAAAATTGGGCAGCGTTGGGACAGGCATTTGCCATTTCGTAAAAGAGGTGGGCATCAGCCCCTCCCAGGCTGGGGCAAGCTGTTGGTGTCGAGATGGTGTCGAATTGGTATCACTTAAACCCTGTCGCCCAAGACACCAAAGCCCCGTTTCAGGAACCAAGTCATTTCTCACCGCACACCAATGCCATCCTGAAACGTAGCGCCGGCACGATAATCCATGTCGACAGGACCCGCTGACGGAGTCTGTGCACTAGCGAGCATGGATGCGGCGTGCTGTGTGTGTGCGGCTGGCAAGGTTCCGGGCAGCGTGGGCGTGGCTGGCGTCACCGAGGACCAACCAGTCTCCCTAGTGGGAATCCACCGCCTGACCTGTTTGGTGTGCTCGTAGTCGCAGATTGCCAATTATGGACCCTATGCAAGAATGACTGGAATCACCAGAAAGTAGCAAGGGCCCATTGTTGCTTGTTGTTCTGTGCAGTCCCTGGAGACAGTGAGTGGTTCGCTATTTTGGGCAAGTCGTTGAGAATAGCCACGCTAACTCGACTCGGTATTGCTCGTTGACTTTATTGATATGTGGTGTCATCAGCTGCCCTTGCTCGCAGACGACTGTGGATAGCTCGTTTACGTGACAATTTTAAATATCGGTGCAAAAGATGCCGGCGGCCGACCCCATGGGACGCTGGCCAAGAGTTCATTACTCTCTAAATCGTTGATGGGAAGTGCAGTAATGGAGCAGAGAGCCTTGAAGGTGCCTCCACAACTCGGCCTTGTTAGCCCAGGATTATTGACTTTACTCGCAGCCCAGGAAGAAGTGTCTGAAATGCTACTCGTTCACAACAAAGAAAGTTATTCTCAGCGCCGATTGGTCGTCTGAGAAGCGAGCAGGGATGAAGCTCGGGCCACAAGGCTGCCAGGTCAAGAGGCAAATAAGAATAATTACCTCGTAAGTCGCTAGGGCCCAAGAAGAGGCACAATGCATGAAAGGCTGGGCGAGCCCCAGCTGGAATCAACCCAACAGAGCATGTTGCACACAACCAACCCGTCAAAGGTGCATACGGCACTTGCACTTTGTCTCCAAGAGAAAACGAAGTTATATCCAACTTGTGGATCATTAAACCGCTCGCTGAGCATAAGTTATGCAACGTGGGGACGGCTGATCAACCGCCGGGTGGATATCTAGAAAACGTGCACAAAGCTTGCCGGTGGCAGTCCACAAGTCAGCAACTGCCTCGCAGCAACTGTTGCTGGCACTGGGGAGACTTGTGTGGTGGACATTGCCAGTTCTGGTAGTTGCGCAACGCGTGTTCGGCGGGGATTTTTTCTTTTAAACACGGCTGGGCACGTTGCTCACACACAAATTCGTGGCACTAGGGGGCCGGGCGACTTCCGTGTCCACCACCTTCGGGCTCGGCCCATTGTCCAATGTTATCAACGGCAGACTGTCCTGGAACTCGAGTTAAGAGTCTCGTGGAGCTCTCTTTCTTTTGGTCCTTATGTATTACTCCATACTCTGAATGATAAGATGGACACGTGCTGCTAGCAAGGCACATTTGCATTATTTGGCACCCGTAGGCGTCTTGGACCACGGTCCATGGCCCTGTGGGTAATCGAATGCAAAGAACAATATGCCGCGTCCACAGTAAATACGTCGCAGCGTGAATGTCTTGGTGAAAGACCAAAGGCATCTCATTTGTCGAGCTCTTCAGCCATGTCACATCCCTGTATCGCGGTGAAGGCGCGCATTGCCTGCGCGAAGAGCATCTTTGTCTTGCAAATACTCGTATGTGCTGTAAAAATAGCACGTCTGGGCCCTCTCGTTGGGTGGCGCGCTGCAACCCTCAACACATCCAGCCTGCTGGGTTCTGCCACCCATCCCCCATCCTTAGTGCTTGCAGATCATTTCTAAATACCTCGTAGTATACATTAGTACGGACAAGGTAGCATGCCAAGCGGAGGTACGGCCGGCCTATTGTGTGGTCTTGCTCACCATTCCCAATGCGCCAGCACCGTTGTACAATGTGTATGGTACGACACAAAGGGCTATTTTCTCCGCTCTCATCCATCGCGAATCCATAGGCTGACATGGGGCGAGCAAGTTTTGTACAAACCCGTTTGTGGTTGCAATAGTTAGGTGATACGATAGGCCTCGCTACGGCACAAGGGTGCCACTGTCGAATCGTAAAAGTCCATTCGGTAACAAGGCTTTCTGCCACGTCGTAGATCTTTAGGCACTGGGCACTCCGCTGGCTGGCTACGGCGTACCTGCCGCGAGTGGAACTGGAGTCGGCCATTATGTTACGCCGCTTGATCCGAAGAGATGACCCGGTGCTCAGGTGATTGGCGTGAAGTAGATCATTACATAACGAGGTGAAGAGCAATGCTGTGAGAGCCGGACTAGTAGACCTCAGGAGCTCATTTAATTATCCGGCGTTAAGGGCGTCGAGACTACGAGAGCACTCTTGGCATTCTGAGAGAGCTGAAGGATAAGAAGCAACGAAAACCGTTGGGACGGGTCAAAGAATGGTCGGTCGGAGCGGCTTGAAGCGCATCCTAGCATGGTGTTTGGACGGTCTGATGTCTGATGGTAACAGGCTAGTACGAGTAGTGACCAGCAAGCCCTCTTGAGGAGTGACCTCCCGGCCTAGCTGCTGCCCATGTTCAGTTACAGGGATCTTGTGCTCAAAGAAAAGAAAGCTCACCGTTGAAGCGTTCTCCCAGCTCAGATGAGCGGCGATCTTTAAGCATGCATCGAGCCGACGCTATGGCAATCCGGGGAGCAAGCCGTTGCTGTCAACATCGGTCTGATATCCGTATCAAAAGCTAGACAATGCAGGCACCCTATAATAGAAGCCTCTCCTTCAATGGCTACACCATTTCGCCAGGTATTCGTAGAATCGTGCACGTAGGAACAGTTGTGGAGTGTTGCAGTGCTCAACGCGACCTGTTGACCTCGCTGTTCGTATGCCGTGCATTGCAACGGCGGCTTTTGCAACCTGCCAGCCGTCGGGCACTCGTGTCCTTGGGTTACACCTGGCCAGTTCCGAAAAGCTCGGGGGGTAAACGCCGTCGATTCTCGGTCAAGGCTAGCTTCTCTCATCATCCAGACACCACTTCACGTTGACTTCCTCCATCGTCCGATTTTTGTTGCACGCACAAGCACAACCGTGGCAGAAAACGGCATTGTCCGCTCGTTACAAGACGCATCAGCATTCGGCCCCTCTTCCCCGCCGCAAGCCCATTCAGCCACCCATCGTAACCCTCCCACCGGTACGTTTCGTCCATTCACAGCGTTATCCGCGCTGAAGCCAAGCCTCATGCTAATGACTGTTAGTGCCCTTCTGACGTTGTATTCGGTCCACAAAGGTACCATCCGGCGAGTGGAGGCAGTTCGCCGGTTAGGGTTGCGGAGTGGCCAGCTTGGGCAAAGCCGCGACGATTTGAGAGTTTACGAGCCCGGCACACACTACTCTAGTGCACTAGCATGTCCAGACACCGTCGGAGCAGTTATTACAGCGTCACATCGATCGTGTGCGTGTGGCTCCTGGAGACGAACCTGTTTGTGCACTGCAGCCTGGACTGTGTGTGGGAATAATTTCATGGCAACAGCTCCGTCGCATCGCCTGCTAGATCGACAGGGAGCCCGCTGTATGCTCCTTGCACGCACCGCCTGACCTTGACTCAAGCGGCCACTAGCCACCAGCTACCTACATGGCCGGCCATCCCTGATAAATGGCCTCAAGGGCAAGGAAATTACATTACTTTGTTAATAGCTTGGACAAACTGCGTACAGCCACAGCCGTGCAGTGCCTCATTTCAGCCCTGCTTACAATAGAGCAGCTCCGCTTCCGTCATCCCGCCCAAAATAGCCTTGCCAACTGCACCGACCCACGGAACCAGCGTTTCAGATAAATTCCCAAAGGCGCCTTGCAGATTCTCTACAACGGCCCTTCCGGACCATCTGCTAAAGTCAGGGCAATAAACTTTTCAAATGAAGTCACCAGCGTGCCATCCATGCAATATTCGTCTCAAACCATGTCCAATGAAAACAGGGCCCCTTTGACCTTTGCCAGAAACAAGGACAGCCCCATTTCTCGAACATTTCTAGAAGCCGGGGAACACACATGTCAAAAATAGTAACCCGCAAAGTCTAAAACTCGAGGTGTCTAAAACTGCTAATATGGACACATTCCTGTTTGTAGCTTTTGTTTGTTTGCGCAACCCAGGACACTTGGTTGAAGCGCAACGTGGGCCTCGCAGGCACTTGTCTGACACCAACCTGCCGTCCCTTTTCTCTCGCTCTGTCTCGTCCCCCGTCCCACTGATGCCCTGACGCGTGGCCCTTTGATGTTCCAGCCACAAGTTTTGGTCACTCAAGGCGAGTAGATGTACGGAGTACAGACGTCTCAATTATTTGCAACAAAAGCAACTTCAGCCCCCAGCCGTTGTGTGGTGGCCTGTGGAATGTCGCGTCTCCCCTTCTAGAAGCCCACAAGCGCCCGCGTTGTTGTCTCGTTGCAGCCCCACGAGGCTTCGGGGCTTCCGAGGAAAACGCATTGTCGTCCCAACCAGTTGCATTTCTTTTCTCTTTTGGCAGAACTTTGTGTACTAATACTGCTGCGAGTGTTGCATGTACGAGTAGCCTCCCTCCCTGCCCTTGCATATTGCTACGTCAGCCAGAGGGAGAATGTAACTGAATCAGGCACGCTCCGCGTCTAGTGGTTGGACATCATGCGACCAGTCTGACAGCGTAGTGGCAGTATTTCCAGCTTCCCATGGACTCATCAACACGAACGAATTGAGAAAAGCCAGTAAATTATTCGCATGCCTCACTGACCCATATTTGAGTCACATTCGGATTTCCTACAGCATTGTCAGCTGACACGAGAGCTCGTTTTCCGCGCATTTATCACGACGTACCCTATACCACTCAGACCATCTAACGGTCTGGATTGACGTAGCGAAGGACATATAGGCTTAGATAGGGCTAAATATGGATATATTTATTGCTCTTGTATTTCATACTCTTTAAATAGGAGTTATGGCCGTGTGATGAAGCATCACTCGGCCTACAAAGCTCCTAGTACGCATTGGTGTGACAGAACAGGCACAGTAACCAAGACGTATTAGTTCATAGGTCTATATAATAGACAGTATCCATTCTAAAAATAATGCACTAAAGCGCGTCTAAATAAATACACAAAAGTTGAAATCTATACACCGTTGTCATGGCGTCCAACCACACATGTCTATTCCCAAAACAGAGTCTTCCCATTACAGAACAAGGCTCAACAGAGCCAAAATCAAGCAACAACAAATAAGTGAACAAGTACAAAGTAGCTTAAGCATGATCTTCCAAGGGAGGAAACATATCTTCATCCATATCACCACCCTCGCGCTTCACGACCGGACTCCCCACAGGAAACGCCTCGCACTCCGGCGGCGTCCAGTCCATATACAGCTGCGGATCGATGCTCATTCCCGGCGCATGGGCACATTCATCCTCGTGCATCATCTGTGGCAGTGTCTTGTAGAGCGGCGTCCCTGGAGACGTGGCCTGAAAGGATGCTCCGTATTCTGCTCCCCTGGAGGAGTAGCCCTCTCCAGGAGCACTACCTGTAACGTACATCGGTGAGTGTGGTGCGTACACTGCTTGATGCGGCTGGATAAAGGCTGAGGTCTCGGGATGAGGGTAGTATTGTGGAATAGGCTGGGTATTGGCGTAGTGAATTGGTGGACTCATGGGCAGCGGCAACGCATGAAAGGATTCAAAGACTTGAGTATTGTGACGGTGGGTGTGAGACTGCGCAGGTACGTGTGCCTGAGCGTGAGAGTGAGTTTGAGCATGTGCATGCCCAATGATGGGCATTGTGCATTCGTCGCGAAGTGGACGCTGAAGGGCATGTCGCTGCTGCTGTGGTTTATCAGGTAGCCAGCCGATATCGATTGTGGCGTCGAGAATGACTTGGACGTCTTCAATGTGGCGCGTCTCTAACTTCTTGCGTAGAATGTTGGATGTTTGCGGATCCCATTGCATGGTTTGATATATACCCTCACTCTCTTCCATAGAAGACCACGCGCGGCGCATAGCACTCTGGCGGAGGAGGTTGCGCATGCGTCGAGAGTATGACCATTGTCCGCTGCTGAGGCCTTCATCGTAGTGTTTGATGACATGGCCAAGGTACTCTTTGAAGATGGAAGGGCCGCCGCTGTCGGACGAAGATTCAAAGACTTGCATGCACGTTTCGAACCCACATGCAAAAACGACTTGCTCACACAGGGGTACTTTGCAAGTAATGGGTTTGATGCGGTGGTTTTCGTGCTGGGACTTTGCGTGTGCTTTGAATGCGCTTTCCCAGTCAAAGACCATGCCGCACTCGGGAATAGGACAGAGCCATTGCGAGTTGGTGTGATGAAAATCTTCAATGTGTCTCTTGAGGTCGTTTTTACGCGTGCAGGCCAAGGATAGACCTTCTTCGAGGCAAAAGTTGCATGTGAAGCCAGCCACCTTCGGCTTTGCTGAAGTCGGAGCCATCGCCGACCAGTTCTCGGGCTGGGTTCTTGGTACGCTGCTTGCGCTGGATTTGAATTGTTGATGCATCTGTGTTGATGTGTGAGGAGTTTGATGCTGTGGTGTGTAGAGTGGACCGTCGGAAAGTGTTCTTGTGTGACTTGGATTGAAGAACTGTGCAAATCCTTGTACGTCAAAGCTGGAAGGGGGCAAGCTGTGAATAACAGAGATGGGAGAGCCGTCACCTTTTGGAAGTTAGCTATTTTCATCCCTCTTGTAATGCTGTGGACGAGCACGCACCGGCCATTGTGTGGTATTGCTTGTACTCTTGGTCACGCACAAGCGAGCCCAACTCTTCCTTGCTAAAGTTGTCTGCAATGAGACGGAAGAGCTGACGAACGTCGGCTGGGTCGTCTGCTGTCGGATCTTGCGTGGTAGAGTAGGCTTCGGAGACCACCATGTTGTGGTCGAGTATGGGGACTGCGAGTTTGATATGAAAGTTCCTCTTTGAGGAAGCAAACAGTTTGAACAATAACTTGGGGGTCGTTGAAGACGGGAACCGAAACGGAACGGCAACTGGGTCTTTTATGATGGGGAAATAAGGCACGAGTTGAGCCTTGCGTTGTCGTTGTGTAACCGCAAGGGTGGACTGAGGAACTGGGTTAAGCTCTTCGGGGACGGCGATGTCGGAAATGCAGGGGAATGCAGGGTGTTGGATCGTGCCCTTGCACAAGCCGGTAGAAGGAGTGGATCTTGAGAATGTGAGTTGGGATAGTTTGATAATTGAATGGGAGTGGAAGGGGGCCAAAGTGAAAAGGTCCAGGGGTATTACAGGGGATATGTCTATTAAAGATCAAGGCAATAAAAGTTGGAAGCAAGGGCCGCGACTTGAGTCTTCTTTGTCCCCTGTTGGTAATGGGGAATTGAAGCGCCTTTATAGAAATGGCAGAAGCAGATGCGGTAGGCCGGCTTAGATGCTGGCGCAGCTAAACCACCGTTAAGCTTTCAAGGGCGTACTAAATTAGTCGCGCCCAGCAACGGCAGTCGTGGAGCCGGTGAGAGGTGCTTGAAGCTTTGGCCAATACGTCTTTCTTTGGCTGCATGCACCTCGCAGTCTGGATGGCACAGCAT
This sequence comes from Lecanicillium sp. S3808, assembly GCA_023628775.1. Taxonomy (NCBI): domain Eukaryota; kingdom Fungi; phylum Ascomycota; class Sordariomycetes; order Hypocreales; family Cordycipitaceae; genus Lecanicillium; species Lecanicillium sp. S3808. The sequence goes on from JAMAJY010000028.1 coordinate 256,090, forward strand.
ATCGAGGAGACATTGTTGTGAGCTAGCCTGCCGAGTTGCAAGCCACAACTAACAAAAGGGACGGAGACTTTTAGTTAAGTGGAGTAGGCTATATCATGCTCCAGCACTGGGTTGGACGTGTCAATGAAGTGACGAAACTACTCGTAGGTATTTGCTGCAGGTGCGGCTCCGGCCTCGCATTCGAGAGAGAGCCAGAGAGAGAAGGGGGGAACAGGGTGTGCGGATGACAGCGCGTGTCAACCATGCATATAGGCCGGCGCCAATTACTACAAGAGAATAGTCGAATGCGAATGACAGGGGCGTGGCCACGCGGACGAGGCGTTGCGCATCTCAACTCGCATCTCAGCTTGCATCGGGACAAGGCAAGATGCGTGTACTAGCGACAAGACAGGCACACTGTGCAAGAGTCGGTGGATACTTACCAACAAGGGACCACATCTCAGCCATCACCTAGGAGCCAGCCAACGGTAGGGGCAAGGGCACAGGAAGCAAATGGTGGGGTGGGGACGAACTAGATCTTGCTGTATACGTTGCTGGCCATCTGAGACGTCTGTATACGAGTATACAGAGTAATGTAGTTGTACATTGTACAGGCGTTGCGAGCCAAGTCATATCAAGGGCGTAGGCAAGAAAGGATACTGCTGTAATGAATGCCATATGAATAAGAAAAAGCCACGAGAAATGGATCCATTAAGGTAAGATGCACATGAGTAGCCACGGAAACGCCGCGGGCTAGCTGAGAAAGAAGATACACACAAATTATGATGAGCCAGTGGGCCATGAGATGAGTCTCGTGATGGGACTTGGATGCCAAAAGACGACAGGGATCAGACAGGAACAGAGTCAACAGGTCGTCAAGGTGCCTTGGAGACCATCATGATAGGCTAGATTGCGAGCGACGGGGCTTCGGGAAGAATGGAAGGGAAGGCTTCTAGAATACGGTTCGTGATGGATGGGCTGAATGGTGGGAACGCCGCATGAGGATAGAAACATGAAACACTGGCGTGAAAACGGCAAGAGGCAGAAGAAAGAAGGCTCAGGGATGAGTGCTCCGAAGAGAACAAGTGGGAGAGGCTAGACAGGGGTTGTAAGGTCAAGGTTGAGAGAAGCAAACCGCAAATGTACAAGTGGATGCATTGTTTCAAGGCAGACATTTGGCAGAGCTGGGCAAGGCCGCCACTCGTATAATGGATGAATCGGTTCTCTCCAGACCCAGATGGCAAGTCAACTGTCAACTATGACGAGTAAAAGTTTGCTCTTGTTTTGCTTTCCGCAGATCCCGTTCCACAGCATTGGCCGTCGTATGGACAAGAGACCAGATAATCTATACCCCGGTATGTAGAGATACTCGTAAGCCAGCAGAGTCGAGCGCAATCACGAGGTAAGGGGACTGAGTGAGCCAGTTCCGCTAAGCAGTGGATCGCTTGGCTGGTTGGCTACAATCGGCGGAGATGCCGATGAGGGATTGACATGCGGGAGGGGGAGACATGTATGTGTCTGAGGTTTGTGCGAGTGTGATGTATGATGTGAGTGGTGTAAGTTGGTGGGCGAAATAGAGTTGGGGGCTAAAAATAAGCGCGGTACTCCGGATGGTGAAGGGTGCGAGGTTGGATTTTACGAGTGTTTTTGCGAATTTCTTAGTTTTACATTCATATTTTCCAAGCAAAAAATAAGTATATGCATATAGATACAAAGATTTCTGTTTTATATCCCCTTTTCAAAGGGGCACCTCGTCTTCTTTCCTCTTCAAGTGTCATGTCATGTATTGATGGCTGAGGTGTCTCGTTTGCCCTGTGGGGTTCCATTTCTGAGCGACGTGCCCCGGCTGCAGATCCGTCCAATGGCAAGAGCCACCCCCGCCGCCCTACGGCCCGTGCGCCAGACGACAATAGGAAGCTCTTTCCTATTCATGCACCTTTTCGGATCCACCCGGATACGCCGCGGGGTCCTCCAACATCGAGGCGTTGTTAGCCGCCGTACCTTGTCCGATGATCCAAGAGGAACCTCCCTCTTCCACCTCGATTGCGTCCCTTGGCACGCTGTATACACCTTTCCCTTCATACTTGCGACAGCGTGATTTCACCCTGTCTGTGTATGCTGGAGCAAGTAGCAGGTATTCAGGCCACACGTGCCTCCCTCCTATTGTAATATCGCAGGCGATCTACCTTAGTCGCCTCTGCCGCACCACACGGCCAGAGCACCGTACACTGCTGCATACACGTCATCAGAGAGCAAACTTGCCTAATAAATCTGCAAAGAACGCGTCACCTTTAATACCGTATTCGAAACCCTTTCCTTTCGACAAATAAGCCTAGCATATCAGACAGATTGTACAATAATATAGCAGTGCTTGCTTAAACACGGTTGCTTTTAAAATCTGCGCTCTCTCGAGACAGTTGATGTCTTCAATTTATTCTAAAGGCCCAATTTTTCGGGGTCAATTTGTACAAATTAAGATCAAAAGAAAAAGAAGGGGCCCACTGCTTCGCTTTGCAGGGCGTACGGAACGGCTATTTATGATGCACAACTTTGCCGCTGCCACGACTGCGACTTCACCAGCGCCGTTATCAATATGCCGGTAAAGACACATGTTTTGCGCTACATTGACGGAGGCAAAACAAACCAGACGACATTTCGGGTCTTTTGCTCGGTGTGTCCTGATTTGACACCCCGGAAAACTATGCAGGCCACTTCGCCCCTTTCAGAGAGTCTATTGACTCCAGACTGCGGGTATAAGAAACAGCACTGCCCACATTGGTCAAAATTTTGTTTTGTTTTGTAATTGATTGTAAGTCCTTGCACTTCTTGTTACAGTTTACGTCTAATGTATGGCTATCTCAAGGCTTTGATCAACTCTGGAAAAGCTCCTGCGTCACTGTTTGCAGTAATACATAGCGTTCTTAACGGAGACTTTGGACGAGCTGTTATTACTGAATATATCCGGGAAATAATAGTTGGAATGATAAAATAAGTGTTGATGAGGTCTGATTTGTTGAAGGTAATGGGTATCGCCGGAGAACAGTTATCAGGACCAGTAGATTAAGTATGAGACACGGGATAATTTACGGTAGTTTAAAGACATTTATTAACGAATAGCCCTCCATATTAAGCCGCAGTAATGACTACGTGGTAGGTCTCACAACCTTGAAGATACTGGCTGGTAGAGGCTGATAAAAATCGAGCGTTGGTTTTGCCTCCAATAAAATGACAGGGCTCATAAAGCTGATTTTGGGAGCCAAGAAGCTCAAAGAGATGCAGGTAGCATTAGTGTAGCCTTACAGATGCCTAGAGATAGCCACTCATTTGTCCCCAGAAGCAGCTATGCCAGAACTGCTGTCTCTGCCATCTCACTGCTTTTCTCACAGTGTACAAGGTAATTGGGATCAACTTCAAAACAGTCTGATCCATTCGTCGTTATGAGCCTCCAGTGACGTACGTGTAACAAGAAGTACCTCGCGCGATACAACTTTAAAAAGCGAGAAAAAGCTTAACGCCGAAAAATGCATGATGACAAAGGACACGAACCTGCGTTAGAGCCTCGCCGGTTACAACGTCACTAGAGAAGTCGTTCGCAAACAAATCGATGAGTCCGCTGAATTCAGGTGCTGCCAAGAGATCTCAGCGACAAGTATTTGGTGGTAAATAGCGACAGCTCGATCCTTGGCCTTGTACATGTTCCTTTTGGCATATGTTGGCCATATCTAGGCATCGACGTCGTTAAATACGAGACTGAGTTGCTTCAACGCAGGATGGTAATTCAAGCTGGATTGCGAATATAGAAGCTACTGGAAACTCGAATGCGAGAATTCGCTGTTATCGTGTTCTGGCTATCTCGATGGCGACATAAAGTGCTGTTCCGGAGTTAATCGGCAACTCTAAGTTCAGGTCACTCACCTCAGGCAGAGATAGGATGTTCGAATCCATGAACATTTGCGTTTGAGGGTCATGCACATGCATTAGTGTGGACGTTAGACAAGGTTGGCTAGATGGGAGATAAACGTAATCGCTATCCCTCTGTAAATTTCGGCATTCTTGTTTATCAGCATACTATACGCAGGCATAAATAAGCTTTTGTACACTCAGCTACATGCGGTTTTGGACACCAGTCGTTGCGATTGAACCATTGCAAACATGGTCTGGGGACCTAGCAAGATGCTCCGTTGGTTGATCAATAGTATTTTGGGAGACTGCTCCTTGATGAAATTTGGACCTGGATAGCTGAAGAGAATGACAAGTTCTGAAAGAGTACCCTTCTGGGGTAAATATACAAGTATAGGGTATTCTGGAGATTGTACAAAGTTGCTGCTTCGCCATGTTGTGCATTGCCGGCACTAGCACCAGTTACCAGTTTTGCCTCTGCACCAATGAAAAAGACTGATTGATGCTTTAAAAAGAAAACATCTGCAAGAGATTTGAACACCACTAATACCTTATGGCGTATACATGCCAACTGTATCAACGCGAGGGCGCTGACTGTTGACCACCACACCCAGCTGTACGACGTAGTTCTCTCACAACAGGAACGCAAGCTTACCTCGATTTCAGCGGCTCGTAGGGGCGGCCATGACCAGGTGCTTTGAAAGCATGTGAAAGAAAAGAACAGTCGAGCACATCTACTTCGTACTGTCGTAGCATTGGCGCACTGTGTACATCAAAGTTGCCAAGTAATTAGGTTCTGTCGATCGTCCGTTCGCATGGCACTTGAAAGTTCGATGGTACCAAACGTGTATCCACCACTGTGGCTTGCCATGTTAGCCTGCAACCTCCAAGTCATTTAAACAGTGGCTCTGTCATTTATTGGAATAATGACCCGCAGTACACAGCTCAAGATAGGAAAGTCCCATTACCTGATCACCCCGAGAGGGTCAAATGAGAAAGCTCCATAATTACCTTGTAATCTGCCTTAACCCGTACTAGTCAATCTTCGGCCTTCGCCGGCAGCATGTGGTAAAACGCAGCTAATTGTTCGTAAGAAGTATTATATTGCGAGGCTAACCCGCCTTACACACAATCGGAGTTACTTTCCATTCACTCTTTTGTATTTGTTGTTCCATACATACTTCACGATGAGATTCAGTGTGATCGCCGCCAGTGTCTCTTTGGCCGTGCTGTCTACGGCACAGAGCCTGGACAGCCTCCCTGACTGCGCAAAGGAATGCCTTGTCGATGCTGTTGAGAAGTCAACGAGCTGCTCTGTAACTGACTTGGCTTGCGTGTGCAAGAACTTTGAAGCTATCCAGGGTGCTGGCGCCGGCTGTGTCCTGTCTGCCTGCGGCCAGGATGTTACTTTGAGTATGTGAAATGGAGTACACCTTGGGATAATGCAAAATTCTTGATCATACAATAGAAATTCAACTGACTTCTATCGCAGACGAGGTACTCCCTGCCACTAAGGAGCTGTGCAAGGACGTCGACACTTCCAGCGTTACTGGTGGCCCAACCAAACCACCTACTACTTCGCCTACGGCCACCGTTGTGCCTCCGGAGGAGTCTACTACGAACCCCGACAAGCCTCCTACTGTGACCGGTGGTGCTATGGGTACTGCCGCTATCAATGGGTTCGCCATGCTAGCCGCTGCAGCTTTTGCTCTGTAGACAAGTGGTTTGCGCAATGTCAGCTTTCTTGTCGGCGATGACAAAGGCATAGGATCTAATCGATGGCTTTCAACCGGGTGTGAAGGGAATACCACATCTCGATACAAATTGAGGTCGGCTGAAAAATCAGAGGTCGGCTGTTCATTTCTCAGTAAATATTTACGTATTTGACCGTCTGAAAATGAGGTTAATACACTTCATCGTTCCGTTACTGAACCAAGAAACTACCACTCAGAGTACATGAGAAATGCAGTAGTCGGTGAAGTCATCACCCCCCTCTGGCATTCTGCAGCACAGAATACTGTGGGGACGTCTACAAGAAAATTCGACAGTAGTGGAAGGGAGGAAATAGAGAGCAATGGAACTACCAATCTTCCTTGCCTTGGTTTCCAAAGTTGCGGTGGCTGCATGCTGTATGCATGATGAGCTATTTTAGTCGTGCAGCCACTAGCGCCAGTGTCAGAAGCTTAGCCACTAGTCGGGGATAGTGCTGCGATCTGCTACTCGGCATCTGAAATAGGCAGGTAGTCCGGTGTACGTGCTCGTTACGGTTTACAGGAACTTTTAGGTGAAAGACGAGCGCATCGAATGACTATACGAAAATCACATGCCGGCCGGGGTCTGTGGCCGAATGCACAGTAGATTTTGCAGGTCTTGCCCAATTTGAATTTTCTCGTACGAGCGCCCCGTAGGCGCATTCTATTGGGCTAACGACAAGGAGTACCCCATGAAAGGCCTTGTCAGCGCCCGTTTATTATCCACTCGACCGCCTGGACTCCGGTGGCCCCGGAGTTGACGCCGCCACTTATTCGTGATGAACATAGCCGCGCCGACTGCTTTCAGGTCATTGGCTTTGCGGGCGACCGGAGCAGCAAAACTGACATCCTAGTAGAGTCACGCGAGTTAGAAATAGAATCCAACCGCGGCAGCGGCTAGAATACTCGTAGAGCTCAAAATCATGTGGGCACAAACAAGCTAGGCATCATGCATACATGAGTTCAACGGCTGTAAGCAGATTGGGAACGCCCTCAAAGTGGTTTCTATAATGCTGTAATTTATGACTGTCATGACTTCTTTATTAGTTCCAGGCGCTCTTTGACCTTCTTATCCTTTGCCTCCTTTGAAAGCTTTTCAAAGTCTGCAATGTCCTTGTCCCACTGCTGAACGCATTCGACATTCCAATTGCACTCCTCTACCTGTCCGTAAGCTGGATGGTTATAGCGATGGTGTCGGTTGGGCCAGTTGGACGCATGATAATGGTGCTTGACAAGGGCCCCTCTGGAGCCGTGGTTGCCCGAGTCCGAGTGACCTTGACCGGCGCAAAAGGCCTCGACGGGTAATACAAGGACGCGGCTGACAACTTTTGATTCATACATGTTGTGAAATGTGTCCCAAGTGATTGTGGGTGACCCTTTTGGTCTGACCCTATTCATCTCCGCCATGACTGCCTTGGTAAAGGCAGATGGTCCGGTGCCGGTAATGACCTGGTCAAAATCTAGCTCTACGTCCCCAATGGAGACGTGCTGTTTCCGGGCGATGCCACTGAGCCACTTCATGATATTTTCCACGAGGCGCAGGAAAACAGGATGTCCCGGGCGCGCAATGATTGTCCACTGGCAAAACGACTGCGACTTTGGCCCGAGGATCGGGTGTTCCTTAAAATGCGGTTCGTCGACTTCGATACCCACGACCAGGTCGTAGCTCTGCTCATCATGAGTGTCTGGGAAGAAGCGATGAAACGGCTTGAGTGCCTCGACGTCAATGTCGCTGTACACGCCGCCCTCGGCATAGAGAATGAGATACCGCAGCAGGTCGGCCTTTATAATGGGAACCTTGACGCTGCGATAGAAGCCGACAATGTCGGGACGGTTCAAGGCGCCGGGGCCAAAGTGCTGCTCAATATAGGTCATGTCGCTGGCATCAGTAATGACTTCGTATCGCATGTTTGGGTTCTTCTGCAGCCACGTGGTTGCTCGAACAGTCTCTGTGATTCCAAACAGGAGAGGGTCTATTTTCCACGTCTGCCAGATTTTGAGAGGAAATGTGCTTCCGCGAAGAGGTGTAGTAGTTGGAGGAGTAGCTTCTTCTTGCCACAGAGAGATGCTTTCAAGCGGGTTTCCGACAATGTCGAGGTTGAGTAGAGCGAGCACAATCATGACACATATTGTGTAGATTAACAGGCATCTCTGCATTCGTCTGGGCAACACCATGCTGTGTTTGCCCAGGGGAGCCATGGTGTTAGCCGTGGCTGGCTTGAAAGGTTTTGTATCTGCCATTATCACGGGTAAATGACAGCGACGAGTACGGCCAAAGTTCTCGAGAAGCCTGTTTGGCCGTTCAATGTCTGTGTAACTGCAGCTTTCCTATTTTCTTCTTGGGACTTTGCATTATGAGAGCATTTGAGCCCTGAAGCTGTAAGCACAGATACCTGCAGGCCAAAGAGATCAAATGAACAAAATGGATAACGAAGAATAACGGAAGTATCAAAAAAAAAAAAAAAAGTCGAGATGGGAGCGACATTGCAGTCCCAATTTGCCGTTCCCACTCCCCGCACTCCACGGACTAAGAGGACTCCAATTGTCAGAAGCTAAATCGGGCTCCTCCATGGCCTAGGCGAGGTCACCAGGCAGCCCATTGTGGTACGGCCTATTCCACATTACATCCGTAGTCTTCGCGCAGCTGGAAGGGAAATACTTGTCAAAGTGGTGTCTTCTCCGAGGGCTGATACTGTGGCTGTCCCAGAACGGGGCATCCTGCGGAGCCGCCTTGGACTCGGCTCCGCCGTCTACAAGTAGACCGAGGTTTGCAATCGTCAATCCTACCCCGGCGGTGGTCATGGGTGGTGAGGACGGCACTCGCTACTCCTCATTGGTGTGCATACTGCTCCGTGGAATAGTCCAAATGCGACATGGTTATCTCTCTGCCGCCCGTGCTGACGATACAGTACAAACCACCACGGACCTTGATCTCCACCCCGTACGAGGTAAGGCAACACTGGGGAAGGACTAGACCGGGGACCATGCATCCCCACAGCAGTAGCTTCCACATTCTGCATGAGACTCGCAGATCGACAGTTCAGAAACCGGGCTGGGGGCCGATAGCCAGTACAGTAGCCCGAATTGGGATATCTGCCGTCCGCGTGGCGCTAGCGTACCTGGCTCTCAGGCTCTCGCCCGTGGACAGTATGCCCTGTACTGGGTACGGAATTTGCCGTGGCCATTTCAACCGTTCTTGACAGCTAACTTGGCACGGATGGCGTTCTACCCGGAAATTGAGGAGGGACCCTCTCAAGCCTTCTGGAGCATTGTTGGAGAGATGCCGCACTGTACAGAGTATTACTGCTAAGTATGGGCAGCATGTGAACCAAATGCAATGCAAGGGCTCAACCTTCTCCCACAGTATTACTCTTCAGAAGATTCAACATCGTCTCCTCTGAGCGGCGGTAATATCCCAGCCATGGCCTCAGAAACGGCTGGCGTTCTAGACAACGACGAGTGGGAGCAGAACCACAACGGCGTCAACTTGGACCCAACATCTACGATACTGCCGCAGTTTTGGCGGATAAAGCCGAGCCGGGATTTTTATCGCGACTTCTTCTCGCCAGTTTCACTAGCCTTGCCACGCTTATACCGTCGCCGCGAAAGAACCCTCCACCGCACGGCATACCTCGACGGCCTGCGAGGGTTTGCCGCCCTGCTCGTCTACCTGCACCACCACGAGCTGTGGGTTCACGACTACCATGGACTGGATCAAAACACAATTCTCGAAAACGCCTTTGGATATGAGGGGGAATACAGCTTCGCCACGTTTCCAGGTGTGAGAACCTTCTTTTGCGGCGGCCACTACGCCGTTTCCGTCTTCTTCGTACTATCGGGCTATGTGCTGTCCATCAAGCCGCTGCGTCTAATAGAGACCGAAAACCTCGCCGAGCTGACTAGTCACCTTTCGTCGGCGTTCTTTAGGCGCTGGTTTCGCCTCTTCCTGCCTCTGGCCATCGTCCTGTTTGTCCATGCAATGTCGAGTCACATCTTGGGCCTCTGGATCCCCGGGATGGAGATGCAAGACACGCTGCTCAGCGAGATTTGGAACTTTTACGCCGAGTTCAAAAACTTTAGCTTCATCTACAACTGCGGCGGTAAACCTTGGATGACCTACAACGTTCATATCTGGTCAATCCCGATAGAGATGAAGGGATCCATGGTCATTTTTGCCACGGCCATTGCTTTGGCGCGCTCTCCTCAGCGTACCCGTCTTGCGTGCATGGCCGCACTGGTCGTGTACTTTCTCTACATTGCTGACGGCTGGTATTGCGCCATGTTCGTCGCTGGCATGCTCCTCTGCAACCTGGACCTGCTGCTACAATCGACAGATTCCTTGCCGCGCTGGATCGAGCGACTCGAGCCATACAAGACTTTTATATGTTACCACTTGCTAGTCATAAGCGTATATCTGGGTGGCGTTCCAGCTAAAAATGACGACGTGGATCAGCTGCGCAGAAACCGCGGCTGGTATTATCTCGCCATGCTGAAGCCGCAGGCGGTCTATGACTACAAGTGGTTTTACTTATTCTGGGCTGCGACACTGTTGGTTGGCATAGTTGCTCACATCCGCTGGCTGAAGCGCTTCTTTGAGACGAGCTTCTGCCAATACCTCGGTCGTGTCTCGTACGCCCTGTACCTAGTTCATGGCCCGGTGCTGTGGACCGTGGGCGAGAGGCTTTATACTGCAGTTGGCTGGGTTGGCCAGGATCAATTACAGCATATTCCGCAGTGGGCAGACAAGCTGAAGCTTCCGCGGGCGGGTCCGCTTGGGCTCGAGATATCATTCCTCATCCCGCAGCTCATCTTGCTGCCGCTAACACTCGGAGTTGCGAGCTTTGTGACGAGAGTCGTGGACAAACCCAGCGTTCGGTTTGCTTCGTGGCTGTACACGTCGATTCTCTCAAAGGAGCCAGGCAGGTCGGCAAAGGGTTTGTCGTAGGCTACAGCTCGCGGTGATGTATTCCGTTCCAGCGACACAATATATATTATAATTACTTAAATAAATGAATGAACAAAATGAAGGTCTTCACTTTATCCAAACTCGAGTCAGTAGCCTATGCGGCTCTTTGTCTGTCGCTGTGTGTTTGAGCAGCGGCTTGCTTCTCGAAATCGTAGTTGTAGTTTCAGTCAGTACACGGCATCGTTTCACGTCTTGTTGGCCTCTTGTTCTCAGATTAAGGCCAATCTACCATGGTAAACAAGAAAAAACAAAGATTATCTAGACGCTTATTTAAGAGTATGTTTAACAATAAGCCTTGTGCGTGGGGCAAGCTGATCCTCAGTCGCCCACAGTGTACAGGCCACGTATTCGCACATTACCGTAGCATTGCCGTATGGGGAAATGGCGTTCTGCACTTATAATAAGCAGGGACCGAGCCATGTCGCAGTGCAGGCCGCCGACGCCAAACTCTCGGCACAACAATGGACCTCTCGCTCCTTCGGCGTTATGGTATTTCTATAAATTTACTCAAGAATTCTTCTGCTTCTGGCTCGTTTCCTGGGGTCCTTTTTCGATGACGCTGCAAAAAAAAAAAAAAAGAATTTTAGTTCCTTCACACCTACATGAAGAGTATTGAGCACATAGGGTCAATCGCATGACCTCGCCTCACCCGCGGGCCACTACACGGGATGTTCACGAGAGACGTCCGGCGGCTGGTGCTGGTAGTCGGGTCAATATTACTCCTACTATACAGTCTGGCCTATTTTGATTACAGCATTTTGCATCACGAGCCGCCTGCACATAGCACAGCCAATACAGCTCTGCAGGACTTATTGCAGGGCGCTTCTAACGCTAATACCGGAGCCGACTCAAGTGATGATGGGATTCAGGACCCGAAAGGCTTTACTACGGATGTCAGCTCGCATGAGTCGGAGGAAAACATACCTTTCTGGGCAGTCCCAAATGACGGTACGGGCGGCAAGCAAGACTTGATACCGTCGGGGGATGCCAACAGCTATTACGAAGTCTTCTCGACCTCAACGCACGATGGCAGGTTTGTCGACATCGAATTTGGCTCGAGACACGTCATGAATCCCAATATCCTACCCCACCCAATACTGGACGACGTCTGGGTCGTCGTTGCGCAGCGGAAGAATGAAGAGGGAATTAATGACTTCAAGGAGCTGGTGTGCGATGCCAGCCTATCAAACGACGGTGCCACTATGCGCTGCAAAACTTCTCCAACCGATTTACCGGTATCAAAAACGGATGGAGGCAACCATTGCGACGGCGAATTTTCGTTTTTCGACCTCAGCGTTGGGCCACATGATGCCCGGGTCTTTCACGGACCGGAAATGACGTATATTGTGTTTGGATCCAACTCTATGATGACTTGCTTTGGCCAATTCGTGCAGGATTTTGCGGGACTGGTTGGCTGGAACGGCAACGCTGCTGCCGAGCCACCTCGAGACTTTAGCAAGGCTACCGAGCTGCAACGACCCGGAGCGTGGAGCAAGGTTGAGAAGAACTGGTTCCTGTTTTGGGATGGCGATGGCGCCATGTATGTCCACCACGACATTTGGCCCAAGCGAATCTTTGCCACGGTCCTCCCTGATGGATCGGTTGGACCAGATCTTGCACCATCTGCAGCATCCTCTGATGAACAATGCATGCTTAAATACTTTCCTCAAGTTGCACCGCAGCTCGAGTCGGTCCACCAAGCAACCAATTCGCTAAGGATAACAATGTGCAATAGCACTGATCAAGAGTGCATTGACAAGAATCCGGCCTTTATTTTCACCATTTACCAGCACAAGTCCTACTACGACTTTCACAGCGTTTACGAGCCTTACATTATGGTTTTCCAAGAGCGCGCACCGTTTGCAATACATGCCATGTCGAAACGGCCTATTTGGATCCGTGGCCGGCAGATGCGACCTGAGGCAAACACGTCCGACATGTTTTACGTCACCTCGATGAGTTGGGTCGACAAACACCGTCGCTATAGCGGCTTTTTGGACGATGATGTATTTATTGCTTTTGGTATTGAGGACGAGAGAGCGGGGGTTATAAATGTTCAAGCAGGCGATCTCCTGGCAGATTTGGGCCTATGTGAATGACGTTGATGTGCAAGGGTGTATTGTCCAGCTTCGAGTGAGACGTTCTTGAGCGACATGGACGAGAAAGTCGGTCGACAGGTGAAAATATGATGCTGGATTTCATCCCGAATATTTACGCCGCTATATTGTATAATCATCCATTTTGGTGATGCCTGTGCTTCACCACCTCACTTTTAGGTGGCAAAATACCAAGGGAACCGGCCTCGCGTGAAAGCGTTGTTTAAGAGACACACACAACATCGGCACGTAATAAATAAAACAGAGCAAATATACCAATTGGAAAAAGTGAAAATGACAGATATATAGCCACTCTACCTGTATGAGCCCCAAAAACAATTTTAAAGTGCTACCTTTTTATGCCACTCCTGAGGATGTCCGACAATCTGCCAACGCAAGTCTGGCAGATCATGTTCTACCTTTGCAGTAAGGCTTTCCGAGCTAAAGAACGCAAGTATATATATACATATCACAAGATTGTAACGACTAAAACATGTACCGGGTTAAAATGTACGACCTTATCCCTGCTGAGTAATTTCTTCTGCTCGTCGCAACTATACCAAGTACATTCGCACACAGCATTCTGCCTATCCGGAAGATAATAAAGGTGAACTTTACCATATTAATCGACATGATTTAGCAGCTTAACTAATTCACTGAAAACCTGGCTTAGACACCCTCAACTTAAAATATACAACACCTCTCACATACATCATACATAGGTCCATAACAAATCCAGGAAATGCAGCACTCTACAAAAACTCAAACTTCAATCCAGCTATGGAACCAATTCCGCCAACTTAGCCGCAGATAACACTTGAATTGCCCGCTCGTATGGTATATCAACGGCTCATTCCGGCCTGCCGGCGGTGCCGCGCCTCGCATATCTCCCCCAGTTTTTAAGCCGGTGGCGCAACGACAGCGGCCGCAGCCGTAGCCGCCGGCGCCAGAGCGATTTTGACATTTCCATGCTTCTCCTTTCATTATAGAGCTAACAAAGTCCAATGTACAAAGCACAGTATAACGCATACCGTGTCGAGCTAATACCTTCCAGGGCAAAGTACATGTTTGATTCAATCACATGTTCTTGCTACAGAGGGGAAAGGGCCTTCAGTTTCACCGGTGCACTGCCTCATTACCAGTGAATTTTTAAACTTTAAATGCTAACCTATCCAGACCGTAAGATACAACTTTCCTTTCAATAGCATGTGAAAAAAAAAACACCACTGAATCCTTTAGTGGACACCCTCGCCAACAGAGTACACCGCACTACCGCGTCCAGGTCGACTCACGACAACCGCCTGCTCTTTTTGCTCCTCTGTCAGCTCCATCTTGGAATAGTATTCCTTTTCCAGCGCGGCCTTGACATCCGCTACCTTGTCCGCCGGCACTAAGTGCACCGTACAGCCACCCCAGCCGGCACCGGTAAGTCTGCTGCCGTAAGCGCCAGCGGTACGCGCAGTGCTGCAGATGACATCAATCTCCTTGCAGCTGCACTCGTAGAGCTCACGGCATGATTCCTGCGTGGCATTCATCAGCTCGCCCAGCTCGGTGTTGTACGCAGTCGTGTCGCTGGCGCCAGTGTGCAGTGGCCGCTCCATGAGGGTCAGGAACTGGATGACACGCAGGGCTTCGGTGAAGACGTGAAGAGCGCGCTGGCGGAGCTTGAAGCGGTCTGCGCGTACGGGGAACTTGGACATGAAGCGCTTCTCCAGGTCTTCGACGGTTATGTTGAGGACTGTAGCAATCTCCTCGCGAGTGTACCCGTCTTCTTTGGTAAGTGTCTCGGTGGCCAGGTCAATGAGCTTCTTCAGCTCCTCCTCGCGGGTGAGGGACTTGGGCGCCGACAGATCAGAAGCGGTCTGGTGGTAGAAAAAGGTGTCGTGGAAGCCACCGAGGCTAACACCCAGAGGGCCAGCATCTTCTGGTAGCTGCGTGCCCGGGGGGTTTAAAACTGCGTTGAGATAGGCGGCTGCGATGCTGCACTCGACGACTCGCAAGTTGTAGTGGATTGGGCCGGTGACGTGCTTGTTGGCGGCGACAAAGGACTGTGCAATGAGGAAGCACAGCTCGGGGTTCGTGGGAGGGAACTTGACTGGTCTAGCAGTCAAGCTCGGGAGAAAGTTAACGAAGAGTGCGGATCCTTGTTCAGAAAAGACTGAGGCAGACTGGTCCATACTGCAGGCATGTTAGCTTCCACGCACTGCTATCTTGAAGCTTCTCGAGACTTACCCTCCAGAGTTGACACCAACCGCTCGCTCACTGACAATGGCAAGCTCAGTAAGCTCCTTTTTATCAACTGGCTCCTCGCCATTCGCAACCATGACAGCCAGCGCAGAAGTGCTCGTAAACGCAGCACTGGAGCTAAGACCACCACCGACAGGAACATTCCCATCCATGACAACATCCATATCACACGGGCGGAAGCCAGCAGCCCTCTTCTTGCGGAGCAGCTCCAGCGCGCCACGCAGCCCGCTCTTGAAGTAATTTGTCCACTCAAACTTGGTCGAGTCAATCTCGACGTCGCCGTCGATTGGCACCTGGAATTCGCCAGAGGGAAACTTGTCGCCATGCACGTTGGCGATGCGGATTTTAAAGTGCGTAGCGTCGGCAGCAGTAGGGCGCGAAGCAGCAGCAATGATGACATCGGCGGTAATAGCCATGGGCAATACCGAGTAGAGCGAGTAGTCAATGTGCTCGCCGATGATGTTAACGCGGCCGGGCGAGCGAGCTACAAAGGCTGCGCTGCCGCCAAAGTTGGCCTGAAAAGCTTCGAGGAGCTTGTTCCATCGCGGCGCTTCGGTTGCCAGGGCGGCTTGCGGGTAAATGTCCGCGAGGGCGTTGGCGACGGGAACAGGGCCAGACATGTTGGCTTGGAGCGGAATTCGAGAAGCTTGCGAGTTGCGCGGGGCACGAGACCAGGGTTCGATGACGTCGGCACGAGGGATGAAGCTGGTAGAAGAGAAGGAGAAGCGACGCTGGCCAAAACGTAAGCCCGTAGAGCCTCGGGAGAAGTGTGTAGAAGAGTAGTGAGGCAGGAACAGGAAAAAGTTTCCTTTTTCTGGAACGCGAATTCAAGAACCGCTGTGGTGTTTCCTTCGGGCAATTACTCGGGGACGGCGGCGGGTGAGGCGGGGACGGTTGCCGCAATAACCCCACCGTTTGGCCTATCACGCTGTATATCGCGAGATGACGTCGATGGAAGGTGAGACGAATCCTCGAGAGGGATGACTTGGGTGGGAGACTATTGAGCGAACGGTAGCCCTTGTTACGAATGTTTGGCGCCGTTTTACTGTGTTGGCTAATTTACCTAGATACTTTGCCGCTACTGACGGCGGCTGCCGACTTCACGTAGTCACTCCACTGCATCTAAGATTGCCAAGGCTAACAGCAAAACGACTTATACGATGTTCGACGGGAAACGCTGACATACAGAGCTAAATCTGAAAATATTTACAAATGCAGTAAGGAACCCGTTGCAAAACGGCCAGCATTTCATTTGTCTCGAATGAAACTTGCTTGTCAGAAGCAAAACACTTCAGTCAAGAGATGCTGTAAGGCTCAACGGTGTTCATCTCACATATTTAAAAATATTAGAATATATCTGAAGGTAATTATCCTCATCCTTCTTCCCAAATCAAGTCCAGTTTTCTACGCCTTTGCTTTTACACGAAATTTTGCAAGCCATCTCTCCACCAATACAATCTATCCAGCAAGCCTCCCGCTGCAGACTCCGTCACCTTCCAATCGCACATCTTTGGCCACATCACTCAGGCGGTAGATCCCGCCCCGCCACAAGGACCGCGACTACAGAGCACTGCCCAAAGCACATTGGACCGGCTAGCCTCGACAATCCTGCTTCCTGCGTCAAGCTGAGTCGCCGCCACCCAACTTGCAGCAAGTGGAGCGACACCCGTCTACAGAACTGGGTGCGGGGTCTCGAGCTTGGAGGGGTGGCGGGCATAAATACTCGCTCAGCAGGTCATGGAGGGTCAAACTGCACCACCGACGCAGCAAAGCTTCAGGGATCAGGGACGTACGAAAACGGGGTCCTTTGGGGGCGCATCATTCTTGTCGGCAGCTTGGAAAGGGCCTTAGCACCAACCAGATGCAGCTGCCGCCCACTCGTTTGCTAATAGCAGAGTTTCAATAAAGAGCGCACCCTTTTTGCTTTGGGACGCCAGAGTCTTCTTTTCCTCCTTCATCAACAACATTCACAACATCAAACTCTTCTCTTCCCCAAACTTCTCTTCAAAACAAGCAAAATCATCATCATGGGTGACTGTGGCTGCTCCACCTCCGGCACTTGCAACTGCGGTTCTAACTGCACTTGCTCCAACTGCCCCGTACGTCTCTCACTGCATCGTGACGAGTTTTTACGTCTGCATGGCGATGATGCTAACCTCCTCTGCAGCACAAATAAATAACTTGCTGGTATAGCCCAGGCAGATGCGAAAGCAAACATGGCTCAGTTTCAAACTGTGGACGGAATAGGACGCTGGCGGTGCTCGTAACCAGAAATATTGTCTGCGGTGTTGCTTTGCAGGGCGGAATAGACCACCATTGGAAGAAAGGTCCAAATAACAATCCTTGTTTGCTCTAAAATGCGTATTGATGGTCGTAATTTCGTAAATTTCGTTTTGACGTAAAGAAAATCTCCATATCTGATCGTTCGTCTCGACAAAAAGCTGGTGACTTGCCACGTTAATCGGTCGTCGGCAGATAGCCCCCGCCCACGGTGTTGTAGCTTTCCAGCAGGCGTAATTGCTTCCTCTTCGTCAAATCCTTCGCAAATGCATTTGAATTATCGACTTCGTACATTTTCTGGAAAGAATGCCAGCACAGGACTATACGCCAGTGCCTGCGGCGCTCGGTCACTGTGTCCGAATCTCTGTCTATAGCCCTCGCCGTCTTCCAGCGAGGTGGGATTCATCTCGGCGTGTATTCCGATCTTCGATCGCAAGCCGCATTGCAATATCTCGCCATCATGTGCTCCTGCGACCCCTGTAGGATGAAGGCCGCGTGCAACGGCTTCCACCGCCTCCAACAACAGTCTTGTCACATAGACGCACACTGCTCCAGCACCGACGGCGATGCCCCTCTCCGCCCAGCATGTAGCAATGGTGCCGTCGCCATTTAAAACGCTTCCGTCATCGATGGGCGTATGCAACTGCGTTTCCGCTGCCGGCGGGGATGCTGAATGCACCAGGCTCGCTAGGTTCGCAAGCCAAAGCGTGACCAGTACCAAATCGTACAGGATACCGACATAGCGAGGGTAATGTTGCAAATAGATCATTGTTTGACGAGCGACGAGTACAACGAGGGATAAGACTGCTACGCCCATGCCTGAGCGTACAATGCTTTGGCTGTCGTTAGCAACAACTTCCATCAAGCCCATCGAGCAGGACACACCTCTTTACGGCGGGCATCTGCGACCCTTCATCGCACGACGATCCCTCTCCTGCAACATTGCAGCTCTCCGCTTCAATGTGCTCAAGATGATACCACGCATGGGTCGAATGAGCCATGGCAGCCAAGGCTACACATAGCTCAAGCCTCAGCAGTAGACGTTGTGTCACCCCACCAAAAGCCATTGTGCATGCAAGTGCTGGTGTGCCCAGAGTAGTACTCGCAGACCTAGCAAAGACGGCCGCGACGAATCAAACCGTCGCCTGGATCCGAAAATTGCCATTCTTCCGACCATGGTAGACGTCTGGATGTATTTATAGGAGACTCACAAGATGAGGCTGTTTTGAAGGGGTGTGGAACGCGTTTATATCCGCTAGGTCCGCCATGTGGTGAACCATCAGGGTAACTTGCTCATACTACCGCACCCGAGGGCCTGCCCACGTTCCAGCTTCCCACGTTGTTTCACACCGGATCGGTGTTCTAATGTAACGCTGGAGCGGCACTTGAGAAGGTGACGGCCCGCGTTTGAAGCTTAATTTCCCGGTGAAGAAATGACGATATTAGCGTGTCGTGCAAGGTGCAGCGGCTCAGCTGTCATTTGAGGCAGTCGTGAGCAAGTTGTCATAGGCCGACGTTGTAGCACAGGGCGACGTGGCAAGGGTTGCGATGGGACATTCAGGTCGTATTTGAGAGAATTAATCTTCAAAGTGGCGAAATCACCCGACTATTGTTATTCTCGGATTTTTGGGGGTAGTTTTGCTATCCCAACCTCTCACACTGCTGTCCCGGAAATGTCAACGACTATCGTTTAGACTTGAGCTCTCGCACAGCCTGCCCAAAACAAACTTACACGTGAATAGCCAACATAGTCTGACTCTCACAAGAAGCCGTTTCCTGTAAGCCTTCATATGTGCCATTCAAAATAATTTCCTGCCTCAAACCTCCTCCAATCTACACCTCAGCTCTGCTCCTTTCGTCACACTTCTCATCATGGTATTCCGTTTCGGGCATCTACAATGTGGGTCACCATCGCGTGCTACGATTGGCCCGCAACAAAACTGCCACCGTTGACATCAGCACCGAATCAGTCTGCCCGCTTGCCGTCTCTGCCTCGGGCCGTGTCAAACCCAAACACCACGAGCTTTGCTCATTCGCTAAGCCTGTGAGTAAGCCTGTCGGCAATCATTTTTTATTGTTCTTTGTTTATACCTGACTTGCAGAAGTGCTCACTTGTATTTCCTTCCATCTCGCAGCCTTCGAAAGCTATGAAATAGCTCCGAAAACCACTGCTGCCTTTCGACCACAAACGAAACGCCATCTACAATGGCACCCGCCGGCGATTCACAACAGCCCGCCGATGCGGGAGAACCGTCCCTGCCGCCCGCAGCGCTCGAGGCTATCACCGCCCCTCGAGCTCCCGATGCACCGCGTCGATGCTTCATCTGCCTCACCGACGAAGATCCGTCCGATCCGGCTGGCACATGGGTAGACCCGTGCCCATGCACCCTCGAGGCACACCAAGACTGCATGCTATCATGGGTTATAGACTGTGAACGGTCTAACCGCTCGCTCAAGTGCCCCGTGTGCAAGTCGACGATCGAAATGGAGGGCCTGTGGGATCCTGTTGTTTCCATGGCCGATGCCTTTTCAAGACGCTTCACGCGCGCGAGCCCGTTCCTCTTGTTTACCGCCGTTTCGATGGGTATCCAGTTTAGCATGCAAATGTACGGTGCCATGGCGCTGTGGACGTTTTCGGGCAAAGAAACCATGATGCGCTTTGTCATGGGACCGGAAATGATGATTGATGGCCGCCAGACTGGCCCGCTGACGTTTGCGCGAGAAAGGATTTCAAATGCCTTGGTTCTCATGAATGTCGCGCCGGCTCTGCTGGTTGCGCACATGTTTCCTGGCTGGAGTAACAAGGTGTTTCTGCCCTCTGCATCATTGGTATGTTTGCTCCCAGATTCTGCAAGACTACAGAAAATAACTGACACGGAATGTGGCAGTACGGCATCTACAACGTCATGCACAATGACCAGTTCTTTACTTGGCCCCCTTCGCCACAGCTTGCCATGGCCGTCTTTCCATATATCCGCTCCGTTTACTACAACCTGTACAATGAGTTTGTTACCCCATACGAACTCAAGTTGAACCGCCAGCTGCTCGGGCTGCCATCTCCGGAGACGCAAAATCAGAACCAGCAACAGGGCCAAAACAATGCAAATGCTAACGGCAACGGCAATGGTGAAAACCAGCGAAACCGCAATGGACAACGTCAAAACAACGGACAGCGTCAGAACAATGGCCAGGCAAACGCCGCTCAAGGAGGGCTTTTGGCCATGCTGCAGAACCTGCTCGACGCTCTTGACCACGATGATGACGAGTTTGCCGGCAACTTTGGCGAAATGCGTCTCGACATGCAAGGCGAAGGTGAAGACGCGGGTGAGCAAGATCAAAATCACCACCACGAGTTCATGCTGGAAGTTGTTGTTGAGGAACTCGAGGGTGAGGAGGGAGACGCTGGGCAGGCCCCTGGCTTTGAAGAGGGTGCTGCTCAGGCCAATCAGCCTGAACAACCAGCTGGCGAGCGACCAGCAGAAAACGCAGAAAATGCAGAAAATGTAGAAAATGCAGAGAACGGGGAAAACGCTGCTCAGGACAACGTTCCTCCTGCTCCTGCAGGCGGCGCGGCTGACCAGGCCGCTGAACCGGCCGCAAACCCCCAAAACCATGAAGCTCCCCAAGCACCAGCCCGCCGAATGGGTCTCGGCGCACTCTTATCCAACGTCTCCAACATGATTGTCAGCGCCCTCATCCTGCCTGGCGTCTCCTTTGCCGCCGGAGAAGCACTCAAGCTCGTCCTCCCCAAAGAATGGACCAAGCCGGCAATGCGCAACCCTTGGATACGGCCTGGAACCATGGTAGGAGGCACGCGGCCCGGTCTGTTTCAACAGCAATGGGGACGCAGTCTTGTTGGTGGATGCCTGTATATTGTTTTGCGGGATATGATTCGTGTATATGCCAAGTCCCGCAAGGTGACAGCCATGTCCAACCGACGAGTCAAGAACGTGGACAGGCCGCGTAGGGAGAAGCGGGCGGCGGAATAAGTGTATTTCAGTCGGGGCGGGAATATTAGCAAAGCATGGATTAGGAGTTTGGTGATTTGTATAGAAGTGTGAAATATGAATTTCATCAACATTTCTAGGTTGACAATATGGCCAGCCAACGTGTAGTGTGCTCGTACCGAGGTATAAGGATCCAGGCATGACACTGCTTCAAGATAATATATTGTAGATATGTTTTTGAAAGTATCCAATTATTATTCTAATATTTTCATTCAACTTTATGTAATTAGGCTCAAATGTGTAGATATCAGGCCTTATCATAACTCCAAACTCAACTTACACATCCCACCAGGCACCATACGCCCACGTACCACCCGCCACCCGGCCAGCGCGGGGGACAACCACTCTCCAAAGCGGCT
Organism: Lecanicillium sp. S3808; assembly: GCA_023628775.1. Classification (NCBI taxonomy): domain Eukaryota; kingdom Fungi; phylum Ascomycota; class Sordariomycetes; order Hypocreales; family Cordycipitaceae; genus Lecanicillium; species Lecanicillium sp. S3808. The sequence goes on from JAMAJY010000028.1 coordinate 277,675, forward strand.
CGCTCCACAATCTGAACCACCAACGTCCACGTCCTTCCACACGAATCTTCAACACCACCGACAGGGACCTCAACCTCTCAACGCTTCTCACCCCGTCCAATTTCCCCCCTGCTTCGTCGTCTAGCGTCGAAATCACAGCGAGAAAACTCGCTGTTTCAATCCCTCTCTTACACAACACAAACAAACCCTCACTTCTCTCCTCCTCTTTCCGCACTTCAAAAAATGGTATGTCCCCCGCCCACATCATCCATCACCACCAACCCGCACCGCAGCTAACTCCTCCCGCGTCGCCCAAAACAGGACACAAAACAACGCCTCGCCCTCGCAATCTGCGACTTCCTCTCCACCTCCACCACAGACGGCACCCTCACCGCCGAAGACAAAGACTCCATCGATGTCGCCATCAACTGCATCTCGGAATCCTTCAAGGTCGACCCAGCCGACAAGTCCGCCATGACCAGCGCCATCGGCACGCAAAACCTGCTCCAAATCTACTCAGTCTACGAGAAGCTCGCCGGTGCTTCTGCTCCCTCAGCAACCAACCCCGCCACCGCCGGCGCTGCGGCCTCGTCCTCGGCCTCGGCCCCCGAACAGGTCCCCGAGGAGAAGAAGAAGGAAGCAGACGCGCTCAAGAGCAAAGGCAACGCCGCCATGGCCCAAAAGGACTACCCGACCGCCATAGACTTATACACCCAGGCGCTGGCCATCCACCCTACCAATGCCGTGTTCCTGTCCAACCGCGCAGCTGCCCACTCTGCCGCCAAGGACCATGCCTCTGCGCGAGTCGACGCCGAGGCCGCAGTGGCCATTGACCCGAGCTACACCAAAGCGTGGTCGCGGCTGGGTCTTGCGCGCTTTGCGCTCGGCGATGCGCAGGGTGCTATGGAGGCGTATGGCAAGGGTATCGAGTACGAGGGCAACGGCGGCTCAGACGCCATGAAGAAGGGCTACGAGACGGCCAAGCGCCGCGTTGAGGAGTCTGGTGGCGCTACCGGCGAGGATGAGAGTGATAACCTTTCTCGCTCTGGTCCTGGCGCTGGCGCTGGTGCCGGTGCCGGTGGAATGCCCGACTTTAGCCAGCTGGCCAACATGTTTGGCGGCGGCGCTGGCGGCGGCGCTGGTGGTGCCGGAGGTGCAGGCGGCATGCCGGACCTGAGCTCCATCATGAGCAACCCAATGTTTGCAAACATGGCTCAGAACCTCATGAGCAACCCAGACATGATGAACAATCTCATGAGCAACCCGCGCCTGCGTGACATGGCCAACCAGTTTGGCAGCGGTGGTGGCATGCCCGATATCAACAGCCTAATGCAGGACCCCAACATTGCCGAGATGTAAGTCTTCAAACCCCGACTTTATATAGCACGACAAACTGACGACTTTCTCCTCTAGGGCTCGTAACATGATGGGCGGTGCCGGCGGTGCCCCTGGTGGTGGCCAAGGTGGCGCTGGTGATCCCGGTGCTGGTCAATAGTTGAATGGGAAAATGGCTTGCATCCTTAGGCTTTGAACAATAAAAGAGCCCCTCACTTCTCCTTGGCAGTTTGATAGACTACAATTCTTCTTATATCCCGAATAGTCATAATCTTCACACTTATCAGCGCAAGTCTTCATCTTTATGCTATCGGCAGTCAATTGAAATTGCTATAAACCACCCAGCTCATAGACTTTTATAGCTAGTTGAACAATGTTTACTCGAGGGTACGCTAAGGGTACGCCCCACCACACCAATTAACAAAAGACAAGCCATAGCTCCTCCGGTATCCGCCAATGAAATACAGGACTGTCAATCATGTCTATCGTAGCTGTTTGCTTCATAAAGCTCGTCTCGTCTCATTATACATGGATATTGGTTCAGCCCAGTGAAGAATGCAACGGATGTCAATCGCACTATGTTACATGCTTTTGCCTTCGTCATGCCGAGCTGGTGTAACAACACGAACCCCTCGTCTTTTACGGCCACGGAACCAGCCCCTTCCACGGCGTGGGCCGTTCTGGCGCGAAAGAGAGCCAGAAGAACCTTTAATCGCCTTGGAAGGGGGATGGTTTTCGTTGGTCTCAGTAGCAGAATTGGCGGCCTGCGGCGTCGTATCCGCGACCGCTTCATCTGCCGAGACAACCTTTGCTTTTCCGCCGCCTTCGTTACACTGCGTCTCTTGTGGTGACTCCTCTGTAACATTGACATCAGGTCCTGCGTCAGACGACTGTGTTATTTCTTTCAGTACTGTAGTACTCTTAGCGCTTGGCTTCGGGATTTGGGAAAGCGTCTTTTTCATTTGAGCGGTCGGCGCAGAAACACGTCGCTTTTGCTCCTGATCTGGGTTATTAATCAAGCAATATACGCAAGTAAAAGAGGCCTTACCTGAGGGGGTATCTCTTGCACTGTCGGAGAGGTTGATTTTGGGACTTGTATCTCGGTGGGCCAATGTTCCTCGTGTTGCGCATGCGTGGGCTCACTCTTGGATTGGATACGTCGAGAATATCGCGGATGTTTGAATTGGACACTTCGTGCCTTCATTGATACTTGGGCATGATTTTCCACCTCTGGCAGTTTCTATGTGCGGGAAGTTTCTTCAACTCGTTAGTATTGGACAGATCAAGAATTGCTACAACATAATAACCTACCGCATTTCACACCTTCGCCCTCGGTCGTGGCCTTTGAATCATGCTCTTGATCTTTCTTCGTTGCAGGAACTGGAACTTCGTGCACAAAGTCATCTTTTGTCAAGTCGCCGTTGGTTTTTGCTGTAGCATCCGTCGGTTCGCAACCGAGTTCATCCTTGGCAGCAGCAACCTCATCCGCCCATTGTCTCGCTCGTTCAGCTGAAGAGCTTAGTTCGTTACACTGGTTGGTCTTTCCGGTACTTCTAACAGTGTCTTGCTTTGCGGTAGCCGAGGAACGTGGCGTGAATTCAGGAGCAATGGGGTTCAACTTAGACGCTCTGTTCGTTTCTTCTGAGACGAGCTCCACCTTGCCCAGTGCCTTTTGTTTTGGTGTCATTAGTTCGTCTTCGTTCGAGGCATGTTCAGAGTACGGAGTCTCTTCTCCACTGTCGCTACCAGTGTGGGACACTTGCGTGCTCGCATGTTCAGAAGCATAAGATTTCATGTCTTTTTGCTCGTCCATGACTTTACTAATGTCGATACGTCCGTGCGGCTGTATGAAAACTTGCTTCGACCACAAGTCAGCATAGCGTCCATTGGCAACAATCAGCTCACTGTGGCTGCCTTGTTCAATAACCTCGCCATGCTCAATCACAACAATGCGATCAGCATTCATGATAGTTGATAGTCTATGTGCCACAATGAAGGTTGTCCTGCCTTGACAGAGTCTCCTGAAGGATAACTGGATTTGCTGCTCCGTATCCGTATCGACGGCGCTGGTTGCCTCATCAAGAAGAACAATGTCAGGTTTCTTCAAAATTGCTCTGGCGATAGCAACGCGCTGGAGCTCGCCGCCAGAGAGTTTTACTCCGCGCTCACCAACTCGCGTGTTGTATCCGCCTGTAAATCCCATGATCTTATCGTGGATACAAGCGGCACGGCAAGCGTCGAACACCTCTTCATCTGTTGCGGTGATACGTCCATATCGGACATTGTTGATGATGGTGTCGTCAAATAGAATGGGGTTTTGCGGGACTATTCCAATACGGTCTCGAAGGCTAAAAAGATCAACGTCTCTGATGTCCTGGCTATCAATGCGGATAGCACCCGAAGTGACATCATAAAAACGATCCAACAGGCGAAGAATCGTCGACTTTCCGGCCCCAGTAGCTCCAACAAAAGCAACAGTTTGCCCACCAGGTATTTTAAGAGAAATATCATTAATGACTTCTTTTTGTTTATCATAACTGAAGTTGACTTTGTCAAATTCTACTTCGCCAGAGATAAACTTCAGGGGACGTGCATTCTTTTTGCTTTCGACTGTGGGTTTTGTGTTCATGACATCCAAGAGTCTCTCTGCATCGATAAAGTCGTCACTCATGCTCTTTCCAAGCTTGGCAAAGAACTGGAGAGGCGAGGTAAGCTGAGCCCAATACATCAAGAGCATGGCAAACTGTCCGGATGTCGCACGGCCATTTTGTATGCGGTACACAGCAAGAAATGCGCTGGCCAGTAAGCCCGATGAGAGTACAATCGTCTGGAAAGCAATCGAAACGTGCCAGCTTAGCACATATTTCTGTTCTTTCAGCCAGCGGTTCGCAACGGCATTAGCGTGTCGATTGTCTTCGTAGCCGATTTGGTTGAATGCACTGACAGTCTGCCAGCCAAGGAGCCCTGAATGACGCACGTAGTGTTCCTGGTAAATCGCATTCACTCTCATGCGACTATCTGCTTTGGATTTGGCGACAAGCCTAGTGGCACAATGAAGAAAAATGGTTGCCGTGGCCATGGTAATCAAGCCCTCATACGGACCAAATGTCACTGAGAGGTAGACGACGGCGATAATCATATCAACGAGCATCGGCACTGCCTGCAGCAGAATGCTCTCAACAGCATTCGAAACGGCACTCCCACCATGAATAGCCATCAACATATCAGAAGAGCTCTTCGAATCATGAAAGTCGGCAGAAAGATGCATCATGTGAGAAAAGGCGGCGCGAGTCAGGGCGTCATGGGAGTAGTACTTGACAGGTATCCAGAGCCATTGCCGAACCAGTTCAATGCCACATTCAGACGACGCGAGTCGAAGAATAGCATACGTCAAAACTGCAACCCAAGGGCTCGTAATTGAGCTACCACTTAGGCTGTCCATGATGATGCCTGTTTGACGTGGAATCAAGAGATGAAGTGCGTTGGCGCAGAAAAGGCATAATACGACGGCCGCTGCACGAAGTTGAAGGGGGCGGTTTCCGACAGGCCATACATATGGGAATAAAACCTGTTAATAGTTCGTTAGCTCATCTCTTTTCGTCAATGCCCAGCAAGAAAGCATACCATGAAGCCCTTGGCGTACTGAAACCAATTCCCACCCTGCTTAAGTCGCTTTTCCATGGCTTCACGTGCTTCTCTTCGCCTCCTTTCCCAACTGTATTCTACCTCCCCGTTCGCGTTCCTATTAGCTGACTGGTTGCCTTGCTGAGCTGCACCGTAGCCTGTAGCCGGAGCCGTTTGGTTACCATTCGTAACATTTGAACTTTGCGGGTCGTCATTCTTAGGTAATAGAGATTCTCTCTCTTCTTCGGAAGTAGAAGACGTTGATGCTACCCAGAAGCGAACGCATGTCCAGCCCGTCATGACCAGTAATGACAGACAGCGGGCGACACTGAATGAAAGATCAAATATCGGATACACAGTAGGTTTTTCGTGAGCCAATGCAAGAGACCATGCGGAGATAGCCACTTCAAAGACCAATGACAAAAAGGCTGAGCCCTGTAGGGGAAGCATGGCTGTCGGCTGTTCGACATCAAAGAGACGGCTGAGCTGGATGCCAAAGACTAAGAAGCATGACAGACGGCTAATAATGACATGCTCCTCCGCAACCCAGACTTTGCTCACGGCGGCCTGGATGCACGTTGCAGTCAGCTGTGCAGCATAAGTAGTAACGAAAAAGGCCAGAAAGCGGAAGTATGCTCGTCGGCCAGGATGGATTGAGCGTATGCCGCTATCATCATGCCTTGATTGCAGCGAACAGGCTGCAACAACGGATGCTATCGAGAAGAATGCAAAAATAGTAGCCGGATAAAGGTAATAGATTGTTGCTAGGGCCTGCAGAGCCCCAATTGAGTCCGCCATCAGGAATGAGAGGCGGCGGCTTTCGGATCCGAATCTATGACGAAATAGCGGTCTGTTGAGGCGGCAGAGAAAAGAAAAGGAACAACTGTAGAAGCTTGCAAGAGCCAAGATACACTTTCAAATCCGGCCGATTAAGTATCTTCAATGCCTGCGAGAACGGATGCCGGGGTGATTCAGGATATTCAAGCAGTGTCTGAGGCGCCTGGTGATTCCAGGTGCATAGGGAGTCAACGAAGAGCTTCAGGTTATCCTCAACACGATGATTGGGCGACAAAAGCGAGGCAGGATAGACGAGAGGCAGGAAAGAAGATGCAGAAACAAAAAGTCGAAAAGGGGAAGCAGATAGATGCAGAAAGGCTGGACGGTAGGCGAGCTTATGCGATACAAGCAAATGGCAATCAAGCAAGGCAAGAGCAACCAGAACCACCAAAAAAACGGCCCCTGCCAACTGCAGCCCCGGGCCGCGCACACGAGCCTTGATCCGGCCTGGCTAGCTATGAATCAAACTCCCGCTCAAGCGTGCAAGCTTCGGCCGTGAGAGGATAAGCTGCGATGCGTAAAGGACAGCGTTCAGGCACGCAGCAATTTTGTTTGCGTTGGACAAGGAGATGATGGTGTGGTCTAGCCGGTTCGGCTGGTCTGGCGTTGCAACGGTGTGGTTCGACGGCGCAGCGCGGGTGGCGGAGCTCGTCATCAAGGTGCGTTGCCGGTCCGGCCGCCTGCAGAATAAGAGGAAGCAGCTGTCGTTGTTTCTCACCTGCAGCCTCTCTTTCTGACGAGTAACATATACGCCTCGGCTTCGGACATGTATCACGATTAAACAGGTAAATGCCTTTATATTATCTTCTTTTGTCTTTCGACGGGGAAAGGAGGTTATTAAATTGGCCCCCGGTTTATGGCAGACCGGCACCAGCTCCACACTGCCAGTGTAGAAGGGTCGTCAGACAAGGATTGCCAGCATGCCAGGATATTTGTTTTCACATTACCATGTATAATACACGCCGGACATGCATACAGTATGCACCACAAGCGGTCTGGCGTGGATCGGCCAAAGGCTAGCCGCAGAAGTGGCAGAGGCAGAGCCCAGATGCGAATAGAAACGAAGCCAGACCCGCTATAGCAAGACCGCTACGAAACGCCACGGCCGCCGCTTCGAATTGTGCCATTTGATAATACCGCCTGGCTCGAGTAATGGAACAGCTTTGTCCAGTTCTGTCTCTCCAAGCTCATTCAGAGTACGGAGTAACTAGTCCGTAAACGCAGCAGGACTCTCTGGCCCACCGCCCACCAGCGAGTTACTGGTCGGATATCCTATGGCATCTCCAAGTCTAAAGCTGCAGCTTATTAGTCGCTTCTAAATCTGTACTCTGGCTGTAAATGTGGGGGGATATCACCTCCCTTCCAGCCCCCCCCCCCTGCTGGGTCTCCTCATACATCGTATGCATTACTTGGACATCTGCAGCATCTGCCATCTGCCATGTTGCGATGACGACGAGCATACACCTCGCGCGAGGACCTTATATTTGCCGCTATCTCCGCCACTGTAACTCTTTGCAGACTTCATTAAAAGTTCTTGCACCCCCCTGCCTTGCACGCAGTCTCTCCTGGTGGCTTCAATGGCTAGCGCGCTTCCCTGTCTCGCCGCCGCCCCGGATTGCTGGGCTGCAGGGCTTGTCTTTTCATAGCTAGCGGATCATCAGACGCTAATAAGGATGGGACAATAGCGTTCCGGATGCACGACCCTGCACGACGCCAATGTCACCAGACCTCGCTGCAACACATGAAGCCACTGTGCAAGAACAGTACAGCCTTGTCCAGGGCTCTGTGCTGATTCTATATAGCTACTCCACCTCTGAGCGTAAATGAACGGCGGCATCTAGTTCTATTTAGGCTTACGCATCGTGATTCCTTGCGCCCCCGATAGCTACGAGTAACTCAATTGGAATCCATTTGGAACGGCAGCCCTGGATAATTGCTGCTCCCCGGAAGTACAGTACAGGTGTTGCAATCGGTCCCTGTCACAATCCAGCCTCTCAGCCTGATCATCCAGAAAAAGCAACAGGCAGGCCACATGACTTCTATTGTTTGTGTAACGCCCTCATCAGCACCAAGTACGCCATGGATATAAAAGAGCACCTGCTGCTGCTGCTGCTGGCAAGTGTTGTTGGTCAATCTGCATCTTGATCCTGTGTGTGAGAAGATTCGACCTACGCGGCCCTTGCTATACAAAATGTCAACTGAACTCACTGGCTACAGCGCCTTCTTCAGTCCCGTTAAGAGCGCTCTCGATGCACTCAAAATTATGCTGAAAAAGGCTGAAGAGGCTCCAAATGCCTCCTCTTTACCCTCGGCGCGCCTTTACGAAGATATGCAGCCATTGACTTTTCAGGTCTTTGTCATTTGCGACACCATTGACAAAATGGTCTTTCGCACAACGGGCTCTGCGCGTTCAGAATGGCCCGATGACTTGTCTACATTTGAGGGCATGCAGAATCGCATTGCTGGAGCTGAAGCTCGTCTAGCTTCAGCGTCAGAAGATACCGTCAACAAGACTACGAATGAGACCATTGCGTTGCCGGCTGATGAGGGCGATAACACTGTCGATGTCCCTATTCACCTTTTGATGACTGGATTTAGCCTTCCCACGGTGTTTTTTCACGTCGTAACTGCTTACGGTATCTTGAGGAAAGAGGGTGTTCCTCTTGGTAAGGAGGATTATATAGGGCCGTTTCAGCACAAACTTGCCGGATAAGCGCAGAAGTAGTAGGACTAGTTCGAAAAGAGCTTAATTCTAAGCCATGAGCCATAATTCTAATAAATTAACTTTCTAGTTTATCAAGGCTATATTAATCTTAAAATTCTATGCTCTTTTTTTGCTCTATTTTTTTTTTTTTTTTGGCCGTAATATTCTAGATGTCCTTGCGGGCGTGTCTGCTGTATTTATTTCGTAACAATTTGCCATACTATCATAGCCTGTCAGCTACATTTCTTTTGGGTGCTCATTAAGATGTACGAACCTTGTACAGAACAAATGGAATAGGAATAAAAGCAATGCTTATAAATCCTAGCGTGCTGCTCGCCCATGCGACGCCAAGATCCGCGTACATGGCAGAAGCTAATAAGTCACAGATAAGTATCTTGTCTTCGCATTTTGAAAGCCAAATGTACTCACCAAATAATGGGAATCCAGTACCGAAAGAACTTCGAAACAAGTCATTCCCTGCCAATACACTGGCCGCATAATTTGGGTATGCGTCTGGCAGGTAATTCAAAATGGCATTGAATAAGAGGAATGCACCAATCGAGAACCAAGCGGAACCAATTATAGGCATAATCCAGTGGACAGACTCTCGAGCGCTCCAACCAAACCAGAAAAGACAACTATTGTATTGTGAGTACACTGTCAAGGATCATCTTCCTGGAAAACGGTACCTACATTGGGATGCAGAATGCTCCTACAAAAGTGGGTGGGAGCCGTTTCTCTGGCTGAATCTCGCCAGTCTCGTCGAATTGAGGCTCCAATTTGTACTTGAGGTACAGGAAGAACGGAGGAATGACAATGATGGCTCCAACCAAAATTCCAAGATACGCGAGTCCTTCAGTTCCAAGTCCAAAGCCGTAAATTTCGATAAAAACGAAGACAAACGATTCAAACCAAATATATAACAATCCATAAATAAGGGCAATGTATAAGTTAAGAAGAAACACCATGGGCTCGGTGAAGTTGAGTGTAAATGGTCTTATGAGTACCATCATCACAATATCTCTGCCAGTCATATTGGCGGCTGCAAGCTCAGGTTCCGAAATGAGCTCCTTGTTTCCAGTGATTTCTCGAAGACGGCGTGCTCGGCGATACAAGATATTTGTGGCGCTCGTCTCGGGGAAGAAGAAGAACAAAAACACGAGACAGAAGCCACTCAACCACATCAGCTCCCATATCGGCCAAGTCCAAGGTGCTGTAAATCCTCCCATAATAGGGCCATATTCAACGGCGAAGCCTCCAATCAATGGTCCCAGAGTCGGCCCACAAACAGCTGCAATGCCCCAAATTGACATGGCATATGCTCTCTTGGCCGGGCGCCAGATATCAGCAAGAGACGCACCGCCGGTGGCCAAAACAGGAGAGCCGAAGAAGCCACTCAAGAATCGGAAAGCAAGAAACATACCAAAGTTGGTAGCTAGCGCCGTGGGTACTTGAAATGCCACAAAAAAGACGAGAGTCCCAATGTAAATAATGTTGCGGCCAATCTGAGGAACCTCTGACATTGGCGACCACAGCATAGGTCCGACCCCGTATCCCGCTACGAATAGAGAGAGTCCAAGAATCGCTGCAGTTTGCGAGACTCCAAAAATCTGCATCACATTTCGAGTTCCGGCAGAGTATATTGATGAGCCAATGTATACCGATGTCGTCAGAAGGCAAATTTGGAAAGTGACGAGGCATTTCTTCCACAGCGGCCAGTTTTGAGGGTTCTCAGGATCGTTGTCCCCGAACCAAGATACAGTTAAAGGGGTGCTATCCTTTTCTGCGTCGCCATTTTGCAAGCCTTCATATTGTTGGGAGTTATGGCTCGTCTCGTCAGCATCTGATCGTCTTGTCGATGGAATTTGTGCCGACGGGTCTCGTAACGTGCGGGCTTCCCACCTTCGTTTCAGTTAATAACAAAAGCTGCGTGAGATTATCGCTTGGTATATTAGAATTTACACACCCTTTCTCTTCGACATATAAATCCCATACTGTCGGATCAGCTTCCTCAGTGTGCTTTAAGAAGCGACGCCGTGTCAACAGACGAATGAGATCACCCGCCACCGTGTCACGAAAAAGCTCTGCCATAATGCGCTGTGGTGTATCTACGAAACAATCCTTTGACAAAGAACGGGTGAATTGTGAGGTTCACTTCTTCTTTTTAGCCTTCCTCCGACTGCCATCGATCGATCTGCTCCTGCTGCGTCGGAAGCTGGCCCGCGACGTATCCACACTATGCGTCACGATTACATGGGACCGGATGAAAAACAATGGTCCATCGATAAAACTCTTGTGTTCTTTCCATTGTAATGATTTAGTCCGATGACAATCTGAGTTTATGGACAATACCATTTCGATCATGGTGATTGTACCCTGACTTGCGATCAAGATTGACGTGAACCATCTAGGCTCCTAGCACACACACACACTGTGGATGGAGAATTGTGGCTTACTTTAGTCGCCATGGGGCTTGACACTAAAGCCGTCGCATTTCACTTAGCTCCTTCGAAAGCAGGTTAAGCGCGAACAGCTGGTGCTGTCTAACGGTCAATATGACATCAGTATCTAGGGCAGGATGCACGCTTCCCACCTGTTAGCGTGCTCAGTTGCGCGTGACGTGCTTAAACGGTCCATGTCAATTGCATTAGCTCCAGACGATTCCTGGCTTGCATGTGCCTTAGGTTTTGTAAACGGAAAGCTAGGGCTACAGCTTAAGAACTGGGGGTTGCGCTTTAGTAAACTGAAGTATAACCTGCACATACCTGTTTCGTACTTCCTCCGAAAACTAGGTAGTCAACGTCTCGTCGCCGTGAACCTTTGGTTGATAGAATTCGACCTGAAGAAATTACATATTCAGTTCAGGGGCCAAGCCGATCCATCGCCATATGCCGCTAGAGATGCAAAATTCCCGCGATTCATTACGGCCAAGATGTACTTCAGTTAGCGATGAGCCGGATTCCGTGGATACGTCTGGTCTCGATGGCTTATCGTTGTACGATAAAAAATGTGTCCTAGTCAACAGGGAGATTGAGTACCAAGGCATGGGCAAATACCAGTGGTATATCTGGGTGCTCTGCGGGTTTGGTTACTTTCTTGATCTTCTCTGGGCACAGGCGTTTGGACTCGTGCTTGGCCCCTTGCAACAGGAGCTTGGATTTGGCAACGACGAGTCTGGCAATATCTCCTCAAGCTTTAATGCCGGATTAACAGCCGGCGCTTTCATTTGGGGCATCCTAGCCGACGCTATTGGTAAGGCTTTCATTTTCCCTAACCGAGCGAGTGTCAGTGCTAACAATGCGTTTTCAAGGGCGCCGATGGGCATTTAATTTGACATGCCTCTTCACATCAGTCTTTGGCATGGCTCTTGGGGCCTCGGAAAGCTATAGCACTTTCCTAGTGATCACAGCCTTTGTTGGCTTTGGTGTTGGCGGCAACATCCCAGTTGACAGTGCCATTTTCTTGGAGTTTATCCCTAGAGTACGCCAATTCCCCTTTGATGCCGTGTTCCAAAACTAACGCCAAAACGCAGAATAGGAGGTTTCTCCTTGCTTGTCTCTCCGTCTTCCAGCCGCTCGGCGTCGTTGTATGCAGTGCCATTGCCTTTGGCTTCATACCTGTGTATTCCTGCGAGCCGAATTTTTCTGAAGATATGCCGCTTCCATCGTGTAACAACGTGGAAGGTGGAATTCAATGCTGTTCCAAGTCCAATAACATGGGCTGGAGATATCTTTTGAACACGCTTGGTGCAATTTCGTTGTTTGTATTCTTCATGCGGTTTTTTGTCTTCACATTTCGCGAAACTCCCAAATATGCCATTTGCAAGGGAAACAACTCACACGCAGTAACGATACTGCAGCACATGGCCAAGGTGAATAAGAAGCCCTGCCGCCTAACGGTAGAGGTTCTCGACGCCGTTGAGAAGGATCACTTGGCCGCCTTGAGCGATTTTAGTCCCAACAGGACGCTGGGCGAAGGTCAGCCAAAGCCACCGAAGCAATTCAAAAGGAAGATACTCCACGAATTGGACCGCGTTCAGATCCTATTCAGCTCATTCCAAATGGCACGCCTCACCATTTTGACATGGCTTACCTACATCATGGACTTTTGGGGCTTCACGGTCGCCGGTTTCTACTTGCCTCAGATTCTTGCAATCAAGAACGGCAATGCAGATACCAGTCTCAAGTTTACCTACGCAGCATACATTTATACTTATGCGCCTGGTATTCTTGGCGTGCTACTCGGCGCATGTGCGTATCGCATCCCGTCTATTGGCCGAAAATGGGCAATGGTAGGCGCCTCTGGACTCATGGGGGCGGCCATTTTCTTATTTTCCGAAGTTGACACTGTCGCCAAAAACGAGGGCCTCTTTACCATGGAGTACTTTTTCCAGTCGATGTTTAACGCGGTACTATATGGCTGGACGCCAGAGGCATTTCCCGGCCCTATACGGGGCACGGCGTGCGGAGTTGCCAGCTTCTGGGGACGCCTGTCTGGCATTATCGGGCCACTTGTCGCGCAAAACCTGTATGGAGCGACTACTGGACCGGATGGCGAGGGAGACGTTAACAGTGTTTTATACCTGGCCGGTGGTGTGACGCTTGGCTGTGTCATTACTACTGCCCTGTTGCCGTCGAACCTGATGGAGGCAAATGATGGACGTTCTTAAATGTCATACAATTATTGGCACATGAGATTTTATGTTTTTTTTTATCATTTTAAGGTGATACCCATGACAGCACCGCTTTTGAGGCGAGGTTTGCATCGACATCGTTTTCAGATGATACCCGATCTATAGCTGCATCGTTTTTAGATGATACCCATTTCATAGCAGGACTGTTTTAGATGTCTAACAAATAAATACGCTTATTTGGAATATATTAATTTTCTACTAAATTATAATTTCTCTTAGAGCAGTTTGCTTCCTGGGGGTGCTTAAGTCATTTCAGTGAATGTTGATCGGCCTTTAAAGCACCTGTTCTTCAAACGAGTAATACTTGTATTGACATCATTAAACCCAAATTAAATGTTATGATAAAGTAAGACGCTTGGCTTATATGTGCCGTCGGGTGTTGTGCTCTAGTAATGCACAATGTCGGGTACCGCAGCTACTGTTAGGTAGGTACATTAAATGGTCTGGACAGTTCCCCACAGTGAGCAACGCCGGGCCACCCGGATCGGAGTACTTTGCTGTGACATCTCCCGACTCCTGCCTCGGAACATACTATATCGCAAAAGGCGCTTTCGCAGTTTATAGGCATCAATCACATCTACAACAGCTCTATATCCAGCCGAAAGCATGGATTACGTCGATAAGCGAGTGGCTGAGGAAGCCTCAAAAGGCCCAACCAGGTAAACATTTTTCGTTCCGCTGGCTGAGATTCGACAAAGTCCGATCGAACATGCTGACGCAACAACACGACTACAGCGACTCGTTCTTCACGCCTCTCAACATCATCCTCATTAGTGCCGTCCTCTACACAGTCTACAGCTTCCTCCGCGCGCCAACCCGCCACGAGATCCCCAAGCCCCCGCCCCCCGTCGTCTTCAAAACATACACCCCTCGCATGCTTCTGCCGCTGAATGGCGAAAACAATACGCCCGTCTACCTCGCTGTGCGCGGTAAAGTGTACGACGTGTCGATGGGACGCAATTTCTATGGCCCTGGTGGTCCGTATGCCAATTTTGCTGGCCGCGATGCCAGCAGAGGGCTGGCCTGTGGAAGCTTTGACGAAGATATGTTGACGGAGGACCTGGATGGGCCTCTGGATAAGTTGGCAGACTTGACGGCAGACCAGGTGGAGGCGCTGCAGGGCTGGGAGGAAAGATTTAATGAGAAATATGATATTATTGGTAGACTTGTCTCTGCCGAGGAATATAGCTCTACGGAGAAGAAATGAGGTTTACGCGACGGAGATAACCGAAGGATACTGTTGCTAGATTGAATCTATATATGGCGGATACAGTGCTTTCCAAGGCTGTTCCGCTGACTTGAGCGAGACGAGTCATCACTCTGCTAGATCCAGTTGCATAAATAGCCCTGGCCATATAGTGTTATCCGTTCTATGGATTGCAAAAGTCTCCAGGCCCTGAAATCCAAGCTTCTTATAATACCTGCCTTGTTTTAGCTTGTAGTTCCGTAAGCTCAATCGAAGCCAATTTATCGGTACTTACGGAACAAGTTTTTCCTGCCCACCAGTCCAGCAGTCGACAAATACAGAGAGCATCTTTCGCTCGCGTGCATACTGCTTTGCAGCGTCAACGAGGGCGGCGCCAGCCCCGCGCCGCTTTTCCCTCGTGACACGGTAATCTGAAATCAAAACGTCTATAAATACAAAGCCTTCCGGCGCATTCTCTGCGTCTTTTATATGCGGTTGCAATGTTTGCTGCTCATACAAGTGACTCGCAAAGTGGCTGTCACGAATTGTAATGGCTCCAACAGGGAGATATGACTGGCCGTCGTCAAAGGTAGAGCGGTACAGGCCATCTGGGTTTGATGCATCCGAGGCGTCTTCAACTTGCGCAATAAATGTTCGCACACGTTCCCCTTTCCCTGTTAGGCGGAATTCCTCTGATTTTGCAACATCCTTTTGCGTTTCCTCGATGAAGCCGTCCTTTGCGGAGAAAAGCCCGGTGCCCCATTGTCCGTCATTACCACTCGTGGCGAGTGCCGGGATGGTAGAGTCAAAGATGGCTACGATTGTGTCCGCGTCATGCGGATCATGACCTGCCGGTCGAATCTGGAACATGTTTGCCCGCCGGGGGGGGCGTATTTTGCGCGGAGAAATACATGCGTGAGTATGTGAGGCAGAGCGGCAAAGTCCATCGAGTGGACAAGGCTGTGGCTGACGTTTACACCCTTAAGCGCCGCGGAATTTCGCCCTCACAAGGTTGAACGCACAATAAATCTTGAAAAAATAAGATGAAATAAAAGGTGAAAAGACATCACTTTATTGTGTTTATGGATATACTGTTCGATTTAATTAGGCCAAAGTTTCATATCTGCAGTTTCACGAAACCATGCTCTTTGTAGACAGCCTCTATCAGGACTTAACAGTGCATGTGTCTGTTAGAATGACAGATATAAGAATCGGATGGAGGGCTTAGAATATGAATTACCCTTAAAATAATTCGCTTTTAATATACCCCAAAGTGACTACACTAGGTAGTTTTAAAAAAAATAGTTACTGTAGATTCCTTAATATGACATGATTTTGCAAGTCGTAGCAGAGGGTCGTGTAAGTCGTGGTAACGGGCCCCATTACAACCGCTACCGCCGCGGTATCCCTACGAGGCTAACATCTATACTGCGGGCAATCTCACCTACGAATTTCCCTCCTTATGCAGAAACTTAAGCCCTTCTCGGAGTGTTTGTTTTTTCAGGGAATACTGTGTCTTATGGAGAGCTGTCTAAGTAGCTTACATGGCTCTTCAATGAGATGTTGTGCCTTGGTCAGGTACTACGAAGTAGGCAAGGTAATTACTTGCTATCAATTACCTACTACTGTAGGTAGGTACTCGCAAGGCATGTGAGTCACGTGACTGATAGTTGCGCGTCACCGGTCAACAGCAGCATCAGCCCCAGCATTGGAGTGGGTAAGGAGCTTCAGCGTAGCCCAGTCAAAGTGGTGCCCGGCGGTCTGTCCTTACGGCTTGCAACCTCGAATCATCCAATATTCGGGATCGAATTGCGGCGTCCTCGATAGAATCCTCAGGCATTGGGATCTCTGACCAACAGCATCACAGTCGCAGAGAGACTGCACTTTCGCTTAGTCCGAGCCAGAGCTACCCCGCTGCGAGCCGTTGACGATGACGACGCCGTCGCAACCAGAAGACCAGGCACGCCTCTTGGAGGATGCCTTGGTAGCGGTGCGGCAGCAGACGTCGCTCATGCGAAAATGCCTCGATAGTCCGGGAAAGCTCATGGACGCCCTTAAATGCTGGTGAGCATCAACCCCTGTGCTGCATTCGCAAGGCTGTTGAAGCCTACCTAACATGCTAACTTTCGTTACGGTGCAGCTCGACCCTCGTCTCGGAGCTTCGGACCAGTAGTTTAGGACCGAAGCAATACTACGAGCTTTACATGTCGGTGTTCGATGCCTTGCGCTACCTCTCTGTGCATCTCAGGGAGAACCATCCCGTCAACCACCTCGCCGATTTGTACGAATTGGTCCAGTATGCCGGAAACATCATACCTCGAATGTACCTCATGATTACTGTCGGCACCGCATACATGTCGATTGAGGATGCTCCTGTCAAGGAGCTCATGAAGGATATGATGGACATGAGCAGAGGTGTTCAGCACCCTATTCGCGGCCTGTTCCTTCGATACTACCTGTCAGGGCAGGCTAGAGACTTCCTCCCAACTGGCGATAGCGACGGCCCGGAAGGCAATCTCGGCGATTCTATAAACTTTATACTTACCAATTTTGTCGAGATGAATAAGCTATGGGTGCGCCTACAGCACCAGGGGCATTCACGCGAACGGGAGCAGCGAATCAGAGAACGAAAGGAGCTGCAGCTATTGGTGGGCAGCAACATTGTGCGACTCAGCCAATTAGTTGACCTGGAAACTTACAAGTCGACTATTTTGGGTCCTTTGCTAGAGCAAGTTGTCCAGTGTCGTGATGTTTTGGCTCAGGAATATCTCCTCGAAGTTATTACGCAAGTGTTCCCCGATGAATACCACCTGCACACCCTGGACAAGTTCCTCGCAGCAGTTTCCCGCCTCAACCCGCACGTCAATGTCAAGGCTATCGTCATCGGTCTAATGGATCGGCTTTCCGAATTTGCCGAACGTGAGGGCTCCTCAGAAAAGACGTCTGAGCAGGGCCAAGTTGAGGCGAATGCACTAGCTGAGCTTTTGGAAAAAGCCAAGCTCGAAAAAGAGGCGCCGCCCGGGCCTGAGGCAAAACAAACTGACGAGGAAGATACAAATGGCGATGCTAATGGTGAACAGGAAGGAGGATATGGTGGCGCACAGGCCGATGATGCTAGCGCGGCCGATTCTAACACGGTCGCTGGCAGCGCAAAAGAGTCGGCAGCAGAGACTGATGCTACAGCAGTGAACGGTGAGGCGGGTGTGGGAGACGGTGCGAATATTCAATTATATGAAGTCTTTTTTGCCCAGGTCAAAAATCTTGTGGAAGCTCAGCATCTGCCCATCCAGGATACGATTGCGCTCCTCGTTTCCCTTCAGAACCTCGCACTGAACAACTATCCTGACCGCTTGGACTACGTTGACCAGATTCTCGCATATGCGACAACGAAGACCAAGGAAAATATGAACAACGCAGACCTTCACTCGCCACCAGCTCAGCAAAGTCTTCTCGCCCTCCTGCAAGCGCCTCTCAACCGATACGTCTCCATCTTCACAGCTCTTTCTTTGCCAACATACGTCCCGTTATTCCAAGCTCAGTCATATCCTACACGACGTGCTGTCGCGGGCGGTGTTGTCCGCATATTGTTGAAAGACCAGACAAAAATCTGCAAAACAGAGCAACTTGAAAACGTGCTAGAAGTGATGTCGGTGCTGATCAAGGAAGGAAATCAGCCACCTCAGGGATACTCTGGCCCAGCGCAACGACGCACAACAGAGACGGATGAGACTATGCAAGAACAAGGCTGGTTAGCGCGAATGGTCCATCTACTCCAAGCCGAACACAACGATACAGAATTTAAGCTGCTGCAAATGACGAAAAAAGCATATGCAGATGGCGGCGAGCGTATACGTACGACCACGCCGCCCTTGATCACAGCATGTTTGAAGCTTGCGCGCAAGTTCAAGGCTAGAGAGGGACTGGACGATAACTGGGAAACACAGAGCAATGCGCTCTTCAAGTTCATGCACTCTGCTCTGAGTACGCTATACACGCGAGTGAATGGCGCAGGGGCATCAGAAATTGCCCTGCGTTTATTCTGTGCCTCAGGTCAAGCAGCTGATATGACAGGCTTCGAAGAGGCGGCGTACGAGTTTTATGCCCAGGCGTTTACTGTATACGAAGAGGCTGTGTCAGATTCCAAGGCCCAGTTCCAGGCTGTTTGCGTCCTTGCCTCGTCATTACATCAGACGCGCAACTTTGGAAAGGAAAACTACGATACTCTGATTACAAAGTGCGCGCAGCACGGAAGCAAGCTGCTCCGCAAACCGGATCAGTGCCGCGCTGTGTACCTTGCTAGCCATCTCTGGTGGGCTACTCCAATTGCGGCCAACAAGGAAACGGAAGAATCGGATGTAAGGCTTTTCGTCGTTTCCTGGAATTATTCTTTATCAGGTCAATGCTAATTTAGAAACATCAGTTATACCGAGACGGAAAACGTGTTCTGGAATGCCTTCAACGAGCTCTGCGTGTGGCAGATTCTTGCATGGAGACGTCAACTTCTATTGAGCTATTCGTTGAGATTTTGGACCGCTACGTATACTACTTTGACCAACAAAACGAATCTGTGAGTATTTTGTGTTTCAAAACGGCCGGGGCCGGCTTGCTAATGCAGTTGCAGGTGACGACGAAGTACTTGAATGGCCTGATTGAGCTCATTCACTCCAACTTGGCGGGCAACCAACAAGAGTCGGCATCGATTGAGACTAGCAAGAAGCACTTTCACAAAACGTTGGAGAATATCCGGAGCAGGCAGTATGAAGGCGTTGTGCTTTACCCAAGTTGAGCCTGACAATTTATCGGGTGAGCGAGCATTAAGACAAGGGCATGGTGGAAATTATGCAGGGGCATTTGAAGCTGTTCAAGGCAGTTATATGCATTGCAAAAACGTAGATAGGTATTGTTGCGCGATTGAAGGAAAGCAGATAGCCATATATCAATGTATTCTTTGTACTTTATGGATTGAAATGTCTCGTTGTTCCTGTATGTGAGATCGTGCCCTGCATTATTACCATAATTGCATGGTGTGTGCCAATAAGATACCTCAAAGGCGGGCAGTGCAATTTATGATGTGCAACGGATGAGTAGACGCGGAAATGAGGGCCAACTCTTGGCAGTGGCGCCACAAAGTATGTAATAGGTACAGTGGCTGTACATGTCTGTGTTGGAAGCTTGCGAACTACTGAGACACTCTTCAGCGGCATGCATATAAGAAATAAAAGAGATAAAACCAGAGGTATCGAGGTGATGATTAAATAGTCTGATATTTTCTCACACTGACGAGTCTGCAGGCACACAAGCCGTGGAACTGCAGTAACAATTTTTCTGGATAAGAGTACTGTGAACAGCCGCGGTCCCTCACAGAACGCTGCGTGCAGCTTCCTCAGGGGCTACGTCACCCACTAAGAATGCGCTAAATTACGGGGACAAGGACGCTGTGGCTCAGCCGGGAATGGGTCCCTCCCTGCTTGCCCCTCCAGGCTGACCCCGTCTCTGTAGGAATAGGTAATGCTAGCCTGACGTGGCCCATCTAGCAAGCAACGGACGGCGGGTTTAGGTGGCATTCGGGCCAACCTTGGGGGTGAGCCAGCGTTTAGATCGACCCTAGAATTCCCTTTTCATCAAATCCCTTTTGGCATCACCAGGCCGTGGCATCCTCGAGCAGGCGTACAGACAAAGAAAACGCTTCCTGTGACGAATTTGCCTTGTATATTTATTCTAATTTTCCGCTTCTTGTTCGTTGTTTCGTGCTTTTTTCTCTGTCCTTCCTTGCATCATCGTCTGCACGCTTCTTTCTGTTTCGAGACGCTCTTTACGCCAACTCGCCTCCGTCTACTACGTGTTTCAACAAGGGGGGATTTCCCTGCATACCATCTGCTTTCAGTCGTCGCTCATCGATCCTTTATTGCAGCGAGACAGAGTACAGGGTGGCGCACCGGTGTTGACTTTGAGCTCGAGTTGCGTTTAGTTTCTTCCTCCCGGAGCCGACATCAGACGTTGATGTTACGGATGCGCAACGAGCGCATATAACACCTTCATAATGCCTCCTCCGCCGGAGAAGGCGCCGTTTTATGACCCTATCCCTCCGACATACGATGAAGCGCTTGCCAGCGGCAGCCGCGGTTGGGCACCACCGGCCAGAGATCCCGCAGACCAGCGCGGTGCTTCGGAGACAGAATCACAGTCACTGCTAAGACGACCCGGCGATGGCACCGGCGCACCCGGGTCGTCGCGGCGTCCACATGGCTATCATCAGTCGAATGAGGACAGTGATGATGAGGGTGTCACTGACTGGGGTTCGGACAGCGACTCTAGCGAGGCCGACCAGGTCCGGAGGGAGATGGAGGAGATGGACATTGAAGAGCCCAACCAGTCGTTGAGCTCTACCTGGCGCAAAAGGCTACGGCTTCCGCTGTCGCTGCCATCGTGGAAGTGGTCATGGAGACCGTCATTACCACGATTTCGAATACAATTACCGTCCCGGCCGACATCGAACAATGACGAGACGAACAACGAGAACGAAGAAAGCGCCGAGACGAACCAATCCGCCACGACAATCCAGCTGCCCAAAATCAACGGCATGGTATTGGCACTCCTTTTTGCCCGTATACTCGCACTCTTTATCATTCTGGGCTTCTTCTGGTTTCTGTTTACCAGCGGCCTTTTTACTGGCCTGACATCGCCCCTGACGAGCGGCATGCGGTTCAACGCCGAAGATGTGCGCAATTTTGTGCAGCAACGAATCGAGCCGATGCGGATGCGCGCCTCTGTCATGCACTACTCAAGCTATGCACACATGGCTGGCACTGAGGGAGACTACGCGACCGCAATGGACGTGCATTCCATGTTTAAGAAGGCTCATCTCGATGAGGTGGTGCTAGGCGAGTACCAGGTCTACATCAACTACCCCCGCGAAGACGGCCGGACCGTTCAGATCTTCGATGACAGTGGGGAAAATACGATATGGACTGCAAACTTGGAAGAAGACGAGCGCCATCAGGAGACGGCAGGACATCAGACCTTTGCTTTCCACGGCTACTCAAAATCGGGAGATGTAAAGGGGCCGCTCATTTATGTCAACTATGGCTCGCAAAAGGATTATCAATTACTAAAGGACAAGGGTATCGATACAAACGGCGCGATTGCTCTCGTTCGGTATTACGGCAGTGAGCCAGATGCCGCCCTCAAGGTCAAACTGGCTGAGAAGGCTGGATTTGCTGGTTGCCTCATATACAGCGACCCTACCGACGACGGGTTTGTCAAGGGCCAAGTCGCTCCTGACGGGCGATATATGCCTAAAGATGGTGTTCAAAGGGCGTCTGTTGCCTTATCAAACTTTGTCATGGGTGATCCGCTTACTCCTGGCTGGGGAAGCATAGAGGACCAACCGAGAATGAAGGTGGAGGAGGCACCTGGCCTACCCCAGATTCCTAGCCTGCCGCTTGCCTGGAGAGACGCGCAGGTTCTTCTTCAACATTTGAAGGGACACGGAGAGAAGGTAGAGGAAAAGTGGCAGGGAGAGGTTCCAGAAGTGGGCGAGTGGTGGACAGGCAACCTGTCTTCACCTGTTGTACGACTGCAAAACGAGCAAGACGAGATTGACAAGCAAAGAATATGGAATGTCTATGGGCAGATCGAAGGCATGGAACAGACCAAAAAGGCCATTATCCTTGGGAACCATCGCGACTCTTGGGCGTTTGGAGCCACCAATCCCCACACGGGAACTGCTATTATGATTGAGCTGGCGAGGATTTTTGGAGACTTGCTCGACCGTGGATGGCGGCCTCTTAGGACCATTCAGTTCATGTCATGGGATGCTGCAGAGTACAACATGGTTGGGTCTACTGAGTACGTCGAGAGCCATGTCGATGCACTGCGCCAGGATGCATTTGCATACATTGACCTGGACGGAGCCATTACTGGGACTGACCTGACGGCCGGGGGCTCTCCAGTCTTCAAGCGAACTTTGCTGCATGCCATGGGTCGCGTTGTAGATCCTGTATCAAACGAGACGCTTCGAACGATATGGGAACGCGACAACAAGAAAATCCAGGATGTCGGCAGCGTTCCGGGTGACTATACTCCGTTTCTGGAAATTGCTGGGACGAGCTCCTTGCATCTCAGCTTCAACGGCGAGCGGTATCCATATCATTCGAGCTACGACAACTTTGACCTGGTAGAAAACGTTATTGATCCCGACTTTGCGTACCACACGGCAATGGCGCAAGTGGTCGGTCTCATTATGCTTGATCTCGCGGATAGGGCAATTATGCCATTTGACATGGCCGAGTATGGTGACAGGCTCGTCGAATGGACTAATAGCCTGGAAGTATGGACCACTGCCATGGCTGGAGATGATGACAACAAGCTGAACAAGTTAAAGTCGCCGTTTCAGGAGCTCAAAGATGCCGCAGCCCTGATCAAGTCCAATGTTGAACAATTTGCAAACTGGGAAATGACTTGGGAGCAGGCCGTAATGTCCAGTGGAAGCTGGGAGTCGAATGAATTTGGGGCCGCACGGCTGGCATACAACGAAAAAATGGCCGCGTTTGAGACGACGCTGCTTGATGTCGATATTGGAGGTGGTGTAAGTCTTTATTTCATTTTCCTTCTTTCCCAACTGTCTGAGTATCAAAATTAGATGAGTAATTGCTGACGCTTTGGCAAGATTCCTGATCGAACGCAATTCAAACACGTCGTATTTGGACCACCACTGTGGTCAAGTGACCGCGAAGTCCATTTCCCAGCTATCCGAGATTTTGTTGAAGGCAATGACTTTGACAACGCAAAGTTATATATAGAGAAGACAGCCGCACTGCTGCGCAAAGCTGCGACGGTGTTGGAAATGCAGTAAAGCCTATGTACGATCTGTGAAGGGTGAAGAAGGGATGGCCTCTGTTGAAGCGTGCACATTTTGAGTGGAAATATATATATACATTTCATACGGACACGGTACCGGATACTCCAGCTGAGACAGCGCATAGTCTTTTGGGTTTTCTTTTTCTCTTTTTTTTCTTTTTTTGGTCTCGATTTTCCACGCTTTCACCTCGAAAGTAACCTCGAAAGGCGAGAAAGGTGGTAGGGAAGTGGGTGTTGGTTTTTGTTTGCTCCCACGTGTGAGTGCATGCGTGCATTGTCCTGCTGGGCGATAAAGAACTTGGCATTTGCATGGAGTTGGGTTTCTTGGTTGTTTCTGTTGCCTCGGTAGCGGCTTTGATAACAATGAATACATGTTGTTGATCATACTCTGGAAGTGCGTGTGCATGTCTTTTTAACTCAAAAATTTACTTCAACGGCAAGAGGTATGTTTGGATATAATGGACATCTGAATTCCTTTTTTTTTCTTGGTTTCTTGGGATAATTTAAAACTCGCGCATGTGACAAACAGCTATCCTATGAGCCCGTTGCACTTGATATCGCTTCGTCTCGTCTCATATAAAATTCTAACAAAAAAGTACATAATCAAATTCCCCAACGCCAAATTTGCATGCAAAACCATCGCGAGTCTTCTTTAATCAGGGCTCGGCTCCTTCCACCGCTCAGCTGTGGCCGGAGCTTTACCACTTGAGGACCTTTTGAGGGAAGAACTCATCAATAAGTTCCATATAGTACGGCTTCAAGTCCTCCACACTGGGCACATCATCACTCTTACTGTACAAGTCGTACGGGTTGAACGCCTGCACAGCCTTGAGCATGTCCCAGTCTTTGTCGCACATGAGCTCGCGGTACGCGCCCTCACGGTGCCATGGGTAGAAGGAGTGGTAGCGAATCATGGCCAGGGCCTCTTCCGGCAGGTTGGATTGATCACGCACGACGTGGTAGAGGTACTCGTCATGGCCCCAGCTGATCATGACGTTGTCGAGGCCGCAGTTTTCAGTGTAGATGCCCAGCTTAGTGCTGTAAATGGGGTCGCGTGAGTCTGGGTTGGCGGCAAAAGTCTCGGGGAGGACGATGCGCTTGTCAAAGGCGCAGCCGACGGCAAAGGTATCGCCAACGACATCCCACTGACCCTGTGTCTTGAGGTCGTCAAAGAAGATCATCAGCTTGCCTAGGTCGTGGATGAGACCTGTGACTTGCATCCAGCGGGGCTTGCCATCGCGACGGATGGCCTCGGCGGACTGCAGCAGGTGCTCGATTTGAGAGAGGGACGTGTCTGGGTCAGACTCGTCAATGAGTGTGTTGAGCTTCTCCATTGCTTCCCAGATGGTGAGCTCCGGACGGGTGCGGGTCGGCGAGTGGAAGCGGTTGCGGGCGGCGAGGTTGTAGGCAACAGTCTGCTTCTCGTGCTGCTCCTTGTAGAAGTTTTTGACACGGTCGCAAGCGGTTTCAAACTGTCGGAAAGTACCCTTGTCTTTGGACGTGTCAAACTGGGAGCCGTCGTCGTACTTGATGCAGTTGACCTCGTCGATGGCGTCGGACATGTCTTCTAGGTCCTGGCCGACGGTGGTGACGTCGAGCTTCTTGCTCGGGATCGTCTCGGGGACGACTTCGCGGACGGCGGTGGGTGCCATGGCGACTGTGATAAGATGTGTATTTGGTTGTTCTTAGTGAAAAGTATTGATAAAAGGATGTGCTGGAAGTCGGTGTAGTATTGCAGTTCGTTGAGAAGTTGCAACAGGACGCTGTGGTATTTATATATATGCAGAGAGCACACTCAAAGAAAGCAAAGACAGCAAGACGTTAGGATATTTGTTATGGAGTAAAAAGAAGGTCGGTAAAGGCAAGATGGGAGGGCTCTTTAAGTAGATGAAGTGCGGACAAACGAAATAGAAGAGCATTCACTTGCTTTGTTACAGGGATCCATAATCATGTCCCGAGGGCTCTGTTTGTCTGGCCATATTAGGCAAAAAGCGCCCCCCATAAACCTATTCTACGTCACCAGGTGCAAACACACCAAGTCGACAAAAAATCAGGCTTGACCTAATCGTGCGTTTCAGCGGGAATGCGAGACGGCGGGAACGAAACAGAGTGTAAGACGTCGTGGCGTGGAGTGAAGAGTCTAAGCTGCAGGCTCCGGCGAGCACTTCCCAAATAGGTAATTTCTTCATCGCGCTTATGGGAGACTCGGCGAACCACCAAAGGTTTGGGAGGGGCTGCCTCCCCAGAAAAGCAGCACCAATAGAAGACTGGGCTTATTTGGATACACTCTCGGCGCCCATTTCCTAGTTTGGGCAATGCTCTACGACCGACCCGGCCGGGAAATCGACCATGCGTTTGTGTTCTACGCGTAGACGTAAATGGCTTTTAGGATTGCATACGCCGTGGTGACTTTCACGATGGTTCCAGTCATCAATGCTTTGTGCCACATGGTGCAACTGTTGTGTTTGAGAAGCGGTTTGTCGCGCCAAAGTCCTCCCTTGGCACAGTTATTCCCGGCTGTCTGCCGATGAGAATCTGAAGAATCACTCGTTGTCGGACAGCCCATCGCGCGAGGTTGATAGCCAGGCGGGGAGGCGGATACTCTCCCCTCCCACATCCCGAGCAGACCCCGTGCCTGGAGGGAAAAGTTGCCTATTTTGTCAAAATTGGTATATCGCGGAGAATGTCTTTCTTTTGCATCATTAAAGACATTTCCCCGCAATCTTGCAATGTCCTATCCGCAACGGGAGTTGAGAGAAGGGAGGGTCTTTGGAAATGGCCTGATGCTTGTTAGGCATCAGCTGCCGATGGACCGGGAGATCTCGCCGTCTCTTTCTGTTTTGCTCTAAATATGCACACGGAGACAATTTTCGTAACGGAGGAAAGTGTGTATCAGGCCTTTCTCGGGAATGTTTTCGGAAAGACGGCGTTGAAGGGTGTTAATCTCTTGCTTCGTTATTCCGAGTTTACACCGTCCGAGTTAGACTGTGAAGAGGAGCGAGAATCACATGGAATATACCGCTTTTTCCCTTCTTTCTTGCGTAAGCTGAGATTGGTCAACCATCAGTCACGTCAGCTAAGCATGACATTTCACAAATCTCATGCCAGCTGTGCACCAGCCATGTTTGTGTATTTAGATGGGGCAATCACGCCGTTAACGACCTTTTATATCCAAATATTTTCAATTTTATTGTATTTTTGCATGTCATTTGAGACAAGGCCTTGTCACCTGTTCGACTGGGGTGGTTTCCACGTTCTACGAATACTTGCTTGCTCTTCATGTGCTTTTGTCAAGCAAAGCAGAAGTGCCCAAGAATGGTATCTCAGGGACGGACTCCTGCGAAAATTCGATTTCTCTCTCCGAAGACATGTTTAGTCATTGGTTGCACTACATACTTTGTTAGAGCAGTGCAGGGCTGAATTTACCGTATGGGGCTGATTTATATCAGCGTTAAGAAAGTCACAATGACCGTACAAACAAGCCAAGCAAACACCACTTTAAGTTCGTCACTTGAGAGTGGCTTTCAATTTCCAGATCCATTCAAAGCTTATGGGTTTGCTTCTTAATTAAAATTAATCTGGTGACGCGCTTCGCAGCTAATGTTAGGTCAGACGCCGCAGGAAGACTCACCATATGACTCATTCAGAAGCTGGGATGACAGCACTCGCCCCCTTAACACCTTGGCCAGCAACTACCATAAAAATAGGCTTCAAAATATATCGGGATTGCATGTAACGAGACAATCCCACAAATCCAGCTTGTCACTGAGGCAATCATCGCAATCCATCTTACACCTGACAAAAGGCAAAATGTATGGCCCAGAACATCTTCAAAGCGCCGTGTACTTTTGGCGTGAAACCGACAAGGAGCTTGGATATTTTTCGCAGTGGTACTACTGTCCTTTCAAGGATGATACAGATGACAAGATAATCTACAAAACAGCTGAACAGTCGGTCTCCCGCCCGTTCTCAACATTGACATGACGAAATTGTGAGCTAACCAGTGTAACAGCTACATGATGTACCACAAAGCTCTCCTCTTTGACGACCTTGAAACAGCTTCGCAGATTCTCCAAGCGGGACATCCGCGCCAAGTGAAAAGGCTAGGAAGACGAGTGCGCAACTTTGACGAGGAAGAATGGACTGCGCAGCGGGATGTGATTGTTTATGATGGGACGATGCTCAAATTTACAAATGCTGTCACGGAAGAGGGGTTTCGCAAGGGGACAAGTTCGAAGAATGATGCACCGTTGATTGAGAGCTCACTAAGGGACATGTTGCTTGCTACCGGAGACAGGCTGATTGTAGAGGCTAGTCCGTATGATAGGATTTGGGGTGTTGGCTTTGGACCGGGGAATGCAAAGGAAAATCATCGCCAGTGGGGGATGAATTTACTGGGCAAGGCTTTGATGGAGGTTAGAACTGCTTTGAGAAAGTGAGACAAATAGAAATGTTCGAGAGGAGCCAGGGGACCAGTAAAGAGGTACACCACAGTTGGGTCGTGGGCTCGGAGTGATCAATAGTGTTTTCATTTTTTCCACCACATAACTAGGCTCTCCGTCTATATCTATCCCAAAATATCTCCTATCATAAATACAGTGGCCTCCTCTCGAGGCAAGTAGAGCGGCGTTTTCCTCTTCCCTTGAATGCTATCCATCACACATGCCGTTCAAATTTCCCCGTACAGCTTGCTGAGTATCCTCGCACTTCTTCTCCCACATGCTTTTTTGGTATATTGTACAGATTAATATAACATAGGGATTTCAAAAGAACAAAATAACTCCCTTTTTTTTTTCCTTGAGTTCCCATTTAGCTAATGCTTCTTTTTGGGTTGGTGGTTTGTTTGGGCTTGCCAAATTTAATACCAGTCTCGTCCACTCTTCTGCATCTCAATGAGACGCCAGCCTCTCGTTTCCGGGTTGTTCACATCTTCAGGAACTCTGGTGATACCAATGGCATATGTAACGAGTTGGACCTTGTCCTCCATACCGGCGGCAAGTTCGTTGGACTTGGCATTGCGGTAGACGTGGACTTCTTGTGTTCGACAGGTAATAATGAAGACTGGAACCTCGCCGGGGTCGAGCATACGAGCTCGCAGAATATCGACGTTGCGAATATCCAGGATACGACCATCAGACTTCATGCCGGCCTGGAGATACTGTTTCGTGAGAGCCTCGTAGACCGAGAACTGAGCCGCTGACAGCCAAAGCTTCAACGTTGCTGTGTCACCCTTGACATAGGCATCAAGAACTTCGGGTAGAATGTATTCACGAAGCTCTTGAAGGAAAGTCTCATTCTGAAAACTAGGGTCCATCTGGCGGAACTTCTTGATGACCATAGCAGTCTCATTCTCGGCAAAGAATCCACCAATTCGGTCGGTGATGCTTCGTGCGGTCGAGATGAGAGGGTTTTCAGACTCTTCGTATTTGCCCTTCATGCTGAAAATGCCCTGCACAAACTTGTTGGTGTCCCGAAAGTCTCTCCAGGCTTCCTTCCAGGCGGCGTCCTTGTGCAGTGTAACGTTGGTGCCGGCCCTAAATACTGTTAGCTTCTTGGGGCTTCTAAGGTGAAAAACTAACACGCAGATGCTACTTACTCAGGGTCCTCTTCAAAGACTTGAGCCTCTCCGCGCTGCTTCTCAAACTGCTCACGTCGGCGCTTGCGCTCTTCCTTCTCAACCCAGCCGCCATAGCGCGATGAGCTGCCGTCATCAATGACGTTCTTGACATTCCTGTAGGCTTCGGTGTCACGGATAGGTTTGGTAGCTTTGTCCATGGCTTCACCGGTGACGTTGGCAGCCTTGCGAACACCCTTCATGACGGAGGTATCCCAGGTCCAGGCGGCACTTTTTCCGATGGCACCAGCAGTAGTCTTGACTGCGGCGCCAGCAGCAGAGGACATGGCACCGGTCGACTTCTCGTATGCTTCTCTGGCGCGGCGGACAGATTCACTCTCGCTAAACTGGTGCGCAGCGGCACCAATCTGCTTGGTCGACTCGTTCCATTCCTTGGACGCCTGGAATTCTGTGTTCATGGTCTCCATGAATACCTGCCAAGGGGTTTTATCTCCATGGGGGGGAGGGGGAGGAGCATCCTCCTTTTTCTCCTTGCCCTCAGACTTTTCGCCATCTTCCCCTTTCTCGCCTTTGTTCTTTTCGCCTTCAGACTTTTCGCCATCCTCAGCCTTCTTGCCTTGCTCCTCTTCGGGTTTTGCCTGATCCTTTTCGGCGTCCCCGGATGCAGCACTGGCAGACTCCCCTTTTGGCTTTTGTTCTTGTTGTCTTCGGCCGGTCATGTGCATGAATCTGGCTTGTTGGCCAACGGCGCTTGCGAGTCGCAATTCGCTGGGAAGAAATGGAGATCGGAGAGGTGATAGGATGGCAGCAGGTGAGCTTGTTGACGAAAGGGTCGCCGACGCATTGCGGGCGTTACTCTGGGAAAGCTGCGAGGACAGTCTCCTGTGTCCTGGAGATCTGTAGGTGGACGGACCCAGTCGAGCTGTCGCCTTGGGCAGGGCCGTTTCTGCGCGCCCGGCGCTTCGAACGAGGGCGTTCATTCTGTGATAAGAAAAACAATGGCCCGCGCGAAATAACTCCTGCTCGTGATCGTGAACAAGAAGCGAGGGTGAGTGGTGGACGGAGTAGACTCGGAGCTGGAGGTGAACGAAATTTTGGGCAGACTGGGCCAAAGCCACTGTGGCGTTGGTCCAATTGGGTTAAGCGCCTTGTGGCTGTTCTCGCTCAGGTCCGGCTCAGCCCGGCTTCAGCGTAGGTAGGCTGGCGGCAAAACCACGGCAGGAGAGGCACTCTTGCTGGCCCCTACTGGGAACTCAAAAAATTATGGGTGCGCGTGTCTCTCTGTCGACCTCGATCTCTGAGCTTTTCCAATCAGCAATATCCTCATAATGAGCAGGCTATTGACGACTCGCCTTGCGGCGCAGTCACTTTTTCGGCAATCACAGGTCATTACGCCTTCGTGTCCGATCCATGGCGGTCGCTGGCTGTCCCAAACGAGCGCCCTGAGGGCGGAGGACAACTCGACGACGCCAGGCGCAGAATCAGCCAAGACGATCAACAGCAGACCTAGATCTGAAGGGCTGCTCCAGAGCATCTATGGTCCATCACAAGCGGGCGAATCCGGCTCATCTGGTAGCCCTGGCACGGATCTATCACAACGCATGGTTTTTCAAGCACTGAACAAAACGAGCATCGACACCAGTGCGCTCTCCGGCGGACAGCAGACGAAAGCTCCCGCAAAGAGGGACCAGGAGCCGTATCATCTTCACATTTACTCGCACAAACACAATACCCATGTTACCTGCACGAAACCGAACCGCGAGCCGATTATATCCATGTCGAGCGGGAACCTGGGCTTCCGCAAGTCACGACGGGGCACTTTTGACTCTGCCTACTCAGTCGCCAAGTATGTTTTAGAGCGATTGGTCCACACCGGCTGGCCGCCAAAGATGCACAGGCTGGAAGTGGTACTCCGGGGGTTCGGCCAAGGCCGTGAGGCGGCGATCAAGGTGTTGTTGAGTCCCGAGGGAAAGACTCTGAGAGATAAGATTGTGCGGGTTGCAGACTCAACCCGTGTCAAGTTTGGCGGTACAAGAAGCCAGAGGAAGCGGCGACTCTAAAAGCAAAATGGAGACAACATGGCAGAAATTTGCAAATTTGTACTATAATCTTGTATGGACTATATCATAAACTATAGCATGAACAATAAGACCAACAGCTAGGACAATTTCGCGGTCGACTCAGCCAATGATTATTGTATGTGAAACTTGAGCACACTATATACAGGTCCCAAAAATTTACGCTAAACCAACGCCTTGCTTTCCACAATTACGTGAGATAGTCTCAAGATCGCTTCATATGAGACGTGATTTATCATCGCGAAGATATGGTGGGCGAATGCGTACCATTTTCTCTTACGACCTTTTTGCCTTTGCCACTGCCACCTCTGCGCCGCTCGTCTTCGCTGTTCCACTCGTCTTCGTCGGTCGATTCCGATAGCAAATGCGGCCGGCTCTGCTTCAGCATCCGCGAGCTCTCGTCAGCGTCATTCTCGTCGAGAAGCTCACCGTCGACAGTATCGTAATCAGGCGCCTCTACCCATTCTCTGGGCACAACGCAGGGAAAGGCCGTGCCGATACTTGCGGCTCGGTTCAGCCATCCTGGTCCTGAGTTGCCAGTGAGCTTCTTGCAAAGATATGACGTAAAGTGGTTGCAGTTCTTGGATAGGAGGTTGTGCGACGTGCCAAGGAATTCGTCGGAGGCGGTTCGGATTGTTGCGTCGATTTCGTCTTGGGTTGCCAGCGTGAATCCATGCAGAATTTCGCATCTGAAGGTGCCGCCGGGCGGTTCGGTTTTTGGTTTCGTCCAGTAAACGCCTGTTAGGCCTCGCTTGTCGTGCCCGCCGTATGCGTATTCTCGGCCGTTTATGACGACTCCTGAGTGTAGTACGGATGTTCCGCATGCCCAGAGTATCGAGGACATTCGTCCAGGCTGCGAAAGGTATTGTTAGCTGCGTTTGTTTTGAACGAGTCGTCAGGTTGCGCTACGAATGACGTACGGGTAGCAAGTCGTATACGTTTATGATTATTTCCGTCTTTTGCAGTGACAGTGTCGACCTGTGCCTACCGTTCGATCGTCTCTGTTGCTCTGATGACGGCATCTTCGCGCCGGGGAGTGTGGTTATTCCAAGAATGGGGAGGCTGTCTCAGTTCGGCTGTCGCCGGAATCGGCCGCTGAGAGGCCGCAGCTAGTTGAGCTTGGCACAGTATGAATAAAGCACGAGGGAGTGCGAGATGATGCGCAATGGTTTAAAGGTGATGGTAGATGGTGTTCCTGGTGTTGGAATCGTTCGGGGTACTTGCATTGAGTAATGGCGTGCGTTGGATGACGAGTTGGCTCGTGGGGTTGGGCTGCTTTATGAGCGGCTGTGGCGTTGGACGTCTTGGGACGCGAACGGCGGAGAGCCGGCTAAGCCGGGGGATCGGCCCCTGCCTTGGCTTGTGCAGCTGCGCGCCGGTTGACTGCTTGTCCGCTTGGGATAAATACTGGTGTGGTGATAATTGCTCGATATTGTTTTGTTCTGGCGGTTGTTTTACAACGCGACGGTCCATAGCTACATGCCACCGGGTAGTGCTCAAAAGGTGCGCCGGCCGAAGACCAGTATAGAGTAGTATCAATGACGAAACGAAGCTTAGCTCGAATGAAAGTGCTATGAAGTGGAAGATACTAATCCAATGAAGCAGGATATTCGATCTACAACACAATAGAGCATCGAGGTCCCTTGCAACCATCGGTTGTCCTGTCAGCTAATTATACAGGGTAACATGGGTGACATGGGTAGCTACAGAATGACGCACTTTGTGGACGCGAGTCCTGCCGTGGGAGCACCAAAGTTACGTCGTATCAGCCCGTCTGCGCATATGCCGGGTAAATTATGGTTCCGCTCCGGCAAAATTAAGCACCACTGCACGGAGGGCCTTTGTGCGCAGAAGGCTAGCGTAGAGTGGGGAGCATCAAAAATTCGTCGCACCGCCCACCCTACTGGCCATTTGCACATAATATCCTCAACCGCTTCTCCCACCCTCTGGATAGACGCATTGCCCGCCGTCTATTGCACCAGCAGGCACAACCAACCTTTTTTACTTTACTATATCGACCGTAGACGCCGTCTGACTATATTTGGCAGCTCGCCAAATACCATCAGCCAAGACGTCTCGCCCTACACCCCGGCCGCTCGTCACTTTCACTTCTTGCATCCCCGCGTTTCTCCCTAGCGCAGCTCGGCCTGCAGCATTTGGACACCGTCCGACCAGCCATCGCATAGCCGTATACGTTTCCGTCCGCAGCTACGCAAAGTCTAGAGGCAAGATGCCCCCAAAGAAGGCAGTTCAAGAGGAGAAGATCCCGTTGGGCAGACCCGGCAACAACCTGAAATCTGGTATTGTAAGTTGTGTTGTACCACCATCGACGACCCATGCGAATTGGCGTGGGTCAAGCCTCTACTTTTTTTTTCAACCTTTTTCCCGGTTGCTAATTGCTCTGCCCCCCTGCTAGGTCGGTCTCGCCAATGTCGGAAAATCCACTCTGTTCCAGGCCATTACCAAGTGTGACCTAGGAAACCCTGCAGTATGTGCTGACCCGCCCCGGATGGAAAAAAATTTATAAAGCTCAAGGACCTCAACAACCCCCTAACATCCCGGCCAGAACTTCCCATATGCTACCATTGAGCCCGAAGAAGCTCGTGTCATTGTCCCGGACGAGCGATATGACTGGCTCTGCGAGAAGTACAAGCCCAAGTCTCGCGTTCCTGCCAACCTGACAGTCTACGACATCGCCGGTCTGACCCGTGGTTCTTCCACCGGTGCTGGTCTCGGCAACTCTTTCCTGTCTCACATTCGCGCCGTCGATGCCATCTTCCAGGTTGTGCGATGCTTTGACGATGCCGAGATTATCCACATCGAGGGTGATGTCAACCCCACGAGAGATTTGGACATTATCAGCGAGGAGCTCCGCTTGAAGGACATTGAATTTGTCGAGAAGGCCCTTGAGAACCAAAAGAAGAAGACCCGTATGGGTGGTCAAAGTCTAGAGCAGAAGAAGGCTAGGCAAGACCAGGAAGTCATTGAGAAGGTCCTTGAGCACCTGCAAGCCGGCAAGGATATTCGCAAGGGCACCTGGGGCCCTAAGGAGGTAAGATTTCATGCATTACGTTCTCATTGTTATCATTTTTTCTTCTCGCAACCAAACACTCCAACGCATGCTTTTATGATGACAAAAGGCCTATGGCCTGACAACTTAACCCAGCTCGTCGAATGCCTCACCTAAACAACGCTAGAGGCATACTGAGATAAACTCTGTTCTGACACAAGCATCTGCTGCACTATTTTTAACACAATTCGCCTCAAGCCAAGCGTAAGCACAAAGGCTAACAGCAATGAAACACAGGTCGAGGTCATCAACCCTCTCTTCCTCCTCACAGCCAAGCCAGTCGTCTACCTGGTCAACCTGTCAGAAAAGGACTATGTCCGCAAGAAGAACAAGCATTTGCCTAAGGTCGCCGAATGGGTTAAGGAACATGCCGAGGGTGACCCCATCATCCCTATCTCCGTCGCTTATGAGGAGCGCCTCACGCGTTGTGAGACCGAGGCCGCATCGCTCGAAGAGCAAAAGAACGCCGGCGCCCCCTCTGTACTTCCCAAGCTGATTACACAGATGCGCAAGTCGCTCCAGCTCGGCAGTTTCTTCACCTCCGGTGCCGACGAGGTTCGCCAATGGACTATCCGGGTGCCCGGCACCAAGGCCCCTCAGGCCGCTGGTGTTATTCACACTGACTTTGAGAAGACGTTTATCCAGGCTATTGTGTACAACTTTAGTATCCTCAAGGAGCTTGGTGACGAGTCTGAAGTCAAGGCCAAGGGTAAGATGATGACCAAGGGCAAGGATTATATGATTGAGGATGGAGACATCCTGCTCATCAAGGCTGGTGCTGCCAAGGGCTAAATGTACTGCTTAAACTACTTGGACCCTTGAGAGACCAACAAAAAAAAAGAGGAAATTTTACGACGTGAAAAGGAACAACCTTATATCCAAAAAGTGAAGAGTGAAAGGCTATAGACCATATATAGAGATAGCCTTGAATGATGATGCACAAAGGAAGTCTATGGCAGACTTGGCCTTATTTTACACAAATGCTCACTTGTTTCGGCAAATGTCCGTTATGTGAAAATACTATCAATTATATTCAACGGAAGAACCGACACTAAGCTAACAACGCCACATGTCTATGTGCAAGTTCTCATAACTCATCGCATTATACCATCTACCTAGTGTGTCCCGCACACTACGTTCTAGCATACTTGACTCCCCTCTTCCCCATCTCCTTCTTCCCAATCGCATCCTCGGGCCAAACCCACCCACGACTCCTCTTTGCCTCCCTCTTCTCGGCAAGCTGCGGCATCGGGATCCACGAATCCCTCGCCCTGGCCTTACGCCTCGTCCCCTCTGCAGGTGCGCCAATATCTGCCTTGTAGCCTGCCTGCCTCGTCACTCCCGCATCATCACCGGCAATCTGACACAGGCCCCAAAGCGCAAGACACGCCGTCAGCGGGACTGATTCCGGCTGTAAATGCGCCAGCTCACTTTCCGGCGCTGCGATATTCAGCTGCACCGATGTTACATCCAAATCGCCGAAAAAGGGCGTGGCTTCAACGCCATTGCGAACAATCACGAGTTCGATTTCTGTCAGGATGAAGCCGTAGCGGCAGTTGTGCTCGCGCATTGCGTGGTGGATTGCGGACAGGCCGCGGAGGTACTCGACACGCTTGATATTGCCGTCTAGCCGCATGGTGGTGTTGAAGCGATCAAAGGTACGAACGAGCCCGACGACGCGGGCGGAGGGTTTGCCGCCAAACATGGCGGCTGCGATTGCAGAATCGCCGGGCGCATTGGCGACGAAGAGGAGATCGTTCATGTTGGCGGGCATTTTAGAGGGGACGGAGAATTGTAGCGGGCGGTTGGAGGAAATGGCGAGCGCCGAGTTGAGCTTGGGGAGGTAGTAAGAGGCGTAGATGCTGTGGAGAGAGGCTTCGGTCTCGGGATGGTGTGCTGATGGGGTTGGTTCCGGGAGGAGAGGCGCAGGAATGGGTGTGTTGAGGAGGTCGGTTGCGCCGGGGAGGTTGAGGATGGTGTTGAGGTTGAAGCCTGTCCAGGGGCGGATGTTGCGTATATCCCACCAGTAGTGCTTGATGTTGGGCCCGCGGAGAGGCATGGCAATTGTGCGGACAAGGGAGGCTGCTGGGCTGGGGGAGGTAAGGTAAGCCATGAGAGTTGTTGATGGGGTTGGGTCCGGAGTGGATGCCATGCTGAGTGGTGATGTTTCACGGGGCGCATAAGATTGGTACATGGGCTCGCTCTGGGAGAGGGAGCTGCAGTCGGAGCCGCCGGTAACGAAGGACATGGACCGGAATGAAGGTGGAAACCCAAAGTTGTCGGTTGCAGCGTCTACGGCGGAGCAAGTTGAAGCTCGACGCGGAGCCTGCATATCCTTGGCGAGACCCATTGAGGAGCAGAGGAGGGAAGAATTCGGGGCAGCAGTGTAAGAGATTGGTTGCTCTTGAGAATTTGCCGGAGCGTAAGAAGACATGTGTGACATGGCCATGTTGGATGCATTGGATACGCTGGACATGTTGGAGAGAGTCTCTGGGTTGGTGAAGCTGCGAGCATGATTAGAGCGTTGCTTCTTCTTGCGCGGAACAGTGGCAGGAGGCGTCATTCTCTGTGATTGAGCCGGTGTGAAGCCCGCATCAGCAAGCTCCTGATCCTGTGACCGAATCTTGGGGAGGAGACGAGGGCCATGTTGATGTACCACCGGCGGGCTGGCGCGAGGGGGCGTCGCGAGGCCGGTGTAAGCTGACTCGGCGGCAGAGTCTAGCCCCGAAACGGCTGAGTAGACAGACGAGGCCTTGGATGAAGAGCGTGCATGGCGGGGATTGGGGGCGTTGTAGTTGATGTCCAGGAACGCTGGGTCGAAATTGTAGTAGACGGCTTCCATGGGATAGCCGTGGATTTGAGAGGTAGTGCCAGTTGAATCCAGCAAAGGGGGAGAGTCGGCAAAAGAAAAGTCAAAGTCGACGTCGGCTACCAGACTGAATATGAGTTAGTTGAGATGTGGGACTTTGGAGCTGTAGACGGGGAAACATACGCAGACATTGTCGAGAAATGTGCAAGTGATTAAGAGTAATGTGTATGCTGTGTATATGCAAACGGAGACCAGCTCCTATTGTTTTTAAGTGATGATGTAGTGTTGTAAGTTTGTATCAGAAACGGTCGCCCGAGTATGCGGCCAGCGCCAGGATGTATAGTTGTGAAAAGGGATGAAATCAGCGATTCGTTTCCAGTGATTAGACAATAAAGCGAGAAAAAGGTTTCGAAGAAGACCCAAGAGTATAAGACGAGGCGTGATAGGATTAAATGCCACCAGCAACCAAGTGGCCAAGGGGGGAGAAACACAAAACAGTAACCTTGCAGCAAGGTTTAGGAAAGGCGAAAGAAGATGCAGACTGGTTGGGAAGTAAAGGCACGAGAAGGGGGGGATGAAGCCGTCTTCTTATCCTCGACCGTGTCCCATCGACTGGTCGTCGGCCGTCGGCCAAGCAGAGCGCACCAGTTCTTCCATCGGACTAGGGGGGAAATGCAGACGAGCGGCCCGGCCTTCTAGACACCGAACCTGAAACGCGACAAGCCAAGAACGAACACATCCAGGAAACGCGGGCATCGGGCTGGGCGCAAGATGCGTGGATGGGTGGGCGTGTAAGTCGTGCCGTGTAGACCGCATCGTCGGGGAGCGGGCGGTACCTGTTGGAAGGCGGCAAGTCAAGTACCCTTGCTACTTATCACGTATGCCAGAGTGACATGGGCGGCAAGGTAGACACGCGCGTAACCATGGCGTGTCTTCTCTTGCGTCGGTATTTCAATCCTGCAGACGTGAGATGCAGTGGTACAATCGGAGTGCATAAGCCGTGATTCGTCCAGGTCGACGGGGCTGGGAAACGGGTGGCCCGGCGGCAACGATGAGTCAAAATAGGACGGACAGGGGGGCCTGACGTGCAGCCAGTCAGCGCCCGGCGGGGTGTTGCCTGATTGGGACTTGCTCGGACGGGCGCGATGTAAAACACCAGACTTTCACGAGGTGGACGGGTCAAGTGCGCGCAGCATATACACGCATCATCTATCGCGATGCGTCTTTTTCTTGCAGAGGCGTGTTGTGTTTTGCGAATATGCGATATGCCCTTTCTTCATTCATTTTCTTCTTATTAGCGTGTCTTTTTCCTGTTGCCAGGTAAATGCCCGCTTCTAACCGCCCAGCTTCCTTCTTACACAGGATCTTCACCATTGTGCCATCTTAAGCCGCAACACACCTACCCGAAGAGGCCAGGAACGCATGCCCAAATTCTCGTATAATTTCTACAAACAGCTTCTATTCTGGTAATCCAGCTGTTTCTAGACTGTGATTGGCCAATGCAAAGGTAGGGCTGCGCAGAGCCTCAAGTATTCGTGAGCAGTGACCTGGCGCTTCGCTCCGAAAGTTCGACGTAACCTGATTTCTTTCTATTTTGGTTCCCAAAGGCTAAGCGCCCGCGCAGATTTGTATGACCAGCGAACAAACTATGTCGCATGCTGTTAAATGAAAGGGGTTGCACAGCCGTTGCACTACGGAACAATCCAGCCGCCCAGCGCTTAAACGTCCCAACCGGGCAGCTCTATAATTAAGAGCCTATCGCTCGATTTAGCTAGCTACTCATACTATTATACCATTTAGAAACCGCAAATGACTATGTCCCTCCCTTCCCCTCTTCTTATATGCGCGCAATTCCCCATTTGCAGTTCAACTTTCATTTTTGGTTAGTTTGCCCCGTCTTGATTCCTTTCTTCCCCTTACACGCTTGCACAGCCTCAGCACTACCGTGTCAGCATCCGCCCACGCGGGCGCGTAGCGCTTCAACGCAGCTGATTGGCTCGCCACCACGCGCCTACACAGAGTCGCGTGTCGCTTCTGTTCCCATCGTGTGTCTTTCGCGTTCCGTGTATTTGCACTCGCGGCTCTCGTTTCTTTCTCGCGATTGTGGGAAATATGGATGCAGCCTTACATGAAAAAATAAGTCGGATTAATCTTGCGGTCTGGACAAAGAAGTACGACTTTAGACGGTGTTTCGTCCTGCCGCCGGTGGAGGGCCACCCATAGGGTCTCGGTCACCGTACTACCGGATGGTTCGCAGCCCCAGGCTTGTGTTTCAGACGTCTCCACGCGGCCGCAAGGCTGGCCGGTGGCCATACATTCGTCTGACCTTGCACATGTTTCGAAACGTTTATGGATCGACTCGGCTGGCGAAAGCATACGTGCTGCAGCATCCTGTTTGCCGGTTTTGAGAGGAGGATGCACCTCTTTGTAATTATTATCTAGTACTTTGCCGTGTCGGGCTAAACAATGATTTAACACATTTACCCTGTAAATCCAACGGGCGTATCCATGCCCTTGATACCAACGCCAAATATGCCATCGCTACCTTTAAAACAACAAACATACAAACGCTTCACAAAAAGCAGAACGCCACGTCCACTAAGACTCAAAGCCGCGCCCATTCACCGTCGGCCGGGGTGACATTCCTAGCCCTTCTTCTTCTGCAGCTCCCGTCCTAAGCACCCTTAAAGCTCGTGTCATTCCCTCAAGGCGCATCCTCTCTTGCAGAACCATCCCTCTGGCATAGTCGCGGATTGCCCTCTTGGTCATCTTGTCATGCATGCTCTGCCAGCCCGCAAGCTCCGCTGCGACAGTTTGCTGCGTGTACCGGAGCTCGCGCGACAAGTACGACGCCTCCTCTCGCCACTTCTGTACCTTCTTCTCCTTTTCGCCCTGTAGACGCTGCCGGGTGTCATCCAGTAGCCCCAGCGGCCATCGTGACGATCGTCCAATGGAGCCTTCGTTCCTATCTGCTTCCCGCTTTGCTGCCATCATCTGCCCAATTATCGACGTGGGCCGTCCTAGAGCAGACAGAAGTGCTTGAACACTGGACTGCACCGCCACCAATGTCGTGTGAAGCAAAATGTTGGGATTGGACTGTGTCGGTGACATTGCTTTCACGTATTCCTGCAGTGCTGACTTGTGAGATTCGGGCAAGAACGCCAGCGTCGATGTAGCGCGGTGCAATAACGAGAGTGACTCGTACATATCTGATGTGGTCTTCGTTAGCAACTTTACATTCGTAGAAAAGGGGCAATGACTTACCAGAGATTGCCATTCCCACACAGTTGGTTCGTCTTGTGACACTCCTCGTCGCATAGTTTACACTTCGAACCGTCTCACGTGCGTGATTCACAAACTGCTCAACGTCGCGAATGTCCTCTACAGGTTCGTATTCCTCCTTGATCCTCTCCAACCTTGCCTCAATCGTCAGCTTGGTTCGTTGCTCCATCGTACCAAGCTGTAGTTCGGGTACTAGGAAAAACTCCCACAGCATTTCATGGCTAGCAAGTGACGGGTGGTTCAGCATCGTTCGTAAAAACCAATCTGTTTTCCCTTGGATATCTCGCAGCACAGCACGCGATGGCTTCGATGGTAGTTGGAACGGTGTCCTAGTGTCGTTCATCGACGGCACCCAAGAAGCTGGATTCTCCTCTGCCAACAGCCGAGCGAGCTGCTCAAAGTCGGATAGTGACCGCCGACTAGTCGTTACAGTGTAGCTGTCATGGTCAGTTGGCGCAGCCGACTTCAACACAAGTCGCACACTGCCGTCTTCCACGAAGAATGCTCGGACGACACCAGTTATGCGGCCGTCCTGACTGGGCGGCATGCTGAATAGGCCGAGATCGTCAATCTTGTTCCGCACATCCTCATCCTTGGCAAGCTCAACAGCCGTAAGACCCCTAGCCTCCCTTGCACCCAAATCTACTCGAGGGTCGGCAAAAAGAGATCTCACCATGTCATACCTGCCGTACTTGCTTGCCACCATTAATGGTGTGAAGCGTTTCTCGTTGGTTGCATTGACATCTACATCGCAGTAATGTAATATCTTTAAAGCCAGCCTGGGATCATTGATGATATGAAGAAGTGTGTTGCCCTTTCCATCAACATGCTGGTCGACATGTAGAGGCTCGGCGTCGCCTTGGCCGATTCTAGCGGCCTTGAGCCCAGCCTCAACCATGTTGTAGTAGTCTGCGTGATCGTAAGATCTGCACAGGGCGAAAAGAGGCGTCTGTCCGTTTTTATCGTGCTGTTGCCAGGGGATCAAAGAACCAATGCGTGTTATCAGTGAAGGCGAGTTGAACAGATAGTGACCTATACTTCGGCCCCAAATATCTTGCTCTCGCACGTATTGGAGAAGCTGATCGTGTGTCGCCATCGAGCTGATATAATCAAGAAGGGTATCAATTACCTCCATGTTGCCAAGCTGCACCGCCGCACTGAGCAATGTAGTGTCCTCGTTGTTCATATCTCCAAGCACAGATTCCAGCGGATAGTAGCCTCCAAGGGACAACAAATACTTGAGAACTTCCAGCTGAGAATTTTGAACAGCCATCATGAGGACCGACTCTCCGAATGCGTCTCCAGTCTGCGCAAGTCGCTCAACGGAAATGTCGCCTTCGAGGGCACTACCTATCGTACCGACACTGGTTGATCGCGAGTGGAATGAAATTTCAGAGCTGCTTGACATACTTCGCGTGTCCATAGATACCTTCTTGATTCGCGGCATCTGAAACGAGTGTCCTTTATCAGACTCTTCATTGGCTTGAAAAGGAAACACATGGCTCAGATCGGATCCTAGCGAGAAGCGATCTGACGAAGTGAGTCCAAACGATGACCTCCTTGACGAACCATTAGTAAAGCTCCACGTAAACGACGGGCGCCTGCTGGGCTTCTGGGACTCGTAAGGCTCGTCGTCGCTTTCGATTGCTGATGTGTTGGGTTCCATTATCCTCTTTAGTTCAGCCATTTTGCCATTTTTTGTCGCTTCCCAAAGAGCTCTATTCTTTCTACTGGCACGTCGTAGTCCAGCAGAGTCCATATTCAGATAGGCAAGTACAGCCTCGAACGTGCTAAGGGCATAACCCAGCTCCCCACTGTCGACATCATCCACGAAAATAAAGTTGCGGATATATCCAAGGCGGGCCTGGAGATTGCGTACTTGTGATCGAATCACAACATAGAGTAGCATTGAGACGAGAGTGTCGGCGTTGACAGTCATGATTGCCTTTTCAGCTGATTGTTCCTCTGATGCCTCTGGGCCTTGCGGCATCCCCGTCAGCTCAGACACCGTCTTCATTGTCGACAGCAAAATCTCCAGCATTTCTTGAGGGCTAAGAGCATGAGATATTTTCCTGAACTCTTCCGTCGCCGGGCCAAGCTTGATAATCAAGTCATGCTTCGATTTGGGGCCACCGTCGATGGCAATTCCAAGTTGCGAAATGTCAATGTACTCCATTTGCCGGATTTTTGCCTCGAGTTCCAGGTCCTCTGGTCGTTTCAAAGAGCAGAGCTTTTGGAATAGTAAATGATGTACGTTTTCCGTTATATATCGCTCAATAAGCTTTTCAACCAGAGGGCCGGTAAGATCAGTCGTGGCGCCGAGCAAGGACAGCTGCTGTTTATCGACGCCCTGGAACAAGTCTATAGCTGTCGTGACGGCAGTTTCTAGCGAAGCGCGCATGACATCTTCCTCATCCTCTGCATAAAAGTCTTCTGTCACAGGCAGGCTGCTTGATCCAGTGTCAGGTCGTGAGCTCCGTTGATTAAAGCTGTTTGATCGCGCCCGCCTCATTGCCGCGGTAATGGGCCCGTCTGGTCGAGGATCAGGAATGTCTTGCGAAGACGGCGGCGGCGGCAGAGGTTTTTGAAAGACGTTGGTAAATTCATTAAAAAGGTCTTCCAACCCGGACTGCATCTGCCTCGCTATCATGGGAAAGTTATTGAGAAGTTCATGAAAGCTCTTTATATCTTTCTTTCGTGGCGTAGATGACTCCGCGGTATCGCCGTTGGCTTGCTTTTGCGATTCAGTGTCTGCCTGGGCC
This sequence comes from Lecanicillium sp. S3808, assembly GCA_023628775.1. Classification (NCBI taxonomy): domain Eukaryota; kingdom Fungi; phylum Ascomycota; class Sordariomycetes; order Hypocreales; family Cordycipitaceae; genus Lecanicillium; species Lecanicillium sp. S3808. The sequence goes on from JAMAJY010000028.1 coordinate 320,468, forward strand.
TGAATCGAGCCAAGAATTGCCGGAACAATCTTGACTTCTTCCCATGTGCCAACCAAGGGCTTGGAGATATAATAAACCAGCCATTGTCGAGCTTCGAAAACGTCTGGGTACCAAGTCGTGTCGCTCAGCAACTGCGCCTGTGCAAGCGATTTGAACCCTATTTGGCATTGTTAGATTTCTTCGCAAGGTCTATGTACTTCCAAAACACCGAGCCCAACATACCCTTATTACTGTACAGAAACGCATCCTTGACAATGATGCTCCGGCCATTCAGTGTCGAGAACTGCTTCGCCTTGCCTCGAACCTCCCTCAGACTCTGCATGCCATCCTTGCCAGTGGCACCAGCGGGCGGAATGCGCAGCACATGGCTGGCGAGAAACTCTTCCGACGCAATGACATCGCTTGTCGACGAGGCGCTACCGCCGCTCTCCGTCTCACGGTGCGTCAGGAGCACATCGGTCTGCGGCACCAGCAGGACGTAGTGGTGGACGGGACTGCACTGTGACACGAGCTGGCTCCGGAAAAAGGCAGCCAAGAAGGGGTTTAGGGGTTGCATTCATTCGACCCTGGCAGCGAGGACAGGCTACGAGGCCGGGCGTTGGATGGCAGTAGCCCGCAGCGCTGGAGGCTGCGATGCGTTAGGTCGGAGGATGCGTTGCGCCGGCGGTCAGAGCTAGCTGTTGGGCACATGTGCAGCTTCGGTACAGGCTCGCGAGTTCGTGAACGATCGAGAGTAAAGGTTGGACGTTTGCGTTGGTGAAGTGGCTATGTTGTAAAGGTAGCGAGAGAGTCAAGGTCGGAGCTTGGCAATTGGGGTACGCTGACGACTGATGATCCAGTAGTGTATCCAGCCAGGTACCCGCCCCCCTGGTGCTTTGGTGGATCTTGCGCCGGCGGTGCTGGCGCCGATTCCTCGACACAGTTAAGACACCAGTTCCAGGAAGGAGCTTAATTCCCCGCAGCATGTGAAGAATGACGCCAACTTCATGAGCTTCTTCCCTGCGTGAAATATTTAACGATTTAATTAACGAAGTCTCTCAATTTCAAGGTTTTAAATGCTAAGCTTTTCTCTTATACATCGAGCTGCTATCATTCTAGCTCTTCGCATCTTCTCGTCTCTCCCATCTAATAACCGCCGGCTGCAGCGGTTTCGAAAACATGGACGTATAGTCCGTCTCGGGAAGCTTCCCATCTTGGCTGAGATTATAGAATCGAAAATTCCTCACCAAAGTCGCAACAATGGCACACAGGTTCAAATACGCAAACTTTTCGCCGATGCACCGATGTCGACCTGCACCAAAGGGTAAATACGGACTGCGGGCACCCTTCGAAATTGCAATGTTCCATGCTGTGCCTGTCTTTTTGCTTCGGCGGCTGCATCGGCGGTTGCTCAGCAGTATCTGGGCCCTCATCATCTCTGCAAGTGTTCTTTGCCAACTCAACTGAAAGAACAAGTTGCTCGTTGCAGGATTCTTGGTCACTTAAGCCATGAAAAGCCACTTGAATGCAAAACCGAGTAATAACATATCGGAACATGTTGTCCGATGGGAAATCGTCCTTTATAACGCCTTGTCGGATTCCATTCGCAAGATAGAAGATTGATTCCGATATCATAGGCTCCACCAAGTCTTTTGGTGCCTTTTCTCCTGCATCGATTAATTTGCCACATTTCCTAAAGGCTGTATTAGCGCAAGAACAAGTCAAATGTCATTCACTTCGTACCTTGGCATCATTGGCAAATGCTTCTGCTTTCTCCATGGTGTATCCGTCTTGCCCATAAAAAGTGTACTTGATATCCCGGTCAAATTGAAATGCTCCCGGGCCATCGGACTTGATCGCTTTGAAAGATTTGTTCAAGACATCCAAAAGTACTTGAAAATTTTGAGCATTTCTGCCTATCTCAACCATAGTTGAGCATATACTGGTATTCGCTATGACCTCGCGAACCCGATTTTGCGCACTGCCGCGAAACGTAGAGGGATCAGGTGAAACATCGCCAACCGTCGACTTTAGCTATACTAGTCGTACTGGGCGTGTTAACCGTGCTTGTTTTACTAGCCGTAATAGTTATACTAGTCGTGGTAATTATAGCAGTTATAGCGCTTCCGGATGACTTGAACGCATCTTTTAAAATGATCAAGTCCGATGGCTCGGAAGCATATCAATTTGACCGTGTTTTCTACGACATTAAACGGTCAGCTTAGATGGAACTCTATGTGCACATCACGATTGATTGAACGTCAGTATCGTCACTTACCCTGGTTGGTTCCGGTTCCGGTTCTGCTTCCAAGCGCTTCGCTCCTTCTCGAACTCTGCAGCAGGAACGTTCGCATCGACGTTGAAATCATCATCGAGCTTGCTTGCATCCCATCTATAAGGGTCCCACCCGTGCGTGCTGGTAAAGTGCTCCTCGCTGCGTGCTGTGGCTAGTGCTGAGGCGAGAAGAATTCTGCCTATCGGGATGATATAGTCAATTCCGGGGATAGACATTGGTCTAGTTGCCTTGCGCGTGACAAAGTGAATCGACGAACGTACACGCAACGTTTCCTTGACGACATTCTGCGGCAATAAGAGTTTTTCAAGGTCAGCGTATTGCAGCGGTACCAAAATTCGCTCTTCAGACTCTGTCACCCCAGCCAACACACGCAGTTGTCCCTGATACAGCTCCTCCGTAACATCCTGCCGCGAAGCAAGATGTAATACAATCCAAGAGCTCGCTGAGGAGGACGTATGTTCCCCCGCCATAAGGAGTGTAATCATCATATGTGCAATCTCATGATCCGGCACAGCACCGCCGTCTTTGTAACTGCAATTCATCAAGTTGCAAATCATGTCCTGCCCAATCGCCTCGCGACCCTCGTCTCTCCGTTTTTGGATGATGTCCTTATAAATCTCTCTCATTTTGGCGTGTGCCCTTCTCGCTTATGGTTATGAGGCAGCGATGCCCATGGCATAATGAAGTTGACTGGGTTAAAGCCCATACCCAAATCATGGTACAGCCCCGCAAACTCAGCCGACAGTTTAGCACGTACCTCATCGCCTTGTAGTGTGCGCGCAGCAGTGAGGATAGTTATGCCTGCCATGGTCTTGGACACATCCATGATTCCCTCCAAGCCTTGTAGACTTGTTTCGGTGGCGACGTAGTCGAGAACCTCCTGTTCGATGAGGGGCACGTAGAACTCAAACGCGGGACGAGTTAGACAGGATTTCATAAACTTCCTTTGTTCCATGAACTTGACATTAGACAGTCGTAGACGACGTCGGCACCAAAGACGGGCGTGGTGAGCGGCGAATAGACTTGCTCGGCGTTGAGGTCGGAGTGTTTGCCGTTGAAGATGAAGTCGCTGCCCGAGAGGGATAAATGGCAAGTTATTTGCTTGCTAAAGAGGGCAATGGTGAAGATGTCACCGTACTGGAGCTTTGTGAGTAGAACTGTCCCGAGAAGCAACCATGCGACCCATGAGCTGACTCGGAGGAAAGATTCCATATTGCTGGACCTTTGGGAATAAAGAACTTCTAAATATCAATCAAATCCGAATAGGTTTAAATAAAATAAAGAAAGAGAAAGCAAGAAAGAACCCTCAGTGCTGGTTGTGCCGCATATAAATACAAGAATCACCACTGACCTTACGGGACCTGCCAACAGAATAGCCTGCTGCTGTCAAGCCCGCAGCCAATACCCAGGGCCAGGGGTAAATACAATGCGAACCAATCACCTTCGGAAAGCTAGATTTGTACTCAAGAACCGCCCTGTAATTCAAACCTCAATGCTTTGATTTCATATGGGTGGGACTGGCCGACGTATTCGTATTCGGACTACGGGGTGAATCCTATGACAAAGCCTGCTTCAATGTGCTTGTTACCATGGGAAAGATGCGGCTTAACTTGCGACATGCCAGGGATAACTATATGGGTAAAATGATGAAAATCTTAATTTGAAATGCATTGTAATAACGTATATATGTACCACTACCCGCCCTGCATGGCCAAGCTGGTCTCCTAGAATTTGTATATCTAACGAATATGAACCAATTTGCGCCAAAATGCAATCTCGTAACTGATAAAGGAAAGAAAAAAGGTAGTAAACTATAAACAGAATGGGTGTCCTCTTCCAAGCTGGACTTCTATGATTCCCGTCATCTAGAACCAATTCCAGACTCGTTTCCAAAATGGTAGCCTTTCGACTTCAATCTCGGGTTCATCCTCGGGGACAAGACCCTTGAGATCCAGATCCACCCTCCTGCCGCTGTCAAGGTCCATATCCCAGCTTCTCTTGAACTTGTCCTCACCGCGCCAGTAGAGCTTGCAGATGGCGTAGATGATGCCGAAGAGCGCAAGGAGAATGTAGGCATCGACAAAGTTACCCGCTTTGAATGGCGAGAACGTGGTCCAGCCCTGCACGAGCGCAAGGAAGATGTTGGCGCCAAGACCAAAGTAGGCAATGTAGGGGAATAGCATGGCCTTGTAAGGCAGCTCACTGGTGCTTCGTTTTTGATAGCTCCAGCCCCGGCGGAAACGGATGTGGATGAAGCTGATGCTACCCCAGACCAAGAAGGTACTGACACCGGAGAGATTGACAATGTAAGAGTAGGCTTTTGACGCACCGGTGGATACGTTCATCATAGAAATGGCTCCAACGGCATTGGTGATGAAAATTGCCCACACAGGAACACCCCATTTGTTGACGTAACCAAGGATTTTGGGGGCCTTGCCCGACTGGGCCATATAGAGAACAGTTCGAGAGCCAATATAAATCGACGAGTTGATGGCGGAAAGACAAGTGACAAAAATGAATGCGTTTATGAGATGAACACCTGGAAGAAAATTAGTTATTCTGGTTGAAACAGTGAAGCAATATAGAATTCTAGCTTACCTCCTTCCCAACCGGCATTCTGAATGGCAACGGTCATGGGGCTCTGAAGAGCCCTTTCATTTGCGTTTTCGCTACCGGCGAGCTCTGGGGAGTCTGCTGGGCAGGTGATGCCAAAGAAGAGAGCTGATCCCATGTAGACAAAGATGATGCGCCAAAAGACTTGTCGAATGGCCTGGGGAACAGCGACACCGGGATTCCTAGTCTCTGTAGCAGCCACAGCGACGGACTCAACACCAGCGTAAAACGTGGAGCAAAAAACAAACACAACTGCAACACCGCGGAAACCGTTGTTGTTGAAAGCGCCAGGATCGTTCCAATAGTGAAAGCCAAGACTCTCCTTCTGGCCAATAAGCCCGCCAGATGCGTAGACAATAGAAAAGATAAAGTACGCAGTCAGACCGAGCAGCTTGAAAAGGGCCAGCCAAAACTCGGCCTCGCCAAAAGCCTCGACACCCAGAAGCTGAAAGCCCATGAAGATGGTCCAGAGGATAAGGAAGAAGCCCCAGAGCGGGACCTTGGGCGCCCAATAGGTGAGAATGGAGCAAATTACATTATATTCGTTTGCGAGGACAGTGGCCCAGATGATGAAGTAGTTCCAACCAACGGCAACGGAAAACGACTTGTCGACCATGCGCTCGGCGAGGGACACAAACGAGCCGCCACCGGGAAACAGAGTGGTGATTTCACCGAGTGACTGCATAATGGCAAAGGCAATGATGCCTATATAGGAGGACATGAGATTCCATGGTTAGCAAACTGCACTCTTGAAATCATTGATGCGCCGCATGGCGATTACAACAAACGCGGCCGGCGCAAAACGCTGCAGGGCAAATATGCGTGGTCGACTCACCGATGACACCGAAACCAATGATGAGCGAGGCGGGCCCGCCGCTATTCAATGCGCCACCAGCGCCGACAAGCAGGCCCGGCCCAATAATACCAGCGAGAGCCATCATGGACAAATGGCGATTCTTGAGGCCGCGCTTGACGCCAGAATCCGGGTCCAGGACACCATCGTCGCTACCGCGTTCCCACGCAGGTGCGGCCTCCTCATCTCGACCCGGGGATTGTATTGAGGCCGTGTCACCCTTTGACGGACCGGTGACATCCTTGGAGGGCTGGCTGCTCTGCGACGAGGACATCATTGCGCCTATTGCTGTATTCGGTATAGCGTACTATTGTGCTATACTCTTCGAATTTCCCGTCTTGCGCCGCCTAATCAGGACAGCCTGGGAGGGGGGAGGGGAGATTCCAAAAAGGAATGAAAGGGGATTTGAAAGGATGTAGAAGGAAGAATGTAAGAAGTCAGATTAAGAATGAGGCGGGGGGGGGAGGGGGAGAGAGAAGGTAAGGGAAATGGCGAAGCCAAGAAGTTACCGAGCAAGCGGGCAAGCTTCCTACTACCCAGTGCCTACGGAACGCCGTGCTCTAGTAGTACAGTACAAGGCGAGCAATGCCAGGCCGGAAAAAAATAACCATTGACGATAAGACCGAATCAGAGGGGAACAAAGTGGCGCGGGAGCATACACGAAGACCCGCGTATGCTAAACCAACACGGGGCAGAGGCGTGGATCTAACTAGACAAGCCCTGTTGAAGCCCTGTAGCGCAGCCTGTTTTGGGGTGACTGAATAGGTGGTGCAGCCGCCAGTGTACCTATTTCGCGGCCTATTATTACGAGCAGCAGCAAGTCCTCTGTCCGAGAAGAGGGGGGTTAGTCCGTGATGGGGTGCTTTCTGGAGCCCTTGGCTGGGCTGTTGAGGTCTATGAATGGGCGAGCGGCGGCTTCGAGCACGTCACCTAGTCTAGGTCCACCGAAAGGTTCGTTTGCGTGGCGTAGTTTTTGGGCAGCACGGTGTTATACCACGAGTATGATTTGAGAGACTCGGACATTCCGTTACGGTGCCCTCTCCGCCGCCGTGCAGTTCTGTCGGAATCGGATGAAGGATCTTTTTTTTTTTTTTTTTTGGGCGCCCGGAAAGGGTGGCGTGTTGCTCACCTGTTGATGAGCGACACATTTGTATACGACCTTGACCATTTCTTCTTGTCATCTAATTATTATAATGCGCTTTGTCTGGGCATCTTGTCTCAGGTATCCTTAAGCAAAACCGAACACAGGCACAGGCTGTCCGCTCTCAGCGGCAAGCCACAGGCATGCTCCGTTCGGGCGGGGCAGCATCCTGGCCTATCTCGCTGTAAACGTGCCATCCACAGGACGGATGCGGCGCTACCTCGAACGGATTTTACCACCTAAATCCGGGGCCTTTTGGGGGCATACAGGCGCCATCGACACCAGTCATTACAACAGTGGCGTTTCTCTTCCCCCCCTTCACGTCGCGCAGGCTGCACAATGCCCATCACACCCACACCCTCTGCAAGGGCCGCATTGCTGTCGCCTAGGACGGCGTGCTGTGGTCCGTTAGAAGTACGAGTAAGCATAGAACTCAGACGCACAGTTCCGCAGAATGCCATGCCTCGCACCACGGAAGGTGTAGCCACCACACCGCTACTCGCCACTACAGTATTGCAGAGGAAAGGTAACCACTTACTGGGGCAAGTGGTTCTGGAGATGGCGCTTTTGCCTTTGCAGGGTTTCAGTCAGCTGCACATTTCAATTAGCAATGACCATCACATCTCCGCAGTCCTTCTCGAATGTCTCTAGCACATCAAGCTTGGTTTACTCGCCGCGACATGCACCACCAACTGCAGGTAGCACCGACCTGCTGTCCATGTGCCATTCCAGCCAGCTTATTGCGTCATGGTAACTTCACACCACCCAGGCTCTCAGCTCCCTGGACGCCGCTTCGCGGCTTCCACACACTCTCTGCCGTCCCCGCCCCACTGGGCTCCAAGATTAAGCTTGCCCTGACCCGATGGACGGTGGACGATTTGGTGCTCGACTGCCTTGTATGGCAGTCCGAACCCAGGCATCGTAGTAACCCTTGACGCCTCAACACAACGCTGAAGATGGGCTAGCAGATGGGCCGACTACCACGTTGCCTATTCTAGCTACGGAGCAAGCCAAGTAGCGCTCTTGCATCACCGTGATGCTAAAAATTGAACAAAGGGTCCTGTCGAAAAATTGACCTACCCTCCTTTTTTTTTCTACTCACCCAAAAAACTTTTTTTAACTTTTCAATTTTTTTTTTTTTTAATCTCGCCCCTCCGTATATCCTTGGTACATTGCGGGCCGCACGCAGAAGATTCTTCAAACAAGCGGACCCGAGTCCCGCACTTCCGTTACTCCCGAGCTTGTATCATGAAACTCGCGTCCAGGGCTCGAGTCAAGCGTATGAATCACATCCAGACTCTGTCGATGGTATAGGGTATGAGTGTGCTGTCATGTAATTTTGATGCAAATAATATTCCTGCAATAGTCGTAATTCTCCGAGAAACTACCCGCCTCTGCCACTGGAGCCACTTATACGTCTGCGTCCTCGCGGCAGCTTCGACGGAGCAAACAAGAGCGTGGTATGTTGCCCACATTCGAATATGACCTGTTGGAGCATTGCTCGTTCACGACCCTCAAATCTCAACTCCTCCCAATATCTCGTTAAAAGTCTCAAAGTTGCCTTCATTCTTCGAATCAAACACTGCAAACACCACCTCCTCCCACCAGCCGCCCCGGAACTCATCTTCCCTGAGAACTTCCAACCAACACATGGCGACCTCTTTCCTCGGATTATGGAATGCTCCACATCCCAAAGCTCCCAATACCAACAACCTATGCCCCCGACTCGCTGCCATCCGCAGACAAAGCCGCATCTTGGCCTTGCTCAACAACCTCGACGCCGGATCAGCATACACCTGCCTCTGAAGCAGTTTCCCCTCCACCGTGCGTTCCTGTATTGTCTTTACCTGGGGCCTACATAAAGCCGCAATGCTCACCACACTTACCACCGGTAAGTCCTGCGCCGCAACGTCTGGCATAAGTAGCCTGTGACCTGCCGCCATGTCGGACCGTATCACCACCACATCAGGAGTGTAGATGCCCATCCTCTGCTTCCAGGGGTAGTAGCTGCGATGGAGCGATACTGCTAGCGAGCTGCGGTAGCAGAGGGCCTCTTCTTGCGCGAGGGCACCTCGTAGCCACCCTCCGCCGGGATGGGCATGGCTCGCCATGTTGAGCACGGCTACGCGGCCGGATGAAGGGCCATTGGATGCGGCGAGGGATATTGCCGCGTTCAAGGTATCTTCGTTGACGATGCGAACTGTAGTCTTGCCGCCTGATGAGAGCTTGGGGCAGGATGAGGCTTTGAGTGGTGGCAGAGTAGCTAGGTGTAGAGATTCTGACTTGGCCGCGTGAATGCCGGGAAGTTGCTTTAGGATGTCTGGTAGAACTGTCCTTGTTTCCAATGCTACAGCGGAGAGCTCTTCACGCCGAGGTCGACGGAAATTTGTGCGCGGCGTGGAAGCGACTGTGTTTGACAAAGGCGCTCCGCTGTCGTTTCGTGATGCTTCTCTAGTGCCTGAAAACCAGCCGTCTATTGTCTGTTGGCGGTATTCCGGCATCCTGAAGGCCTTATGATAAATATTACCTTGAGACAGACAACGACAGCCATAAACTGGAGTTACTGGAGAAATATCGTTGTCTTTGTGGTTTGGATGCTCGGCTGATGGTGATGGGTCACGGTAAGTATGAGCAAAGTCGTCGGCTGCCGTCTCAGCCTCACTTCGCCTGGGTCCGCTCTGTCGCGTACTCTGCTCAGGCAACCAACCGGCAACCAGAAAAGTTAGCTGAGACAGCCAAGTATTTACAATCATGATAATTCCACTGCTTAAGTAATGCCAAGCTTCTAATATCCTATACAAATCATCGAAACTCCGTATATGATCAGTCGTCATGCTCCTTTTGTGTTGGAGCTAATATACAGGCTAATAGTTACAAATTATAATACAGACAAAAGTCCTTCCGCTACTCAATCCTCAAGCAGGAGTCTTGATGGCTCCCTCAGGAATCTTTTCGCTGGCCTCAAACTTTCTAGGCACCAGGCCCTCAGCCATGTTGATGGCACCCTCCATATCCGTCTTATTGAATAAGAACAATCCTTGAATGGCAGCTGTGCTCGTATTCCGATGCGACGGTTCACCATCGGGGAATTTTCCAAAGAGACCGAGCTCATCCAGGCGGGAAAGAAAACGTTGTCGGCCGTTACCGTCTGCATCGACGTCGCCGTAAAATCTATCCCACATCTCGCCCGCTTGGAACTCGGTCGCCTCGCCGATTCGAACCATCATATCCACGCGCCCTGGCCGTATCAATGCTGGGTCAAGACGGTCGATGTGGTTGGTCGTCAGAAAGGCAAGGCGTTCTTCGCCTGCCGCTACGCCGTCGAGGGCGTTCAATAAACCTGAGAATGTGACGCTCGCTCCGCTATATCCATCGGCATCTCGTTGTCGTCGGTTGCTAAACGCTGCATCCGCATCTTCAAGCAGTAGCAGGGTTCGTTTCGGTAATTTTGTCAAAAGATATGCTAATTTGTCGTCCGTCATACCCATCTCGCTAAGATTGATCATGGCCACGCCAAAATCAAGCTCGCCAGCCAGTGCCTGAATGAACGAACTCTTGCCACTTCCAGGAGGACCAAACAAAAGGTAACCCCTCCTGTATGGAATGCCGCGGTCGACATACCACTGTTGCCGTGACAAGAAGTCGTGCACATCGTTTACAATGTCATCCTTTACCCCTTGGTCTAGAACCACAGAGCTCAAGGGCCGCTTCGTTCTCGGATCCCCCAGGGGCGCCCACTCCATTCCTCGTGCAGAGTATACAGTCGTCTTTCCCTCGTTTGCTTTGGCAGCAAGCGCATAGGCTTCGCGAAAAACGTCTTCGAATATGTGTCGATGCGCCCACAGCGTTGTCAGCTGCACAATTTCATGCGGTTCACCCGTATTCATGTTGGCTGTATTATGCTTTTCTCGGTTTACTGCTACAAAGGCATTCCCAAACTTGACTATATGTCTGCCGTAGCCTGGTTGCAAAAAGAAATGCGCGTTCGATGGCCCGCCCGCACCAGGGCCTTTTGTTGAAGCCGTTGTCGTAACAGAGAGGTTATGTACTCGGGTCAGCCGGGAGACTATGAAGCCAGGTGCCGGCCGAGGCTGCGAAAGCCATGCGAGAATCCATGGGTATGCAGGATCTTGTTTGCTGATTTCCACATTGACCAGCAATCGTCGTCGCGCAGAGCCCGCAGCAGCTATTACGCCTTTCCGCGCAAAAGCTGCAGCAGCTCCAAGGGAAGCTAGACCAAAGCCTCCGGCAAAGACGGGGTTGTCGAATAGTGCATCCAAGCCAAACACCGACCCGGAAGGCGTTTGTGTCGACATGCCCGTTAGAAAGTTGGAATTGTGCTTTGGCTGTTTGACGGCAAAATGACGATTGCGACTCGTCCGTAGCCGAGCTCTTTGTCGATAAAAAAAGTGGATGACTAAGGTGGTGGGCACCAGCCAGTTTTGTGACGGTTTGGGCAGGAGCGAAGAACACAGAAACAATTAACACGCGGTAAGAGGAAGGCGCAGCAGGACAATTCTTTTCCAAAAATTAAAAATAGAATTCAGTCTACCCCACATTTCACTTACACAACCAAAAAAAAAAAAAAGAAACGCTCGCACAGCAGTGAAAGACTTGCTCCCAGCAGGGCTTGAACCTGCGACCTCCGCATTACCAACACAGGCTATTGCATATATTAGTACGAAGCTCTAACCAACTGAGCTATGGAAGCTGGCGGCTATTGGTTGAACGACGGGGGCTTAATTGGATATACAAAGGCTAGACTTTGTTCTGCAGTCCCTGCAACACAGTTCAACCAACCACATGTATCAATTTGACTTTAAATCCCCTCGGTTACAACTCGGATTGTTTTAGCAGTTTTATATGGCAGGCTCTATTTATACACTCGACTCATGAGTTTGCATATTCGGCGTCACCGAGATCACTATTATCTTCATTGTGCAGCCTGCTTTTATTTTTGGCTCTTGACTGCGCGGTCGCTTTGGCTTTTCGTCTTAAGTCTCATTACCATCTCCACCTCGATGTTCAGACTCACTTGCAAATTCGTGAACAAGTCATCAGTGATGATATGGTGGCGCTTGTGCAGAAACAACAAGAATGGGTGACCGACCTAGTTCGAGAAGGCAATCTCAAAGGTTTGCAAGAAAAGGTTGATTCCACAACTGCTTGCATAAACAGTAGCAGTCTAAATTGTGAAGAGAGTAGATTAAATAATTAAAATAGATAAAGTAAATAGAGTAAATAGAGTAAGTAGAATAGTTATATTAGTTATATTAGTTATACTAGTCGTACTTATCACTAATCGTGCTTGTTTTGCTAGTCATATTAGTTATATCAGTCATGGTAATTATGGTAGTCGTACTGGTAGTCGTGGTAGTCGTGGTAGTCGTGGTAGTCGTGGTAGTCGTGGTAGTCGTGGTAGTCGTGGTAGTCGTGGTAGTCGTGGTGCTTGCAGAGTTAGCCTTTTGACATTTCTTTCAGCCAGCGTACTTACGAATAGCCACTCTTAGGACTGTCGGCAGGCACAGTAGAGGCTCCAACTGCTACGTCGTACAGCAACTGTTGACGCGTGTAACCGCTATAGGGCCGATCTGTCTATCCTTTTACCGCGGACTGGATCCGTCTCTAACGCAGAAGCGGCCGGCGACAAAGGAAAATTACTACTACCTACTTCGTAGTACGGGGCGAGAGGTATTACGACATTGGCGGTAGGATAAAGGTGGGCTTTGGCAACTCTGGTGGGGTTTCTTTTATCGCAGGAGGGGCAACATTGTTGAAGCTCGAGCTCTCAATGGAAGTCGGGAGAGTGGCCCCAACAAAATTGATGGACGGGTGTTCGATAACATTCTGCACTGCCAGTTTGAAACCTCTACGAAGTAAGAGTAATAAGTAATGGTGACACAATGAAGGAAACACTGCAAGTTCGTAGGCGCATTTATTGTGGACAATTCGGGCAGAGATCCCTCCCCTCTCCTGTGCGGCAACACATACATCCCCGGCCGTTCGGCCGACCTGCGAGCTTCTTTGTAAATCAAGTGGCCGCCACTGGCCGGCTCTCCTACCATCGAGCCGGAACCATCAAGCCGGCCCGACCAAGCTTTACTATTCATCCGCAGTTCATCGAGGGGGTAGGACATGTGCCAATTTTAACAGAATGGATCAATTGACTGGACTAGGTTGTAGCTACTACCAGCAGCTCACCAAACGTGCCAGTCCCAGGGCCAGCTCAAGCTCAAAAATTAGCTAACTTTAACGTCGTGGTTCCGCATGTTTCCGTAGATCGCTCCGAAGGCGTCGGCTACCTGAGGGGTATTGCATCGAAAGGCCGGGTCATGACCGCGCAGTGAAGTCATGCGCTGCCCGAAACAAATAGAGACCCCTCCCCGCGGTGGCGCCTGTCATTGACTTATAATTTTCCCTTGGTTGACTCTGCACATTGCACATTCTTCATCTTCACGACTGCAGCTTATACGCTTGTACGTTTACATGTAAGTTTGTGTGTGTTTTTTTTTTTTTTGTTTCGGCTCGTTTCTATTTGCAAGTACCCTGCCGCGCTTCGATGTTCCTGCAAAAGCACAGCTCCTGAGTCGAGAACCGAAATACCTGCAGCGAGCTTTGGCGGGCATTGCTTGTTCCGTAGCTCCATGGCCTTCAAAATTGCCAGTCCAGATACACGAAGCTGTGGCAATGGCTGACGAGCATTGCAAGAGGCCTTGCACCTCTTGGCTTCTGGGAGTTATGCGCAATTTTCCATGCAGCATGCAGTATCTGCTGCTAGAAACATCAACGTCACCCCGCCTGGCGCACTCGGTACCTCCCTAGGTTTGGCCTAGTCCCGTCCTCTTCCAGGTGGGCAGCTTACTTTGCCTACCTAGCGATTAAGTGGGCTGTTGCTCGTCGTCATGGCAAGAAAACCCCGCGTCGCCTGTCCAGCTATCTATCCTGACTGGCTCTTTTCCCACTTTCCATTTGCTCTTATCTTGATTGCGACTTGAAAAATCAAACCCTGTTCTAACCTGCTCCTTTTCCGTTTCCTAGCTGCGATTAAAAACCCTTACCGCTCCCTGGTTCGAAAAACAAAACTTGAACCAACATCTACGTCCATATCTCGACCAGAACCTTTTTCTAAGCAATAATGGGTGTCACCGAAGTCCTCAGCCGCAAGTCCGGCGTCATCGTCGGCGACGACGTCCTCCGTCTCTTCGAGTACGCTCGTGAGAAGCAGTTTGCCATCCCCGCCATTGTGAGTCGACCAAATATGCCGCAAACTGTTTCATTGAGCTGTAGATGGCTAACCGCGCGGACAGAACGTCACCTCCTCCTCCACCGTCGTTGCTTCTCTCGAGGCTGCTCGCGATGCCAAGTCTCCCATTATCCTCCAGATGTCTCAGGGTGGCGGTGCCTACTTTGCTGGCAAGGTAATTACACAATCTGCAAATCATACACTTGCACAAGACTCGGTATGCTAACAACGATCTTCACGGAAAAGGGGGTCAGCAACGGTGACCAGTCCGCCTCCATTGCCGGCTCCGTCGCCGGTGCTCACTACATTCGCTCCATTGCTCCCTCTTACGGAGTGCCCGTCGTCCTGCACACCGACCACTGCGCCAAGAAGCTCCTCCCTTGGCTGGACGGCATGCTCGACGCTGATGAGGCTCACTTCAAGGCCACTGGCGAACCCCTCTTCAGCTCCCACATGATCGATCTCTCTGAGGAGCCCGTCGACTTCAACGTCCAGACCACCGCCGCCTACCTGAAGCGCGCTGCCCCCATGAAGCAGTGGCTCGAGATGGAGATTGGTATCACTGGTGGTGAGGAGGATGGTGTCAACAACGAGGATGTGGACAACAACTCCCTCTACACCCAGCCCGAGGACATCCTCAACATTTACAACACCCTCTCCCCCGTCTCCCCATACTTCTCTATTGCTGCTGGCTTCGGCAACGTCCACGGTGTCTACAAGCCTGGCAACGTCAGACTGCACCCCGAGCTCCTCGGCAAGCACCAGGAGCACGTCACTGCTGCTCTTGGCTCAAAGAACCCCAAGCCTGTCTTCTTTGTCTTCCACGGTGGCTCCGGCTCATCCAAGCAGGAGTACCTCGATGCCATCAGCCACGGTGTCGTTAAGGTCAACATGGACACTGATATGCAGTTTGCCTACATGAGCGGTATCCGTGACTACATGCTCAACAAGAAGGACTACCTCATGACTGCTGTTGGCAACCCTGAGGGTGCTGACAAGCCCAACAAGAAGTCCTTTGACGTAAGTCTTGCTTGACAGCCTTTATTCTTTAACCGAAGCTAACTTATGGTGTAGCCCCGTGTCTGGGTCCGTGAGGGTGAAAAGACCATGTCCACCCGTGTCGCTGAGGCCCTCAAGGACTTCAACTGTGCCGACCAGCTGTAAATGCCCTTCGAGTGTTTACGGAGTCCTAGCTAGTACAGCTGTCTTCATTGCGCGAATGTTTAAAATAAAAACAAAATGGTGGTGTTTGCATGGAAGGGGAGTCTCGGAAAGATAAGACTTTGGCAGTTGATATCCCAGTTTGCACTTTGTACTGGAACCAGTACAAGTTGTTATGACCCAGTAAGAAACGGAAAAGAAAGTAACTTGAAATTAAAATGAACCACCATCTCACACACTGTGATTAAATTGCGCTTTATTACTTATTGCCTTCTATAATACAAACTTGTTATTTCCGTATCTCAACATTATAACCAGGTGGCTACGACTTGAAAGCGTGCCATGAAGCACCCACCCATAAACCGAATAGCCGTTTGCAAAACAAAAAATCTTCGCAAAGTCTCGTCTATATCTGTATATTCATTAACCGGGAGCCTTATTGGCCTAGACAATCCTTCTCAATAGCCTTAATCTGCTCCTCACTCAGCTTCTCTGCCTCTGCCTTTTCAGCTTTCGCGGCGCTGAATCGCCACAGACCGCCCGTTTTGTCGCGGTCGCCATCAGACGGCACACCGCCAGCCGCGCCAAGCTGCTCCAGGACGTCATCAGTGCCTTCAACAGCAGTGAAGTAGCGGCGCTCCCAGGCTTGTTCCCCCGTTGATTCCTTGGTGCGCAGGTTGCGCTGGGCGTTCTCAATCTTGCTCTTTTCCACGGATACGGCGTCCATGTCGCCACTTTGGATTCCTGCGGCGACCTTGGACCAGGCGCGGCGGGACTCGAGGGGGTGCTGCTTCTCAATGGGTGCGACTTGGAGGTCGGTTTCTGGGTTGGCTACAGCATCGTACTCATCGACCAGTGTATCTGGGGAGTTTTTCTTGGCTGGGCCTTTGTAGAGTTCAAATTTGGTATTCCATTGGCCTGTGATGTTGTACAGGACTTCTTTATCCTTACCTGTCGGGGTGACGCTGGCAATGACGGTGTTTTTCTTGCCCGAAAGCCAACCCTTGCCGCTGTAGTCAACCTTGGCGCTGTAGCCGCTGGAGCTGGTGATGTGGCTTGTGCCGTCGAGCTCAACAAAGGGTGCGCCGAAGATGAGGCCTTCGATGTGTAAGGATGGCAAAGTAATGAGGTATCTCTCAGGTTCGGAGCTGTTGCTGACCGGAATAGTGAGAACGGCGTGACCGATTTGCTTGACTATGATGGTGCTCTTGAAGGTCGCCTTTTGGGCGTTGTAGCCCTCGAGTTGGACGCCAGTCTTTTTGTTTCGGATGCAGTATGCCGTTGCAGGTGGGTGATGGCTGACCTGCTCAGAGATGAGGCTGGTTTCACCTGCGTCGTCGGTCCACTGGCCGAGGAAGATCTCGCCCAGGAAGGGGTTCAGCGGCTTCTTTTCGTTGCCAAATTGCTCGCTGCGGCTCGCGTACTGATGTTTCAGTGTAGAGAGGAACCACTTGAGAACAAGAGCCATTCGCTTTGCAGGGTCATTTTCGGCCGTCGGTGCGGTCAGAAGTGTCGGATGAGTTGCCCAATACCCTGAGAACTCGGTCAGGGACTGCGACGAGAGTATAAATGGCGGCGCAGTAAGAAACGAGAGATCGCCGTTGAAGGAAGCGACGGACTGGTGATTTCAGGCGTCAGAAATGTCCATGTATGTATTTGACCCTATGTTTTTGGTGTCTTACCTTCAGAAACGCCGACCAGCTCCCGCTAGCATGAGCAGCTGAGGCAGTAGACATTGTTCTTTGTTCAGCAAAAGTGTGGTAGCGGGGTTCAAGGGTGACGTTGACGACGGCGGGGTGCTAGGTAGCTAGATAAGCTTGCGGTATTGGGTTGTCGTGATTGTCGGTGGTGAAGTGATGGATATAGGGCCAGTCTAGGTTGGACGTTGCTTCAGACCAAAGATGTCGATGTCGATGAATCCAAGGGAAGCTGTGCGATAGAATGTCGAAAACAAGACGCACGCATCCAGCTTGCCAGTTCGGGATTCAAGTTGGCATTGGACCACGCGACGGCCCCCACTTGCGGCGAGGCATATGTTGGGAGCCGGACGTCCGTTTGCGAATACGACAGCTCCGCCTTCACTATGGTCCCCAGCATCGTTGCTCTAAGACGCAGTCCTCTGATACTGCGGCTTACATTGATCTTTCAAATTCAATAGCCTGGCATTTATATACAGCATTTTAACCACTGTAACATACTTCGTTATCTAATTTTGCCATCTCGAGTGAGGTCTTGCCGATAATACAGCTTAGGTGGTGGCAAACTTGCAGAGGGGCTGCGTTTGACGATAGGCTAGTGATCAGCAATGATCAGCAAAAGGTGACCAAGACACAGGCCAATTCTCAATGACGTAAGCTTTCAAGATATTCAAAGGACAATATAGCAATTTATAGGTCCATTGCCATCTTGAGGTTACGACAGCTTTTGTTGTGGTGTTGCATCTACCAAAGTTTTGGCTGGGTCCCTGGCTACCTTCTGTAGATGAGTTAGTACCTTAGTACCTAAGCCAGGTTAGTAAGGACACTGCGGGTCTATATTCATCCGCCACCAGTCATAGTATTGGCCCAGGACTACCTCAGGTATACGAGTAGAACTGTGGCGTCGCCCCAACTCTCCTCGATCGACATGGTCTGTAATACTTCATCTACCAAAACCTCTTTTTACGCTACGCAACACAAGTGCATCCGCTGAAGCTGAGGCGTGTGCACAGTACCCCGAATTGGCCTTTCATTTTTAGGAACTCACGCTGGCCGGACTATTTTGGAACGGCGTGGCGGAGGCCGCTCGACGTGGCAGCAGCGCCAACGACACCCCAGACATCATGGCGCAACCATCGTCACAGCCTAAGCTGACACCGCAATTTTGTTTCTCGTCGGGGACAGTTCGAAGTAAGACAGACATTGGTTGCTCTCCTGGATACCCACGGTGGAATCTATACTAACCCGAGGGCATTAGGCTTTCTCCGTGTCTCCCGTACAACAATAGACGACACAATCAACCAAAACCTTAATGCATTGAATACGCCATCCCGCGCAGGATTCGACCCATCTTCAACATCGCAACGAACACCGAGAGCGTCTCACCAAACTATCAATACGCCAGCATGCAACGGCTTCCTTAACAAGGTCTTGTTCCCGTCATGGGAGGTTCGCACAGAGGTGCTCAATTATTGTGCGGCTGTCGCTTCAAGCCCCGATCCAGAAGACCCGGAAGCTACTCTTAGAGAAATAGAAGGGCAAAAAGACCGCGAACGCATTGTGGATGAGCGTTTGGATCCGTACTCGGGGAGATTTTATCCTAGGGAGAGCCGAACAGAAGCCCTTGCAAGCTTGATACGCCAGGAACGTGGAGTTGAGGACATTGTGCGCCACAGGACTTGGGAAGTGATGCAGGACCGTTGTCAAGTGCAGTCTTCTGATTGGCAAGATGCCATGAAGGCTTGGAATGACAAGGAAAAATAGCACATCGCATCTCACGACATACGACGGCCACGTTCTCCTGCAAATTACATTACGGAGAGGTTGAGATCTCGTTCTAGATTTAAGCCAGACGAATTTATGGACTGTAATATTAGAAAAACTTTATCTTATATAGACGCATATTGTATATTAGGCGTACCACTTGCTTACAACATCCTACTCCCCATTCTGGGCCTTACTAGCGGGTTACTTTGCTTCCTCTGCAAACTAGTCGCCTTTTAAACCTCTATCCTGAACGAGATACATTTGTTTTCTCGTATTCTAAGAGCTTTTTGTGTATTCCATAATCATGGGCTGCTTTGACTTGGCACATGGAAGTCTGTCCTAATCATTAGGACTGGAAGCTTCGCCCCACCATGCCACTTGTACTGGCAGCTAGGTAATAGTATGCGCGGCTCTCTACGGAGGTGGTACAGCCAGAGAGTCCCGCTCCGAGGATCCTCCGGTATTGACCACCAAAAGCTAGGTATCTACCGCGGAGCGCAACTTTTTGAATTGCTTCAACCTCTTCCACCTTCCTGTGCAAGCTGTGTCACGCGACAGCTGTTATCCACCTCTGGACCAGACTTGAATTCCACCAGTCTTGGGTAGATAACTCATCACAGAGAGCAATTGCCCTATGCGCACAGATTGGGCGCCAAATTTTCCGTCAGCCGCATCGACCGTATCCGTGTGATCTCGAGTTCATATCCGACGACTCTGCTTCTGCAATCATTAAAAGCACCCCTACGATTCAAAATGCCACAGCAGCTCTCACAAAAGGAGGCTGCTCAGTTTCGGCAAGTCATCCGCAGCTATGAAGACAAGCAGTACAAGCGTGGTCTCAAGACAGCAGACCTGATTCTCAAAAAGAACCCCAAACATGGCGAAACGATGGCGATGAAAGCATTGATCCTCAATGGCCAAGGAAAAACGGACGAAGCCTTCCAGCTTGGAAAGGATGCGTTAACGGCAGATATGAAGTCGCCTATCTGCTGGCATGTCTACGGCATCTTGTACCGAGCGAACAAAAACTTTGAAGAGGCTATCAAGGCGTACAAGTTTGCGCTCAAACTGGACCCTAACTCGGCACAAATACAGCGTGATTTGGCCGTTTTGCAGATCCAGATGCGGGATTACCAGGGATATATCCAGAGCCGCAACTCTATGTTGCAAGCCCGCCCACAAGCGCGGCAGAGCTGGACAGCTCTTGCTATTGCTCAACACCTGGCTGGCAACTTAGGCGAGGCGGAGAATATTCTCACCACTTATGAAGGGACTCTAAAATCAAAACCTGCTCGTCTAGATCTTGAACACTCCGAAGCCGTCATGTACAAGAACTCTCTTATTATGGAACAAGGCGACTACCAGCGTGCTCTGGACCACCTCGATGGCGATGCTAAGCAAAACCTCGACCGATTGGCTGTAATGGAGAGCCGGGCAGAGTGTCTTCTGAAATTGGGTCGCAAGGAAGAAGCCGTCAAGGCTTATCGGTCCCTGCTTGACCGTAACTCGGAGCACGCTGAATACTACACAAAGTTGATAGAAGCCATGGGCCTTACAGAAAGCGATGTCAATGGCAGAAAAGCAGTGTACGACGAGTATGCCGAGAAATCTGCCCGCTGTGATGCCGCTCGTCGCATTCCACTTGACTTTGTCTCCGGCGATAAATTTTGTGAAGCGGCCAAGGCATACCTCACTCTGATGTTGGACAAAGGAGTCCCCTCAACATTCGCCAACCTGAAGCACCTGTACTCAGATGCCTCCAAGAAGGAAACATTGGCCAAACTTACTGACGAATACCTTCACTCGCAAGCGTCCGATGGCAAGAGCGAGGATAGGGGCGAAGCCGCGGCTCTGTTTTACCTTGCCCAGCACTACAATTACCACTTGAGCCGTGATCTGAACAAAGCTATGGATTACATTGATAGGGCTATTGAAAAAGACCCCAAGAGTGTTGACTTTCACATGACCAAGGCCAGAATATTGAAGCACACCGGGAACCTTCAGAAGGCATCGGAGATGATGGACTATGCGCGAACGCTCGACCTGAAGGACCGCTACATTAACAGCAAGGCAACAAAATACCAGCTGCGCAACAACCAGTCCGACAAGGCCCTTAAGACAGTTGGCATGTTTACAAGAGCCGACACTGTTGGAGGTCCTCTCTCTGATTTGTTGGACATGCAAAGCGTCTGGTACTTGACAGAAGATGGCGAATCCTACGCCCGCCAAGGCAACATTGGCCTTGCTCTGAAACGACTCCACGCAGTTGCCAACATCTTTGACGTGTGGCAAGAAGATCAGTTTGACTTCCACAATTTTTCTCTGCGAAAAGGTCAGATTCGGGCATACATTGACATGATTCGATGGGAGGATCATGCTTACGACCACCCTTTTTACACCCGTGTGGCGCTAGATGCCATTGAAATCTACGTCAACATGGCAGACAAAGCCGCGGCAAGCCAGGCAAACGGCTCTGCGGAGGCTGATGAGGAGGAGGCTCTCGCCCAAAAGAAAGCAGCGAAGAAGGCAAAGAAGGAGCAGCAGCGACTGGAACGTGAGGCTGCGGAAAAGCAGGCTAAGCAAGATCCCAATAAGGCGACACCAGATGGGGAAGCCGCTAAAAAGGATAATGACCCTCTCGGCCTGACCCTTGCTGCAACGACAGAACCGCTCACCGTAGCCATGAAATTTTTGAATCCAATGCTACAGGCAAGTCCCAAGTGCATAGAGGCTCAGCTTGCTGGTTTTGAAGTATACATGCGCCGACGTAAGTCAGCCACTTGTCTTCCTTTAGACTCTCTGAACTTAACTAACACCTGTGTGAAATAGAAAAATACCTTCTTGCTCTTCGCTGCCTCAATGCCGCCATTGCACTCAACTCAAGTCATCCCAAGGTCCACATTCAAGCTGTCCGGTTTGCCCAGATGATGAAGGCAGGCCCCAGCTTGCCTGCCAAGGTGACTGACGTATTGAAGTCGGAGTTTAAGGCTGTAGATTCCTCGGCAGATCTAGCAAAGCTCAATGCTGAGTTTGAAGCAACGTACAAGGATAGTGCTTTGCACATTTTGTCCTCTGTTGCTGTCAAGCGATTGCTTGGACAGGATAAGAGCCAGGCCGACAAGGAGCTCATCAGTGCGCTGAAACTTCCCGCCACCACTTTTACGGAGGCTGCAGAGATTCTTTCTACCCTCAAGGGCTGGAAGAGTACCGAGGTAGCCACTTTCCAAGAAGCAGCGCAAAGCAAATGGCCAGAAGCTACCCGCCTGGCGTAAGGGGACGGGCGGCCATTTGCGGAGCGTTATCAGTCTGGTTTGGTTGGTGCAATGCAGCGTATTCATGGTGCGTTTTGTTTGAGCCAAGTGTGGGCTGTTACGGGTGACATACGGCGCAAAAGGCGAGATTTAAAATGGGCACGTGAGCAATTCTTGTAGTTTCTTCCTTTGCTTATCTGGCTGGTGCGGGAATTATGTAGAGAATGTATAGATCGGGTAGTGCAAGGACGTTGAGACTTAGAAGCATTAGGAAACCGGAAGATAAAAGACTTGTTTATTGCATATTCTTGGTACTGAAGCGGTCGGAGTTACTTTCCATGTTGCAAGGATGGGTCTCCGGTGGGTGCTAATTCGATACCACGGTTGTCGGTTGTCTCCATGGCCGAGGCGCATCTTAGCCTACTGGTGGGTGAGTATTGGACGCTTTCTCTGGAGTCTATAGCACTAAGCTGTATGGTCATTTTGAGAAGTTGCGTTTGCCGCCTGTATCATAAGCAAGATAGGTTGTTTACGAGGATACGGCGCGTGATCGGAGGGTTCATGAAATGGTCGGATTGCGGAGTGCCACTTCTCATTCAATATTACTGGCACCCTCCTCGTACAGGCAGACAAGTGGCTTGGCTTGTAGTCGTACAGCGGCGCGCCGTAACACGTTCGGAGCCGGGGCGCACCGGCCGTAGCGGCTGGTATTAGTGCGGACGTTGGGTACAGATTTGTGGTGCCGGCCTGTCGGAGGCAGCGGAACAATGCCTGAACCTGGCCTAAAAGGCCGCGGCTTTGTGGTAAGGATTTCGACCGCGGCAGTCACGAGCTTTTGACATTCCTTGGTCCGCGCCGCCCTTTTTTGTCGTCTTCAACTCGCCTATCGTTTACAGATCTTATAGTGTGGTTGTTCTTTTTTTAAAGCTCGGTCTTTCTTTCATTTTTTACTGCGGATGTGCAGCACACTCTCGTTTTTACGCAATCATCGCGGACGCAAACACGAACACCTCGCTCCTCTGACAAGCTTCTCGCCATTAGGCTTTGTAAACCTTGCCCCCTATTCATGGTGGCTTTCGAACGGGTTTTCGCCGCCAGTTCCTGCCGTACATACGACTCGCACATTACGAGGACATAGAATATTGATATAGTAGCTAGCATAGAGGCACGACGTACGCCGTAACTATTGCTACCATGGAGAATGGCACCGCTGCAGAGGATACCGAGGACTTTAAGCTGGCGTTGGAGGGCGGCCGGATTCTTACTATTGCAAAGCTTGACCTGGTAATACAAGGTAAAGATGGTATATCAGGTTAAAACTGCGCTTGTGCTGACAATCGGCAGGTGAAAGTGCAGTCAAGATAGAGAAGCGCTCAAAAACCGGCTCGCCAGGTACGACGCCATCCTGATTATTTGAAGAGCTCTTGTGTATGCTGATCTCAAGACTTCTACTCTAGACCGCAATGGACCCCTATCAGTTCCCCTCTATAATGTTCTGTGGGCTGAGGTGTCGGCCGGGAATATTATAATCGACTACGCAAATCAGCTAAAGGCAGCCATGAAACCAGAGAAATTGACATTTGCACTAGCCAGCTCGACGACGGCTGAGGCACAGGAAACAACGCCAGATGCCTTTATTTCCGCGCTGCTTTCCCGCGCGTATGGTGAAGCACAGCGAGAGAGGCGCGCATATGTCTTGATCAACCCAAACTCTGGGCCCGGAAATGGGCTGAGGAAGTGGGAGAATGAGGTCAAGCCTTTGTTCGCCGCCGCAAGGATGAGTATGGAAGTTGTTGTGCTGAAGCGAGGTGGCGAAGCAACGGAACTTGCGGAAAAGGTCGATATTGACAAGTATGATACCATCATCCCGTGCTCTGGAGATGGCACGCCGCATGAAGTCTTCAATGGGCTTGCCAAACGACCCGACGCCAGAACGGCTCTCACAAAGATGGCGGTTGCTCACGTCCCGTGCGGCTCTGGAAACGCAATGTCTTGCAATTTGTACGGCTCGCATAAGCCCTCTTTCGCCGCTCTAGCCATTATCAAAGGTGTTGTCACTCCTCTTGATCTCGTGTCTGTGACACAAGGCAATCGGCGCTTGATATCGTTTTTGTCGCAAGCGCTTGGCATCATTGCCGAAAGTGATCTTGGTACCGAGCATTTGAGGTGGATGGGAAGCATGCGCTTCGACTTTGGCGTTATATCACGGCTTTTCAAAAAACGATGTTATCCATGCGATATTGCTGTCAAAGTAGAATACGAAAAAGACGATGTCAAGGATCATTACAGACGATTTACTACCGATGCTAGAACTTGCGCGGTTGCTCCCACGCAAACGAACGGGGAACAACACGATGTTGGCTTGCCGAAATTGAAGCATGGAACCATTCAGGACGACCTGCCTGAAGGCTGGGAGCTAGTATCATACGACAAAATCGGCAACTTTTACTGCGGTAATGTAAGTTTCCAGCCATATGTGCCGAGTGCTCACTTAGATTCAAATCAAAACTTACAGTATGGACAGATGGCGTACATGGCCCCAGACGTAAACTTTTTCTCTGCGGCAATTGCAGCAGATGGGTGCTTGGACATGATTACCATCAATGGTAATCTTTCACCTGCAACTGCTCTCAAGACATTCCTGATGGTGGACTCAGGCAAATTCTTCGACAATCAGCATGTGCGGTACAAGAAGATTTCCGCTTACCGAATTATCCCACGAAACCAAAAGGATGGCTATATTAGCATTGATGGAGAAAAGGTACCTTTTGAACCGTTTCAAGCCGAGGTCCATCAGGCCTTAGGGAGGGTCATTTCCAAGCGTGGCGGGTATGAGGCTGAGGGACCCGCGAACTGGGATAAGGTTACTGTTTCGGAGAGGCTGCACGCGTAGATATGGTGTTGATCTGGATGACACGACGCAGGTGGTCGAGACTTGGGATGCCTTTGTGGTGAGAGTTGTGGAGCATAGAATTGCAAAAACGAACAGTGCAAATACGATACCCAGTCATTTTTGAATATAGGCGGCAATAACATTGCAATCATTCCAATTCAACAGTAGCGTACTGGATGATGGTTCTGTTGACCAACTGCGCATGAGAACTACAACTAATCTATAGAAGTCGTTAAATCAGAGTTCTCTGTTCCAGCTACGTGCAATTTTCCTGGCGGCGAATTGTGCCGCCAGACTGATTTCGTCGGTGGCGCTGGTATTTGGTCGAGGATGACGCACAAACTTCACCCCGAGGAAGATAGGTCATGGCGCAGGCCGGGTATTGGCTAAAGCAAATTTGTTAGGTCTTGCAGTATTTCTTGTTTATGACCAAGTTGTCATTGCATTTAACGCCTCCTAAGAATCGGGTGAAAATTCGTTTTGTAGGAAGCACATCAAATAAAAGCTTTTGCCTAGCCATGATCGTCCGGCCTCCTTTTCCCTCAAACACACACATTCTTTTGTCTCCTTTGATAATTCTGCTCCCCGTTGAAACCTCTCCATCGTCAGCATGAAACTCTTCCCCGCCGTCATCCTCTTCGCCACCACTGTCTTGACGCAAATCAAGCCTGACGTCCCCAACTGCGCACAGCCGTGCATTGAGATTTACTTCAAGAACGCAACCATGTGCGCCTTTGACAACTGGAAAGGCATGTGTTGGCACCAAAAGGCGGCAATTGACTATAAAGGCATGGCTTGTATCTTGGACACATGTGGCGAAAAAGTAACTGTTAGGAAGTCATGACGCGGTAGGAGGGAGAGTCTCGCCACTTATTAGCCTTATACTGACCGTATCAATAGAGGAATTTGTTCCTGCTTTTTGGGCCCCCTGTTGAATTTCCTGTTTCAGGGTTACGGCAATGGGCACTGGTCAGGTACTTCGAGAGTATTGTAATCAGATATGTATGGCTTGGGTGGCCCTTGGAGGGGTACCTGTAGAGCAATCTGCGGTATTTTGTCCTAGATTCAGGTCTTATATATGCTACCACGAATCTAGGTGATTGAGTTTTGCTCGTCCGTATAGTTTGCAAGGGCGATTTAAGCCTCGTGATACCTTGTGTTAGCCACGGCGGCAGACGAGCGTCCAGATTAGGAAAGAAGCTTTACTGGAGCTGCAATAGCAGCTTGGCCTACGCAGTATTAGGTTGCCCCTCGCTCACCCCACCACCGATTCCGCTTGTCGCTTGAACAACAGTTCGACGCACTCCAGTGGCACATGTGCATTTCTGTTACTAGTCCATGCATCTTGCAGCTAACATATCGGCTTCCTACTTTGCCTAAACATGTCGTCGAAGAAAAGCAGGATACCGTCAGGGAGGTGGAGTAGGCTGAAGCCCATTGAGCTGGACCCGCTAGAGGAAATGGGATTGCCATCAAAGGGAGATTCACGGTAAATTTCCCGCCACGGCGCAGCCCGTGAGCTAACTTTTTCTTACTGACGAGAACCACGAGCAGGCTTCAAGACCACAAGACCCAGGAGAAGTACTATTCCAAGATAATCGAGCGATACATGACCTTCTGCGCCGCCGCCGGTCAGCGCGACGAATTGCTGGAACGGTTCTCCTCGCTCGAGATCCAAGACAGCTCTGCACCTGGCGATTCCGATAGTAGTTCACCGATTCCCACACGAAAAAGTGCAGATGCGTTGCAAAGCTCGGAAAATACAAAAGCTCTCTCCATTATCATGGCGGCGCTGAGGAAGCTGCGCGAGGGCGTCGTGGCTTCCCAACGAGCAGACAAGTTTGCGATACAAGCATACCTCTTCTGCATTCGCCTTTCCGTGCTCGTTCAGCAGCCAGAGTCATACCATCCCGCCATTCTGCATCTTCTCCGACGTATACATCCTCGCGTACCGCTGAGCTCGATAGAGCTTCACGAGGTCGTGTCATATCTTGTGCTGGACGCAGCATGCCGACGAAGAGACTTTGGCGAGGCGTTTTCAATACGACTACACTATGGACTCAAAGACTACAAAGTAAATGCAGCTCTTTCCTCCCTTTCCCACGATAATTACATTGTATACCATCGAGTGCGGCGCTCTGTAGATGGGCATCGGGCAAGAATCATGGAATGGGGCATGACGGATCTGAGGTTGCATACCCTGAAGTGTTTCAGCAGGGCATATCTAGGCGTGGACTTGGACTATTTGGAGATGGCAACAGACTCCAAGTGGGATAATTTGAAGCAAAACGACGGCGTTGGGTGGGAGTTGGACGGTTCGAGAGTGACAATTCGGAAGGTGAAGGCAAGGTGATTAGGCTCCTTCCTGGCACTTGGGTGTGAGTGTTTCTTCAAGATATCACATGCATAGTTTTCTTACGGGGCAAAATGATTAATGAGATTATCTGACAAATAATACCTATATTCACTTGTGGTTCTGATCACTCGTTTGCGGCACATGTCAACCAAGTAACTCGGCACCGTCATTTCGTTTTCTGCTTTCTGTGAGATCAGACCTAACTTAATTGATAGGGCAACCAATTGATTCTAGATTGGGCACAATAAGACCCTAGCTTTAATGTTCGAACAGTGGCTATTGAGTAACTGGCAGGCAGTAGCTATGACATCTTGCAGCTGCCATCGCCAGCTGGCAGTCACAACGCCGATTTCTAAACATCAACCACACATACAATCACCTTCTCCGCTGACATTAGCATCCAAACCTCTCGTTTTTTCAAAAGCGAGGTCAAATAGAAATACAAGATGCCACCAGCCAAAAAAAGGGTCAAGACGTCACATCCGAGCGACAAGGCGGCGTCGGTGCTGCGATCGGACTATCGCACTGCCTGGCCAGTAAAGTATGCTTTCTAGTGTGCTTTGGTTTTTCTAAATCTTTACTTCGCTTTTCATGGCCTACAAATGGTGTTCATTACAGGACGGAACGGCACTGACTAGATTGTCACAGGAGCGGAGATGAGTCGATCGAGATTGTTGCCAAAGAGGAGGCATTCGTCGTACATAGGAGCGTCTTGACGAAACACTCGAGCTACTTTGAAGCAGCAGCAAAGAAGTGCTTTACTGAGTCTGATGGTGTCATACGATTTGAAGACATCGATCCGAAATACTTTGCACTCTTTCTCGGCGTTGCCTATAGTTATTCGTCCATTGTGCCGCATACGCCTCCCGCACCGTCGCCAAACCCACAGGCAAAGACCATACGGACACCACTCCGTGATTATGTTGAGGTCTATAAGCTCTGTGATCGGTTTGTATGTCCACCAATAGCAGATTTCATGGTTCGTTGCATAGATGCAGCTATCGGAGACGGGCATCGTGCCATGTTCCACTCGCAAAAGGACGATGAGCAGCAGAAGCAGCTAATACAGGACTTTGCGGACGGATTTGAAGTGCTTGAAATAAATTATTTGCCTCAAAAACAGATTGCACAACGCATGATTCAGTATTTCTGTGAGGGCGTCAGCTATCGAGCCTGGGAGAGATGGGTGGAGGGGATCGAGGATAGGCCTCGTTTTGTCGCTCATGTGTCCAAGGGGTTTGCGCATAAGCTTGTTGATGTATACGAGCAGCGTGTGAAACCGAAGCGAAAGGAGTTACGCGGCCCTTGAGAAACAAGTGGACAGAGTAATGATTTGTACCAATGTCGTCAGTGGAAGCATTAGCTGGAGTTGTGGGAATTTGTTTGTGGTTGAGACGATACATGACAGCTGGTAACGAAGTGACGGGGGGTATGGCAAGGTAATCGGATTTGTTGCTACACGGGCGTAAATGGGCAAAGTAGATACTATGATAATCAAAGGCAATGCAATGTTGGGGGATTTCGCAAAAAGCCAGGGCATTATGAAAGAAAAAAACTAACCTTTTTGGCTTCTGCATCTATACACTTGAGTGAAAGGCGGGACGCATATTGAAGTTATTTCAATCTTTATTCCATAGATCTCCGCTGAAACTATTGATGAATTACTATAGTGATAGTATTATAAGTTTGTGGAAGTACAAAGTCCCCACCAGTTCGAGACAAGACACTCCAATTCTTCACTCAACCTACGCCGACTGGGCTTGCAAATTTTGGGCTTTACCATCCTTGTAAGTCTTTCCAACGTTGGTAGCAGTACCCAAAGCAAAGCTCCCATCTTTGCATACAGGCCACTCGACGCGGCGGTTCCAAAACTTGACATGATCACTGCGGCCACGGATGGCACTCTTGATGTCAAAGGGGTCGACAAACGTTTTCCACTTGGCACGATCTTCGATCCATCCTGGTCCCATGTGCTCTGTCTTGCCGTCCAGGTCAAGGTATCGGCGGTGTTCGAGAGGGAGATACCGGCCAGGATGCATGATGTTGAGCCAGTATGTGTATGCAATCATGGGCAGTGCTTCGAAGACGAGAATGAACCATTCATTGTTGGCTATGGTGCCGCAGTAGTATTCCTGGCAGCTAGGGTGAATTGATTCAAAGGACTCAACGGCTCGGAAGATGCAGCGGAAGAGAACCAGGGCCGAGGTACAGTAGAGGGTTATACAAATGGTGCGGACGTTGGGGGCTAGCATGCCTGCCTTGCTTGCACGGTGGTGAATCAGTCCTACAAAGGACATGAAGACCAGCTCGACGAATGCTTGGAGGGCTAAGAATATGGAAATGAGTAGATTTCCACGCTGGCGCTGGGTACTGTTGTCTCGCTCCGCGCTGGCGAGCTGTCCTGCACCTGTGCCGGTGAGCATCTCGACAAGGGCGCCGAGATAAATGAAGAAGTAGATCACACGGCTGGGATTAAGCGGTGCGTGCATGGGCAGGTAGTGCATTAGGCGACCGAGGACGTTGTATTCCGCGGCAGCGTAAACGGGAGGGCCAGCAAGAATGAGGACGGTTTGGACGATGAAGAGGGGGATGTTTTGGTCGAGGTGGGCGCTAATCGGGCGGACGATCCAGCCGGACATGAAAAGGATCCCGCCATAGAACATGAAGAAAGTCACGCGCCAGTATTTGTAGCGGCTGGGTGTTGGGTTGGCGTGTTAGCTGGGACGCGAGATGGTAGTGACGGAGTCAGTGGGTGACTTACAAGTTTTGGTAGGCATGTAAGCCGGTTGAGATGGCAATGAGGATGGCGTAGACTATGGGTGCTGGGAGGTTGGGCTTGTAGGGGAACAGACTCCAGTCTTCGTTTTCCATCTTGGAGTATGGATGTGGAGGCTTGCTGTGTAAGTGAAGTATGGAAGTAAGGTGAGGTTTAACGGATAGTAGGTTAGCAAAAGACAATATATGAGGAGAAAACGGATTCCTGGACGGCGAGGAGCCTTATATATAGTTTAATTGCTATGCAATTCCAGCGCTGTATAAGATGTACAGTGCTACACTTTGATATCATGTTCCGAGTTAAAGCATCCCAATCTGTCTGTCTGCCGATCCGTATTCTTCGGGTATTTTATTCAGTGCGCGTGCCTTGCCAGGCGTGGCTGGCTTTAGCGCCGTTTGGGCGATGCGATGAATACGGTAGGGTCGGCCTGTAGCATGTTGGTGGGGCTGGTTTGATTTTCCTATTTGGGTAGGATACGCAGTTACGCGGCTTGGGGTTCCGATTTGCTCTCGTTGCGCTACGTTATTGCGTGTGTTTGGTGTACAATGGACACTACGAAGCAGACCTTGGCTGAAACGATATGGTGCAGGGGGGTGTATGCGAAGAATACGGCAGCCTTGTCTCTGTATGGTGGAAATGTTGGCACAGAGGCAGTGAAGCGGCCAGCTCACTTACACAGTCCTTTCTTGCCTCCATCGCCCCCTCTAATATATATATATATATATGTATCCACTCCTCACCTTTTTTTTCCCTTTTTTTTTTTTTCCTTTTTTCTTTTTTCTTCCTTTCTCTTCTGTTCTTTCCCCTTGCTTTATTCTACCTTTAATGTTGTTGGAAGGAGTCCGATGTCCCATTTCCTCCGGGTTGTAGTGTTCCGCAGTGGAGAACTTCATATGTAAGTGATACCAAATTGTGTCCTAACGAACCTTGGTGCATGAAATGAGGGCGCGGCTCGTATAGGGTAGCAGTGACACCCCGAGGCTGTGTTTGGGCACTCGCCCGATGAGAGTAGGGAATGATAATACTGCAATTGCTATTTGCCACCCTGTAGAGTGCATGTGCTCTGTCGCTCAGAAGAGCAGTGTCAGAAGGTGATACAGTACCACAACCTCAGACTCCTGTTGAGGCACCTGCGTGGCCACGGCATGTATCGGCCCTAGCCCCAAGGATTTAGACTATTTAGCCTTCAACAGCCGACCCCCCTGTTCTGGCACAGTAATTATTACTATGCGACCATGGGCAGCCAAGATGGACGGAAAACATCTAGAAGCAGCCAGCTTTCCCAGTGGCGTCCAGCGCTAGCGCAACTCGCAGACAAGACACACTTGCACATCCATTGCTATGCAGTAATAGCACTCGTATTGTGCGGATGGTGTTGGGCTGACCCATGTCAACTGCTCCAGTTACCCCGGACCTGCCACAAAACAAAGTTCCAGCAGAGGGTCCAGCTCTGGACCTGGCGCAGCGCCCGTGCATTGAGTAGCGCTTGCGCTGGCTTACTGTGGCGGTCTTGGGTCTCCAATCACCTGCAACGAAGCGCCGCGAGCCCCAGATTTCAGCAATAACAGCCAAGATTGGATGGCGTCTCATAATTCATTCGGGTAGCCCGCCCAGTGAGGAGAAAGCCTATCGACGAAACGTTGCCGGCCCTCTGCTCATCATTTCACAAGGGGGGGCGTGGCCCCTCATTTACCAGTGCCTTCACAGCCTTGTCGATTATTCGTTGCCTCGGGATACTCGTGGAGAGAGATGAGATGTGATTGCCCGATGAGCGAGAACAAGGAATCCCCCATACACTTGGTACTTACAGAATTGTCTGTTGCGCCGGTGAATATTCGTAACAACACAGAGCGAGCACAAGCCCCAGCGCCTTCTTTCGCCTTGCCTACCAAGTACACATACGAGTGCTGTTGTCGGAGTATGTGCGCCATAGCTGGTGGGGAGCGCAGTAATACTCGCGCGTCTCCTACCTCGTACCTCTCCATGCTGCAACTGCACTACAGCCACTTTCTCGGCGGCACCCACATCAGACTGGCCTCCTTCACGCGGGCACTGTTCTATTCGTACGAACCAAGCTACATGGTCCGGACGATGTGTTCGAGACAGTCTACTTCGCCTGCCCCCGCTGCCCCATCCCGAATCCTTCAGCGTCTGAAATAGGTTAGTCGACGTCCTCCTCCACATGGCTTAACCCGCCTTAACTCTCCCTTTGGCGGACGAGACCCAGTCACACCCTACTCTTACACAGATGCAAAGCTTCCATGGCTTAAAGGCGGAGGCGCAACCAGACCTCCCCAGCTTACTTGCTCGGCCGTCTCCAACAAGGATCTTGTGCAGGCTGAGTGAGTGCCACACCAGCCTATTAATACCAAGCCTTCCATGTGTGACGGCCCCCTTCTTGTCGTGGCCCCTTCTCACTTCTTGACTTTCTTCCGCCTCCGCTTCTCCAAGTTGCAACTATACCTGCCTGCTTAACGCTGTGTGAAAAACGCTGCTGTCTTGGTAAGAAACCCTTAACTAGGCTGCTGCCGTATAGCTCAATTGGCGCGAATACTAACATCAGAGTCTCCAGCCAACTAGCTGCCTCTTGCCCCCCCCCCCAAACTGCACAACCTCCAACGGGCCAAATTGGTGCTCCTGCAGAGTCCCTCCTCCGCGTCACCATGTATACCAAAACCGCACTCGCCTCTGCCCTCACACTGGCAGCAGGCATTGCCCGCGCCGAAGAAGCCATCTACGTCGGCGATAATGCGGCCGACGTCTCACTCGAGACCTGGGAGAGTGTCGCAAATCAGTCCAACGCGACCAGCACCGCCAAGTTCCCCGGCGTTGACATCACAAAGGCTTATCCCGGCGAGTCCAAGGACGGCTGGGAGCTGACCATTGCCGTCAAGAACAACATTACTGGCCCCGGCGAGGATGCTGACAGCCTCTTTACCGGTACCACCATGTCGATTGCTTATCCCGAAGGTGGTGACAATGCCACCGTCGACGACAGCTGGCACTTCTGCCTCTACAGCTTCGTTGTCAAGCCTTCGAGCGCACAGTCTGATGGCTTTGTCGCTGGCTCCACCCCTAGCTGCAAGGACCTGGTTGGTAATGAGTGTCTCGACGACTTGAAGAAGAACGCCGTCAAGAACTACGCCAAGGATAGCTGCCCTGTTTACAAGACTACTCCAAGCTGCCTGCGCGATCTCGAGGAGGAGCAGGAGGGGATGCCTCTGTCTGTTTCCGGTAAGCCCTGCCCTTATATATCATGCAACTTTTTGTTCCATTGGTAAACGATCGACTGACATGGACTACTCATCCCTAGCCGCAAACGCCTCTGACTACTTCATCGAAGGCGTTCCCTTCTTCCGCAAGGTCGACGGCACCTACGCCAGCGAGGCAGATAATGCGGAAATCTTTGATACCGCCAACAACCAGCCCATGGCTGTCGTTGCTGTCTTTGGCCCCTCTGGCGACAGCGACCAGGATCCCACTGCCGAGGTTGCCTGTGTCATGCCCGGTGCTCCGGAAGCTGAGAGTGCGGCTTCTTCTCTCTCTGCTTCTTTCTTTGGCCTAACTGTCGCCGGTTTTGCCGCTGCTCTGGCACTTACTCTGTAAACCTGAAACCGCGAGGGCTTTAAAACCCCAAATCGGACACCCGATAGTATGGGTTCGATCATGGCCGCTGTACGCCAAAGGCCAGCTGTTAACAGCTTTGCAGTGGAAACGTCGCGGTGTTGTGCTAGTGCGTGTATTTGTCTAGTTGATATCCCCCGCTTATTTAGCAACGTCAATGTCAATGTCAATGTCAATCCATTCATGCGGCCGCTTCCTCGTTGGAAATTGACTTGTGAAAAAGAATAAAAATAAAAATAAAAAATGGTCAGAAATGATGGTCGATTCAATATGTAGTCAAATAGATTTCAACAATGCGCAGAGCCCATGTCAATCGGAAACTACCCATAAACGCCGTCCCCAAATGCAGGAATATGTCCGCGCCAAAACCGCCAGTGAGCATGTACTAAAGGCTATGCGCCGTACGCCATGTATACATTCCAGAATCCCAGTTCAAGCTAGAAATATGCGCCAAACACTGTAAAAAAATAAAGATAAGACAAGATCCATCCGCCCGTTGGAAGCTTAATTGAGGAGGGATCCTACTCAGTAGCAAATTCGTGGAGTGGTCGTAGCGGGTAAACGCAATACCGTCGAGCACAATGCGGATACTAGTATAGCGTCTTTTGCTATTCTTTCTTCTCGTAGAACTGCACCGCCTTCTCTAGCTCCTCCAAGGTCTCCCGGTCGCCGTATACATCGAGCAACATTGCGTTTCGTCGTCGTCGCTCGGCGTCTTCCCGTTCTCGCAATTCTGTGGCGATGCGCTGCTCGCGGACGGTGTCAATGTAGAACTTCGTGCCGTAGCCGGCAGCTGAGATCCCCACGAGCACGGGAAGCCTGGATATGGCACGGTGGCCAGCAGTTAGTCGGCTAGCCTTTGTCATATGGGGTAATGGCGACTGGAACTGCACCGCTCTTCTCCATTGATTGTAGTTTTCGCCGAACAAGCAGGTACACGATGGCACTGATTGCGGAGAGAGAAAAAATGGGAGTGGTGTGCTGTCAAGGGAGAAAATAAGATGAAGAGGGTGTATTTCTGACATGTACGTAGGACTACTGCCATGCTTTGCACTTACCATCGCATCGGGGACCGCCGCGAGGACGAGGCACGCAACTGTGGCACAACGTTGGGATGGACCTTGGCAGAGGTGGAAAATGGTCGAGGGCCCAGCGGCATAGCGGTAAATTTGTGCACCAGAACAGGATTAGCAGTTTTTCGGATATTCGTCCTGCTTTTTCCTTGGGTAGCCCTCGGATGAGGATACGTTGAGGAGAGAAACTCGTTGGATCAGAAGCGGCGGGTCAACCCATGTACCGGCCGAGGCGAGCAACGCGGTGGACTGCGGGAAGGTCCTGCTTGCGCGCTTCGGGCAATGAGAGTATTATTTTATGTGGGCGTAAGAAGGAAAAGTGCCTCTCTGAGAGTATGTCGACAATGTCGGAAGTGAGATGTCGTGACGCTCTTTTTATCGGCCGAGAAGCTGGTCACGCGAGTTAGATCGTTTGGTTGTAGGTCACACTGGCTAGTATTAAAATGTAAGATGTCGCGGTGGAGAGTCGATGCAAGAACTGCTTTCGGATGAGAGACTTTGTTATTCCAAGAAGCAATTCGTAGTATAATGAAAGTGTTAAAAAACCTCAAAATTTAGCTAATACCTAGTAGCAAGCCACGGAGCAATGCCCAGATCATTTTCCCTCCTCACCGACCCCTCCTGCCACGCCTGCCTTGCTCACTCGTTTTCGCTATGTAATAGAAAGCGCTCACGTCGTGCCACTTCCCCCAGCCATGGCCCGCATGGGGCGGAGTGTGTCTCAATGAGAAACCGTGGAGGGCTCCATGTGAAGCTTGGATTGGGCTAATTCCAGAATGGTGGAGCACCACTCACCCGCGCCCTGTCGGCTGGACCCGGCGTAACACGGTCCTGCTCGGAACCAGACGGACTTGAAGCCCATTGTTCCTGTGCTGCCCGTGCCTGAAGCACATCCGAGGCTATTAAAAGCCTGGGTTCTCCCTTCGTGACACCAAGTTGAAGCGTTTTGACAGGCGGGCGACTGCAGCTTGACCCTCTTTGTTGCGCTAGGGTCTGCGGTGAGCTCAGAAAGCCGGGCCTGCCCCTGCCAGTGGTACTTCTTGTTGGACATCGCACTATTGCCTTGAAGATGCTGTGAATATCCGCCACGCTTGTCATACGGTTACCTGATCTGCAATTTCAACTGGTCCTCACAGCATACAGTCAAAATCTGACCCAAGTTTCTGACTGACGCCGCTCTTATGACTTTTGCAACCACCCTGGAGGACATCGGCCAACGCCCCCAATGTATCCCGTTTGTGTGAGCATCAGCTCACCGCGTATCCCAAGTTGCCTGTGCGCAAAGGCTGCGTCTTCCGAATCATCGCCCAAATCAAGACGCGGATAATGATCGAGCCATTGTTCCCACAGAATATCCCAGGCGCTCTTACTGGCAGTTTTGTCTTGCATCTCAAAACACCCTTCCTTGTCCATGTTCCATAGCTGGAGCAAAGTCGAAGCTAGGAACGAACACGTACATTCGTCATCCTCAAATGCCCAATCTCGGCCCAGCCATATTTCTCTGCGCCTCCAAAGTTCTATGCTAACGAGGTATTTCAACACAAAGTCGCTCAGGTCGAGACTCGCGCGAATAGAGACACCAGCAGATGTCTCCAAGTATCGATGGATGTCGAATACTCTATGTTTGTTAAACATGACTTCTTGGAACCTTCGTAAAACGGACAATATGCATCCTCTCAGCTGGCCTTCAGACTCGATATTCATTCCCGCGTTTTCTGTGAGGTTGACAAACGTCCAGTACTCAGCGTGGACAGGTGGGGATGTAATGAATGATTCCGCCAGGTGATACTTTGTAATTAGCTTGTAAATGCGATTGCGGCGCGGCCAGACCAGTGGAGTTGCGCTGGACAGAAACTGCGCATATATGCCCTCTACAGACATGCCGTTGTCGCTTGTTTCTCTCGGCATTGAGACCACCGAGGGTTCGCCGTATTTACAACAAGCCTTTGAGCAGTCAGGGTCATTGCATCGCCGATCAGCATCGATTGGTCGCCCTCTCGCGTTTTGCGATCGAATTTTCCGTCGCCGGTTGCTGTTTGAGCGATTAGTTACACGATGCGCTTTTGACGACGACATGGGAGCAGCAGCGTCGCATTCGCTATGACTGGTCTGCTGGGTAGTATCGACTGGTGATGACTTGTGAAATGGACGTAGAACGATGTAACAGCTCAAAGTAGAGATGGGTCACAGCCATCGCGGTCGAAACCCTTTAAAGAGCCTTTTGAGCCACTGCTTTGGACGTGTGCGAGAACAACTATTGGCCAAGCCGTCGGAAAGTTTTCGTCCACTCTCGCATATAACGTCTTGTGCATGAACAGTTTTTTATTTGACTGCATGCTTGTTCTTGTTCCCAATCTTCTGCCATGCCAGTCTGCGTATATTGTTGTTTGCTGAAGGCATGTGTGGATTTGGTCGGCTGGTTGCCTACCAAAGGAATTTTCGGCAATTGGCGCTATTGCATAAGCATCTGGTCATTCCCTCCACATTGCCGTCTGCTTCGTCCAAATCTTCTGTGACTCCGTCGACATAGTCAAAGGTCAGCTCTTGTCCTTGCGCTATGTCTTTGATGGCAAACAGAGCCAGGTCATGAATGTGCTTATCAGCATGGTCTCCCACCCGAGCAAATATTCGCAAATTGGGATCACAAGAATGGTTGATGAACCGCGTCGGCCCGGACATGAACTCGCCGTCGACTTCCAGGGGAGGACCCTTGAGGCGTGGATCCAGTGAATCTGGGTCAGTAAATTTGTCAAGAGCAAACAAATACACGTCTTTCCGCTGCGAGACGGCAGAGCTGGCCCGTCTTCTATCGGCCTCGCGTGCGGTTATAATCTCGCCCAGATACCTGTCGACGAACTGACCACGTTTAATAGACGCTTGGGCTCGTACCCCTAGTTGTAAACATTAGCCTTGACGGTCCCGCATCAAACGCTGAGAAGAAGACGAGGAGGAGGAGGGGCAAAGAAAAAGTGAATAAAAAGAAGAGCGAAGAAGACAATCTTACCCCAGCCCCGATCTTCTGTTCGGAATATTTGCAGAGGAATCGTTCGTCCTCGCTCTACCACACGATTTGGACAATTCTCTAAGCACGCACAGCCCTGATGACATTCGTACAATGGCACCGTAGAGTCGTGTAGCCTGGAACGAAGGAGGCCGGCTTTGATACCGTGGGAGTGGTAGGCATAGGCCTTTCTCGGCACATTTGCCTCATCATCCTCCATTTCAAAATCGTCGTCGTAAACTAGCTCCGCTAAACAGTGACAATCGGCGAACTGGCAGCTCTCGGCGTTGCTGCATGAGCAGCCGCTGCGGAAGCTATCCTCAGCTGGTTCAACGCCTTCTCCGAGTACCATTTTGTTAATGAAGCGGAAATCCTTGGGTAAGACTTGGCCGTCAACTTCATTGACTACGGTAATGGGAATGGTGTTGTGCGTCGGAAAAGAGCGCAGCTGACACCAGTGGCAGTCTGCCCGTTCCGCGAGGTCAACCTAGGTTTGTTAGTTGCTGCAAACTCCTGGAAGCGCACTCAGGTAGACCATTGGGTGAGCATACATCCTTGCCGTGTGTAAAGAAGTGCTTCTTTGTCGCCTGCTCCATGTTGACGATGGAGCGTTTAACAAGCAGTTCGATGCGTTACCGCTATTGCAAATGTTGCAATCATTACAGGTGTAGCATCATAGAGTTTTCTTTTTTGACAGAAAACCTCTGTAGTAATGGTAGAGGATGGGGTGGTGGGATATTTGGCCTCTAATTCGGTTATGATTTTTCTGTAACAGCGTAATGTTTTGTTTGTATCAGTTGACTGCCCACTAACGAGACGGCCCACTGTGGTAATGCAGCGGGTTGGCGGCGCCGCATAATTTCGAGTATTATTTATCACCCAGTCTACCCCGTACTAACTCGGTAGCTAAGGGACCTAATAGTGTTAGACACCGCACTAGGTATTGTTGTTTACCTACAATACGGAGTGCTAAGGCAGCGACTCCCCTGCAAACGGTGCTGGAAGGGCTCCTCCCTAGATGCCACGTAGACGGCCTAAAATGAAAATGTGACCCGGGGGGGGGGGGGGGGGGCGGCGGGCGGGCGGC
>JAMAJY010000028.1:359288-417441 GCA_023628775.1 Lecanicillium sp. S3808
CCCCGTACACGCCCAAAAACTAAAATGTGAACCACCCCCCCCCCCCCCCCCCCCCCAACCTGGTAGTCGCGCGAGGAGCTACTTCGCACGACGATATACGATATACGGATCAATAGCGTAAACCCCTGGCCTCTACTCCTAGTGTGGAGGGTGTAGGCGCGAAAATTGGTGGTGAGCAATCCATCTTGTCAAGTTTTGCAGTATTGTACGCCGTACTGGACGTACGAGTACAGGCCCTATATCCGACTACATGCGACTGCGAGGGTGTTTCCGTACGGCCCATCGCATCTTGGAAGCTGTCTCCATTCACAGCAAGAAGCAACTTGCCTGGGCGGGGGGAAAAGGCGCAGAACAAGGTGGCGCCAAGCTAACACTCAGGTTGTTTAGCTTCTCTTTTTTTTTCTTGGTGTGCTTGCGCGCCCCTCCTCCACCAACCTTCACTCTAAGCTTGAAGCCTACAGTACATGTACATGCCCGTAAGATTTAGCATCATTTTCCAGTACTTTTTCTTCTTACTTTCTTTGCTCATCGTCCTACCCTGCTTTCCCCTCCTTTGTTCCACGTGTGACTCCTTTCGTTTCGCGTATCATCCGTTCGATCGGCTTTATTGCCGTATTTCTCTTTCATAAAACGTGCAGCCTGGGCCAAGTTGCCCACTCCGTCCAGGCGAACAGCATCCGCCGATCGCACCACGCCGACCCGCCCCGGACACCTCACTCGCCCCGCTACGGTAGAGCTGCGTTCCCCGATTGTCGCAGTTCGCATCTCTTTTCGCGCGCGCAATCTCGAGCGTTGACGCGCGCGGCAGTCCTTTCCAGGCTCTTGTCACTCAAGACACGTTGGCCGAATAGCGACTTCTGGCCATAGTTACAGGGACCTCATGTCAAGGGCTGGGCATGGCTCTACATTCCTGACGCCCTACCTTCCCAGTCTGCTATCCAAGAAACCCCGTCTATATATATACCTGCCGCGCCTTGTGCGACGCATTTCTTAGTCCAATCCATAATGGTGCGCAAGCCGTCTACCGTCCGCGATGTGGAATCAGAAATTGTTTTGGAGCTAACTTCCGATAACAGGGCTGCTGCTTCTCCCGCTCGGCCGGCCCGAACTCGCCCTATCCCGGCGGTGTCCCCAATGCCTCCGCTCGACACATCAATCCACCGCCGTTGAGCCTCGGGGAGAGTTTACAGTCATCTAATCAGGCCACAAACCGCAGCACTCCTCGGCGTCGAAATAGAGAGCAGGGTCCTCTGGACGAGCATATAAATAAGCCACTGCGGCGCCATGTATGGGCATCCGTCGACAAGCAATGGACCAGGAAAGCCCTGGACCGCGAAAGAGCAGAATATTTCGATACAAGAGTAACGGGACGGCCCGAGATATGGCAGACGCTCCATTCAGTACTGCAAATTCTTTGGCAGCCGGCAACGCAGGAGACGGACGAAGGGTGCTTGAATTCACTGGAGACTGCACAGACTATGCTTACTGCTGCTGAGATATCCCTCCCTACGGGTAATCTGGTGAATGGTGCCTATGATTCTTTTGGAAACTACTACTCGCTACCAGAGTGGGCCGTATCAGATCCCCAAAACATGGTGGAAGATGAAAATGACAAGGATGAGCTTGCTTCTGGCGCCATTGAAAGTGACAAGGACGACGATATTGACCAGGCCGATGCTACGGACGAGGAAATGCAAAGACAACGCGAGGAAAAGGGCAAAGGCATAGTGGATGCCCGTGAGCAAATACAGCTTCGCGCAAGGCTAAGCGAGAACGGCCAGGATATCACAGTCGCAGTCGACAAGGCCGATACCGTAAAAACAGTCGTTCGGAAGATTGCATGCGCATCAGCAGTACGTCCCAATACACTAGCCTTCTCCAATCCTGTCATGATGCTTACTATCTGCCCGTAGATCTCATCTTCCAAAAAGATTCGTCTCGCTTACATGGGCAAAATGCTCAAAGAAAACACACCCCTCGAAGCGCAAGGCTGGCAAGATGGCCATATTGTCAACGCCCTCGTCTTTAATCGATAGGTAGCTAAATCTTGTCTATGTTTCTTTTCAATTTCCCTGGGGAAATCTCCCTCTTCTATCCCATTCGTTTTATCGACTCAAGCCCCTAGCTCTTCCACAACATGCGATTGGCCGCCCTCCTCTTTCTTTCTTTTCAAGTATATCTTTTATTACACACGCGCGCGCACACACACATATATAGTAGCATATACCCCCACGCATCTTTGCTATATTCGTTTTGTGTAGCAACAGGCTATATATTCACGCCATTTGTCTCATTTGAATGCACTCGGCAGGGATTACAAGGTGCAGAAATTCTGTCCAGTGCTGGATTCGCATTTACTATGACATATTAGACTTAATGGTATGACCAATGTCAACATCTTCCACATCACTACCGCATGAAATGTGAGATATTCTGATCAGTGTTATTGTTTTTCCCTCCTTGGTGGCTTTTCCTTAGGCCCGTCTACTCTACCTACAAACTGGTTCTCAACACCCGAACGCATCGATGGCCTTCCTTTTTCTCATAAACAGAACAAAAAACATGGCATTATAGTGACGTGGTGCCTTTTACTTTCGACCCGCATCTGTTTTGGCTTCTCTAACCCACATCCCCATGATTCACAAATCAGTTACGAGGAACCAATCTTGTTAAGCCCCTTCAGAGAGCCCAAGCTAAGGGCCAGTCCCTGCGATCTGCTTCTTATCCTTACAAATCCTGTGATGGGGCCGTCCTCGCCTTCTTTTTCAATGCTCAGGTTAGCCAGAGCATCCTCCCCTGTAACATATGTTAGTAAATATGCATAGTCTCAAGTACAAAATAGCCAGTTGAAAACGTACCAAACACGCTACGAGCGTACAAATTTGCGCTCAAGAACTGGCAATCGCCCCTGAGACTTGCCTCGGGAGTGAGACAGCTCATATTTGTGCAAGCCATGAGCTGGTCGAGGAACTCACGAAGCGACTTGGCCTTGGAGTTAATGTTAACCTTGTTTTCCCACTCAAATTCTGTCCACATAGTACGGAACTGTGTCTCCGAGCAGGTAGCCGGTTGAATATAGTCCATAATGTCCACATGCAAATCATTAAGGATAACGACATTGGTGTCAGTAGAGTGCGCACCGTCGTACACAACGTTGCCAAAGATCACACCCGTGTCCGTACTAGAGACCTTGATAGTGCATTGAACGTTGTGGAAGTCGTGCGGCCCAAGATTTTGGGTAGTTGGTCGCTCAACAACCTTCAAATCACCGAGAGTTGCAAACTCTACCGAAAGATTCTGCAAAGTCTCTGTTGTTTGGTTGACCAAAAGTACATCCAGGACAATGTCAAATTGGTGTACGTTGACGTATGCTTCAACATAAACGGGGTCAGAGAAGCCCGTCAGTTGAACAACACGGCTCAGTTTCGAGGAGAGATCTTCCGCAGTCGATTCGCCACCGGTTGCACGCTCCAAGTCCACCTCGATCTCGTCGAGCCCTTCTGAAGCATTCTTTTTCGCGAGCTGTCGAATTTGGAACACATCATCAACCTGAACTGCCGACTTGGCCTTCTCGTAAGCCTCCTTAGCGGCACGCTTCTTCTCCTCAACCTGAACCATTGCCTTGAAAGCCTTCCTTGTGTCATCAAGCCAAACATTCTCCAGATCTTTCTTGCCATTCAGCTCCGCCAGAGATCGTACGCACGACATGATACGGTCAACAGAGTCTTCATCGATAGGGGCCTTCACAAACTGAGACTGCCCAACGCGCAGAACGGAAACCATGATGAGCATGGCTTCTGCTCGCAGTGCGTTTGCACGGGCTTTGTCCGATGAAATTTCAGATAGTCGCATAACAAGCTTGACAAGGGTAGAAGAAAGAACAGTGGCGAGATAGTAGTCCCCATCCAAGATAAGCTGGCGTAGAGGTGGCTTTTGCGCCGCCTTGACTGCCTCTAGTCTCGCTGCGGCAGAAGATTGGCTTGTAAGTGCCGTTTCAGTAGCATATGTGCCGTCTGCCAAAACCTTGCGAGAGCCCGTCGGCGGTGCAGGCTTGGACTCGCCATTAGGTTGTTCATCCTTCTTTTCGTCACTATCCTGCTCCTCTAGCAAACGTTGCTCAGAAGCCAGGATAGGGATTTCGCCCAAACTGGAGCGTATCCTCTTCCAGGCATCTCGAATATCCTTCTCTTCTAGCGAATATTCACCAATGATCCAGAGAATACCTCTGTAAACCTTGCCAGCTCGTACTTCACTGAGAGTAGACACCAGGCGCTGGACGATGATGGTGCGCAGAGCAGGGAACTTCTCAACAACTTCTTTGACGAAGTTGATGACATCCACGGCAGAGGCATTGTTAAAGTCAGTGACAAAATCCATAAGTAATTCGACGACGCTGGAAGCCACCTCGGAAAACTTGATGGCACACTGGTGAATCGAGTGGATGAGAAGCGACCGATACTCGGCATTCTTCTCATATTCTTGATCGACAGTTTTTGCAAGTTCCTTCTTCAGCAGGAGAACAACTTCTTCGACATTCTTGCTTGACACCATCTCTAGGGCGATCTCAAGAGCTTTCTTGCGGACGTCAATGTCGGTGCTGGAGAGCACCCGCAAGATCTCCATAACAAGATCGTCTAGAACGCCTTCATTTCTCTTCCGTAGCTGATCAACACGATCTAGAACAATAAGCTTTACATTGTTATCGGCTTCCTTGATGCTGAGTTCAATGAACTTGCTGGCGGCGGCTTTCACGGCAACTGGGTTATTTGTGAGAGCGGTCAGCGACGACGCCGCTTCATACACCACAGTGGATGCCCCGGCTTCCAGAAGCTCAAAAATAAGTCGGAGGTAGCGTGCCTAAAGTATTGTTAGTACACTCTCGACGTGTCGGCTGCTGCAGTTTCGCACCTTGTTTTGGGGGTTTTGAGCAGCATCCTTTCGAATAAACTCCAGTTCAACAAGTTGAAGTAGAGGTTCTGCATTGGGGATGCTGTCGAACGCAGAGCTGAGGTATACCAAAGCTGCGTCATGATTGATGCTGGCAAGGGCTGCGAACGCATTACGCTTGCAAGTGGCGTCGGTCTCTCCCTCCAAGAAAGCCACAATCAGCTCTGATGCGTCGGGAATAAGAGAAGGCGAATGTGAGTATATAGAGGAGACTGCATAGACTGCATTTTTGCGCACATAGGCATGTCGGTGCTCAAGACACGATCGTGCAGAGGACAGCAAAGGCTCAATGAGTTCAGGCTCCCGCAGCTTGCAAAGAAATCGGAGGGTGTTGCCTCTAATGTATTCGTTGGGATGTTGCAGGTCATTTCGAATGCCATTACTAGAACCTGTCGTCAGCAAACTATCCTAATCAAATCTGACAAAGAATATCCTACCAAACCAGGATCATTTCTTGCTTCAACTTGCCAGAGCTGTCAAGCTTTGGGCAAATCTCATAATAAAAATAGAGCAG
This sequence comes from Lecanicillium sp. S3808, assembly GCA_023628775.1. Classification (NCBI taxonomy): domain Eukaryota; kingdom Fungi; phylum Ascomycota; class Sordariomycetes; order Hypocreales; family Cordycipitaceae; genus Lecanicillium; species Lecanicillium sp. S3808. The sequence goes on from JAMAJY010000028.1 coordinate 364,750, forward strand.
CTTCTTAAGGGGCTTATGCTTCGATGGCATAACAAAACGAATGATATGCATAAGGAGAGTGGGCATGGGATCGCCATTGAGCATTATTGTCAATATGCGCTTCATAGTGTCGACCTTGGTCTCGTCCGTTCCCTTCTCTAGCTGAATCCGTAGATCAGAAACAGTAGGTACGTCGGCCGCATTGTCCTGATGGACGAGACTGTAGGCATTTTCAAGAAAGCCGGACATCTTTGTGTGTTCGCGCTGAGGCGAAAGCTTTCAGTTGTATGTCCAGAGCGAGGGTGTTTGGTTGTGGTGACGTGGAGTTCACTGGTCAGGGGGTTCGCTGGTCGAGGTTCGCAAAGTGTAGTATGTTCAAAAGTTGAATGGAAAATTATGATCCAATGCCATCAGACTGCTACCGATAATGCTGCTTTCGGGGCCGTAATCACCAATGGCGATTAAGTGTAATTGCACCGAACTCGCGAATTGGCAACCTCGACTTCCGTGGTGATCTGGCTGCTCCCTCATCCTGCGCCTGAACAGGTGGCACTAATAAGCGAGGGGCGGTGGAAAGTCAGGTCACGTGTAAGCTCCTCCCACCTCTGCCCCACTGGTCGGGCGGTTGAGCACTACTCTATTGGGTACCTTGCTCTGAAGCTGGGCTTTAGCAGGCAAAGATTTGTAGCTGCAAAAGCGAAATAATGTCTGCTTCAAATGAGCCATTCTACCTTCGGTACTAGTAAGTTATGCACAATTGATCGATACTGCTATGGAATATGTCCCTGACATTTGCTGCAGTTCTGGCCATATGGGTCGTTTTGGCCACGAGTTCCTTGGTGCGTTGCTACGATTGTTCACGGCCCGAGAAGCCCAGCGACAACTGACGATATTCTGCAACAGAATTTGATTTCCGCGTAGTCGGAGATGGTCGCAGCGCTGTTGTCAGATATGCAAACAATTCAAACTATCGAAATGACAGTTTGATACGCAAAGAGAGTAAGTCGCGGTCCTGCCATTCAACTTCCCTTGCCAATGCTAAGGAAGCATTCACAACACATAGTGTGCGTGAGCGCAGCGATCGTCGAGGAAATAAAACGGATTATTAAGTCCAGTGAAGTTATCAAGTAAGCATACACGAAACGGCCGCCGGCCGTATGCAGGTGTTCACTTCGCTTGTTTTCCTAACAGCTGCATTTAGAGAGGACGATTCAAAATGGCCCCAGAAGAATAAAGACGGCCGACAGCAGCTTGAAATCCGACTTGGAAATGACCATATCTCGTTTGAGGTACGCAATGCCTCCTTAAGATACTTTTTAAATGCTAACTGTCCTTCAGACTGCGAAGATAGGTTCGCTGGTTGATGTCACAGAGTCCGCTGATCCTGAGGGCCTCCGGGTTTTTTATTATCTCGTGCAGGACCTCAAAGCACTCGTATTCAGTCTGATAGCTCTGCATTTCAAAATTAAGCCCATTTAATTGATACCCTGGGGTGGAAACAAGTCTTCTGGCCCTGCCGTACTGGCAAGCGGTTTTATGCCGCGAGGCCAATGCTGCGCCAACGATACACATATACGACCACACACGTCTGTTGAGCAATGTTAGGCTGGCATTTGGCAGTGTACGAAATATAAATCGAGCAAAGTGCCTTCATCAATGCGGAGTAATGGCGGCCGGCGCGTAGTGCGACCTAACAAGGTGTTAGGATTAAGACAAATACAAAATTGATGAACCTGATGAAATTTAATGACCGCAATATCTGTATAATTATTATTGTTGTTGTTGTTATTATTTGTCAGCCCTACGTTGCGACACTGGCGCGTCTTCAACGCTGGTATTGTGGTACTTCTTTGCTTGATATCGGGCTTGCGATTGACACTACACTTCGCGACACACATCACAGTTAACATGGGGGACGCCAATTGAGGTAGATGTGACCTCGAGTCTTGTGCTACCTGACTGCGTCATCACACAAGCCAAATTCATGTCTTCCTCATCTAAATACTAGTAGTTACTAAGTATATCCCAGATATTTCCACCGGAAGAGTCTTACAGTCGTCCAGTGCACACGAGGAAAATCAGGCGTAAATTGGAGAACACATCCCAGGCACATGCCAATGGACCTCCAATTGGGCTGGGTCGGCGATGCCGTTCTCGGTCTCAAGTAGAGCGGAGTACTGGCTTGCGGCAAAGGGGCGGTTTAGTACATTCTGATACATCTCCCGGTAACCGACCCCCTCGAAGTACTGCACCTACGAATAGTACCTACCTACATAGGGTAGGGTACCTGTATAAGCACTACGGTAAGGCGTCCTATCTACTAGGTACTAGGTACCTAGTACCTATCGTCGATTTGGTAGGTACATACCTGCCTACTCACTACTACTAAGGTAATGTGCTCGTATCGCCCTACTTTAATACATAGGCAAGGTACATAAGGTAGGTACTAACCTGTCGCTCCCACTCCGTTGCGCCGCGTTGCGCCGTCAATTCTGGAGCAGTTTCTCCACCATTTCGAGTCCGACATTCGCCTCCCAAGTCACTCTTGGTCACCTCCTCACTTCAACAACCAGGTCAGCGCGTTTGTTAATCGGCCTGGCATTTACGGTTTCACTGCGCTTCTTTCAGGAAATGCGCAATAGTTTTATTCACTGAACTCTCCTGGACATGCGATTCCGAGACGACGTTTTCGAAGATCAGATGGTCTGCACATAAACTTGAATCGACGTGGTTATATTGCAGGTGCATCCTCGTACCAAGGAATCCATCTTGGGCTTGTCCTTTGACTCTAATCTCAAGCTTAGATGTTTGCGATTCGAGCACTGTACACAGCGCCGATTATCAATTATTGATGAAGCTACCGTCAAGCGGCCTCATCCCCAACACTAGCATGCCTACCCCGTCGTCGAACCATTCTCGCGACCCATCGGCGCCTCCGCCTTACAGCTTCTCCTCATGCCCGGATGACTTACAATACTCCACCTCTTCTATCCAGCAGGCGCATGAAGAGATGCGACCGGACTCCAGCACGGCAATGGAGAGGCGCAGTCCTACACCAGACGATGCACCAGCCCCCGATTCAGATTCGCAGCCTTCGCACGCGGGCAGGGAGGATTCATTGTTCGTAGAGGAACGTGTTTCTGCGGAACCGTCCTCGAGAGCAACAACTGTATCGCCGCAACCTCATTCAATGGCAGCAGGGCGGGTATCACCTGAAATTCAAAGCGATCGTGATTTGGGCATACTCAAACCCAGGCCGTTAGAGAAAGGTCGGGGTACCAGGCCCAATCCTTCGGCAAAGTCTCATCCTCTGGAGGACTCACCTTTAAGCCCACAGGACAGTGAAATCGAAACGTTCGATGATATCGGAGATGGAGATATTCATAGCTCGTCTTACATGGGACTGGATTATACTAATCGCCGGGTAAGTGAATGTCACTGGCAAACTGGTAGAGCTGATGCTAATACTACTTCTTAAGTCTATCCCTCTATGCCCATCCTCTTACCTCCGACCAGGAAGCAAGTTTCGCGGCACGCAGCAATCTGAACGCCAGGTTTACGACGTACAAGTTGAAATTAAGCATGTCGATATGCGTGAATCATTCCTCTGCGGTTACCTGCGTATTCAAGGTAAGACAAATGCTATGCTGCTCTTTCTTCTACTTCGTTAACTTATGGTTCGAGTGAGAAGGCCTCACGGAAGACCACCCTACACTCACAACATATTTTGAAGGCGAAATCATCGGAACCAAGTACAACTTTATCACACAACACGAAGATTGGGGCGCAAATCCCAAGGTCGATCTTAGTCACTGGGCTAAGTTTGGTGCTTTTCGCCCATACCAGAAACAAGCTCGGAAGGGTCCGATCACGATACCCGACGTGACTCAGAAGGAGAATATCTTTATGCGATGGAAGGAACACTTTCTGGTACCGGATCATCGGGTTCGAACCATAACGGGGGCCAGCTTCGAGGGATTTTACTACATTTGCTTCAACCAGGTGAGGGGGGAAGTAAGCGGCATTTATTTCCACTCGAAGAGCGAGAAGTAAGCTTTCGCCTGTCGCGCGATTTTGGTTTGTGGCTAATAGTCTGGCATAGATTCCAACAGCTTGAGTTAAAGCACGTCCAAGATCGCGGATGTTTCACGGCTATGGAGTTTCGCTAAGTGGGCGTTGCCTCTTTTCTCAGGCAGATAAATGTTTTTATCAGAAACACATTGGTGTCCTTTTGGTTTGATTATGTCGGGAACTGTTTGGGAGCGCTGATATCATGGGTTTTCATTTTGTCTTTATTCATGGAGTATGCACAGCATGTTGCGGTGCCTTACCGATGGGTCTCGTGTAGCTGTCCTGTTTTATGTCTATTTGGGAGCTTCTTTCTTGGGCTGGATGGTACAGTTGTCGTTACAGTATTCAAAGTATACTATCTGACTACCTTTATGGTGTCCCCGGTTCGTTTTCGCTCTTGAACTTTCTAAAATACCCCCGTCGAAATGGGTTTAACTCGTTCGCCGTGGTACCTGTGGCTCCAACTTCTTTCCTGGCAGCATAAGCTTCGATTGCATCGAGTGATACCTCACCATCGGGTATGCGGCGGTACGTTAAAAGTCTCCTTGACCCTGCGAGCTCTCGTTAGGGAACACTGGTTAAGGATACGTTGGGACGACATCTGAAGGCTTACATTTGTTGAACACCTGCACACAATTCGCTACAATTTCGAGTTTCGGGTGATTTGGTGCCGGTATTTGCTGCTCTTCTTCATTGGCAGTGGGCATCCAGAATGAAAGTCGCCCATTGTCGACAAGTGTTTCGACAGCAAATACAAGAATGTCGTCCAAGATGGCCATGAAACTGTATGGTTTCTTTGGCGGTACGTATTCGAAAGATCTTATGCCTTTAGTACCTGAACAACACGTATTATGGGCAAGGCTTGTGTACTTACGCCCCAAGTTTCATTCCACGCTCGATGAGCCATGGCGTTTTTTCCGGATCTTTAAGACCAAGGACTCGGAGACCTTCTCTGACTCCATATGGAGGGTCACAGATGATTCCGTCCCACGTCCTCCTTCCTCTGCGAATTGGTGTGTTTGTGATGTCCGCTGAAAAAACGTCGCCCAGCAGTGAACCGATCCCATATTGGTCGAAATTACTCTTGAGGCTTTTTCCATCCCCGTCTCCACGTATGCTTCTTCCATCAATGTCACTGCCCCAGCTTAGAGCCCCAAAGTGAGAGCAAGCGATGGGGAAAGAGCCCGTACCAACGAAGGGATCGTAGAAAAGCTTCCCTGGTGCTGCGAGCGCAATGTTTGCTGTTATAAGTGCTAGTTCTGAGTCCATGCTTGTGGTTGAGATGTAGTGTCTCTTCTTCAAATCGAAGCGCATGACAGTATCTCGTGATGAGCTGGCAATGAACCTTCCCAGGTAGAACATATTCGGGTTTTCGATCTTAAGAGGTACACTGTTGAATGGCCAGAGTTCAAAAATGGTGAATGTCTCGTCGGGGCAGTTCATGACGATTGGGCCGTCAAAGGGTAAGTATCGGAGCGAGTTAATAACAGCCAGCCTATTAGCACTTGACCGTGATCCTTGGTATGAGTCGAACACAAACTTGAACGACCTTGTCTTATAATTTGGCCATACTTCTGCACTTGTTTCTGTCACAGAGGTCTTCAGCTCGTCCAGTGTTGAGCCGGAGCCCCAGAGCTCGTGAATTGATTGTGCAATTATTGATCTCTGTATCAGTCTTTTTGCTGCTTCTGGTGACGTGAGTTTGACTATGCACAGCGGTGACTATGTTCTTATTAGCTCTGCTTTCGGTGGATATCGGTCATCGGATTCTACCGACATCTTCTTTGTATTCCACGATTTCAAGGTCAACCCCTTCGAGTATTGACAAAGCCCTGATCTCGGGAATGCGAAATGTTTCATGGGCTTGAGCGAACTTGATGAGGAAGTGCATATTTCCCTATTAAACGAATAAGCCCTTTTATATGAATTCCAATACCAGGCCCGGGAGGTCGCGCAAGCCCATGCTTCGAAGAGTGAATTTTAAGGATTTGCCGTTGGCTTTCGAGTATGTTGAAATCCGACCAGACAGGGTGGATCGTGCAGGGTAGGCTCAACAGCAATTTTTTTAACGCTGGGTTCCAGGTTGTGTGCACTGGTGCCGCTGGCCTGGGTGCCACTTATTTACCACCTGCGCGTTATGCACGCGACGCCGAAAGCTACATGTCAAGTCGAGGGGAAGCTCCCAGGGAATATAGTGCCTAGCTGATATCCTCAGCCGACCAGACGGTGTGAACCACATCATCACGTAAATTACCAGCAAAACAAATGTCTCACGGGGCCACACCCCACGGCTACCAAATGTCGTCGACATGCACGATCAGTCATATCACTGCGAACGAGACCGAGTCAAAGCCTCGCCACAGAGAGGACAGCTTGAAACCAGCGTTCAAAGCACTACAGTTCGTCCATAGGGTATGATGGTCACGGGAAACTCCAAAGGACATATCATCGCTAACACAAGCGGCGCAAGGTTGATTTTCTCACATCGACTGAGGAATGGAAACCAAAGCTGGACAGGCTCCTCAAACAAAGACCAAAGCCTCGCTATTTTACAATACAGTCAACATTAGGCCAGTTTCTAGAAAGGGAGTTTTTCACACAGCATGTCAAGTCTGGTAAGTTAGCAGCCAGGCGTGGGACTATAGTGACTAAACAACGGCCCAGGGAACGTATCTTTGTTATCGGAAGGCAAAGCGCCGGCCGTAAATACATTCTCCATACACGACGGTAGGAAAGATACCTGAAAGCGCCAAACACAGTTTTAGCATGTTAATGGTGCCGCCTAGGCGTACTGACGATGCATTTGACACGGGAGGACTATGAAAGGACCGGACTGACTGGAACGCCAAGCAAGACCAGTGGAAGTCGCGAACTGCAACCAATATGGAGTGCGTAATGACGATATTGTTTGCACAGTTTGTGAGCTGACATATTAGCAGCTGTTATGTACGACCTGCGGAGCGAGAGCATGCGACACGGGAAAAAGGGCTTCGACAGGCTACTATGGGCAAGCAACAACGCATTGACTCAGACAAGGACGTGGATATGCAGCTTCAATTGTCAATGTAAGCCTCTATGTTTATCTATGGCATGCCCTAAGCTAAGCCAAACCTATCAGCCGAAACACCAAACATACTAGAAAAATTCGCTCCCATCTCGTCCGGCGCTCTCGAAGCCAGCGTCCGTCAAAGCACTGCCTCTGATGTACCGACGAAAGTAATGCCCGAAATACTCGGGGCCGATAATCAGCGATGCGCAACGGACAGTGTCTCGGAGCTGTACGAATGGATATCATTAATGCGCCTACAAAGCCCTCGAGCAATGTACACTGATAGCATTGATCCATACCTCTCACGCTATAAAGCGCCCGGGGAGCCCAATGGTCACACAGACATATGCTGCATTAGGTGGACTGGCCTGGTAAATGTGGCCTGGCTTTTGTCCCTTCTAGGCGATCTCATTGCAGAATGCCCTCCAGGGACCTGGTTTGCGCTGAGTGCAACCGAAGTATCTGCGAGCGGTTGCGCGGGAGGTAACGAAGTAACAGCCTTACGGCTGCCATCTCCAGCCGAACAATATTTAGTGTGGAATATTAAACACGGAAAATGATCCCTTAATGCTGCTTAGACCGGACATTTCTCTCGCCGCCGAGACCTTGGTCTGTAATCGCGTCTTCGACGAGTTTCCGCAGATCAGCCTGGCCTTCTGGGGTATCGAAGTCATCACGCTGTGCAAACTCTTCGATGCGTCGTCGAAATTCCGGGTCGACGTCTAGCTCGCCAGCTTCATCTGGCGTCATCGTGCCATATGTTACTTTCATACCCTCTGGTGGTGGCCGTGGTGGTACGACGCCAGCAGGCTCTGTGGCAGAAGCACTGGCAGTAGAAGCGGCAGCACGTTCTGCAGAGCTACTAGAGCCTAGCGTGCTCAAATAGGCCGCAACATCTGGGAAGTCAGCCTCAATTTCGATCTTTTCCCTCGCAGTCAAGCCTTCCAGGCCACGGTGGTCGACATCGACACCTAGGTCTACCAGCGCCTTCGCTGCCTCGACCGTCTCAACGACGAACAGAGCCGTTTCATCATCCTCGTCCTTGATGTTGATGTCAACATCAAAGTCGCAGATCAGTTTGCGCAGGAGATCAAGATGGTTGTAGCTAGCTGCGGCATGTACGAGAGAGTACCCATACTCGTCTTGTGATTTCGCGGTGGCAGGGTTTTCCTGGAGAAGAGGGAGCAGCGCAGGATTATTATCCGCAGCTAGGACGAACGGATTGCCAGACATGTTGTCGTAAAGGTAGATTTTGATTGGGTCTTCTTGGTGCAGAAAAGTAGTAACAGTATAGTCGTATTAAGGACAGGGACCTCTCACCGTGGTTATGACGAAGCGATAGGCATTAAAAAGAGGCGGTACCTGACAAATTTAAAATGGAGAAAGCCGGATCTCACGCGGATTAGTGGCTACCTACCTACCTAGTACCTATTCTTACCACGAACAGTATGCCCTAAAACCACGAGTAGTTGCCTAACTGCTTGCAACGACATTGAAGGAGATGTGAAATTTGAATAATTTTTATTTATTTAAATAGACAGATGGCTGCAAAGGCGTTTAGGTGATGCCAGAATCTATGAGACCCTGCATTAGTAGGACACAAGTCTTGGGCGAATAGCTTCCTCGGTGAAAACAAACTCCTCTCTAAAATGTTTTGATGATAAATGGACGGAGGTTAAACTTAAAACAGTTGGACAGCATTTGTACGTAGGTTGAGTCACACAAGCGACTCACGTTAAGGTGTAGGTATGCCCGGCAAAGAAGGCGAGGCAGCACATAACCGTTTAGAGGCTGGCTTCTTTTCGTGGGTCCACTCACTTTCTGCCTTCGTCCCGCCTCAGAAGAAGCTGGGTTGTTTTTCTCTGTTTTTGAAACGAACCCTAGGCGATCACTACAGAGTAACGCAGTGTTTAAGAGCTAATAGTGGTTGGACTGTAGTGGACACTTGGCACAGAAATATCCCGTTGTCCGTCATCTGCTGCACCGACACTCAGAGCTCTGGTCGCTGGAGACGAAGTCTATTTGTCTTTGAGAGCAAACAGGCACAGGCATATATATTGCCGCTGCCTATGGCGATATCTGTTCAGGACTCCATTCGAAACTCTTTGCGGCACATCAAGCGAAACACAAAACCGGTAAACAAATCCTTTGCCACAACAATACAGCAAAGACTCAAAATGACCGCCCCGCCCTATATTGCGCAGGATAGAGAAGCCAATTCGCGGATTGTGCAATCTCTTGAGCTCCAGAGGAAGGAATCACGCCGCAGCAAGCTTTCTGCTCGGAAGACGACATTTGAGGTCAAGAACTCACCAGAGGGTATTACCGTTGACTCGTGGAGATTTGCAGACTGGGACTATAAAAGAAGGGACTTACCAGTCTATGCTCGCGGCCTGTTCACCACAAAGACGCAGCATGATGGACTAGAGATCGCAGTGCGTGGCTACGACAAGTTTTTTAATGTCGACGAAGTTCCGGAGACAAAATGGAAAAATATATTGGAGAGGACACAGCCCCCATATGAATTGACTCTCAAAGAGAATGGCTGTATTATATTCATAGCTGGCCTCGAGGACGAAACTCTTCTGGTCTGCAGCAAACATTCTACAGGTGACAGAGGTGGGGGAGAAACAAGCCATGCACGGGCAGGCGAGATGAGACTCGAAAAACAGCTCGCTGCAGTTGGTAAGACAACGCAGGATTTAGCCCGCGACCTAAGGTACCGAAATGCAACTGCCGTTGCCGAGCTCTGCGATGACACCTTTGAAGAGCACATTCTGCCCTATGGGCCGGATGAGGCAGGATTATACCTGCATGGCGTTAACCTCAATGTTCCGGATTTTGCCACTTATCCCAGCACTTGTGTTCAGGAATTTGCAGACACCTGGGGCTTTCGAAAGACCAACTTTATTGTATACGATGACATCCACAAAGTCAAGGAGTTTCTTGATGAGGCGGCAGAAACAGGAGCATACGATGGCCGCGATGTTGAAGGGTTTGTGATTCGCTGCAAAATGTCGCCGAATCCGCCTTCTCTGCCGTACCAAGATTGGTTCTTCAAGTACAAATTCGAGGAGCCTTACCTCATGTACCGCCAGTGGAGAGAATGTACTAAGGCTCTTATCACAAAGAAGCCGCCAAGATTTAAGAAACACGTTAAAATCACAGAGGACTATCTTGTCTACGCTAAAAAACGGCTGGCAACAGACCCCAACCTGGCAAAGCTGTACAACCAAAATCATGGTATCATTGCACTGCGCAATGAGTTCCTAGCCTTTAAAAATATGAAGGGAAGCGATGCGGCCAATCTAGAGGATACCGATGCCGCAGTTATGTCACAAGTCACCAAAAATGTCATCCTGACCCCCATTTCTACGATTGGTTGTGGGAAAACGACAATCGCAGTAGCGCTGGCACATCTTTTCGACTGGGGTCACATTCAAAATGATAATATCTCTGGCAAAGGAAGGCCTCCACGCTTTACCAAAGCTGTTTTAAATCAGCTCAACGATCATCCAGTAGTCTTCGCCGACCGTAACAATGCTCAGAGGCATGAAAGGAGGCAGCTTCTTACGGATGTCAAGATTCAGAACTCGGAGGCCAAGATTGTCTGTTTGAACTTTCGACATGACGGTGACTCCATAGAGCAAATCCGAAGCACGACTAGAGAAAGAGTTTTGCAGCGGGGGGACAACCACCAAACCATTCATGCCGGAACTGATCAGGAGAAGTTCATGGGTGTTATGGAGGGATTCATTAACAGGTTTGAGCCATGCTCACCTTTAGTCAGACCCGACGATGGTTTTGACAGCGTCATTGATCTAGATCCTCTTGCAGGAAGCAGGAAGAACGTTGAGACGGTCCTCACAGAACTCAACAAAACTTTTCCTAATCTTGTCGACAGAATCCCTAGCCCTGCTAAACTTGACGCCGCTATGGAGGCAGCCCTAGGGTATAAGCCTGATTTCCGGCACGATATCCCAGAGCGGGGTAATCGTGACAAGACAAAAAACGTTGAGGCCCCTGTGGACAACAGAAAACCGAGACCGCTCGAATACATGTCGGTTTCCATTCCGTGGAACATTGTCGATACCACGCTCGAAAGGGCGTTCGACTCCCATGATAAGGCCTTGACTCGATTTTACATGCAGTTAAAACAGACGCGCAGAGTGCAGAGTGCATTTCATGTTACACTTATGCACCGAGCTGCTGCCAAAGAAAATCCCGAATTATGGCAGCGCTATGTTGCGCTGCATGATGCAGCAGGAGGTGGCGATGCCAAATTAGGAACCTGTGATATCATTCTTGAACGTGTAAGTTTCTTTTTACTTCCTCTAGTATAGCGTGCGACTCTGTGCTGACTTAGCGCAGGTGGTATTTGACGAACGTGTTATGGCGATTGTGGTCCGGATTAGCGACGCAGAGGACAAATGGGTCTGCGCAAACCGAGTCGCACATATTACTGTTGGAACACGGGATAGCTCTGTGAAACCGAAGGAAAGTAATGATTTACTGGGCAGATGGCTGGATCATGGATTGCCGGGAGAGGGTGAAACCGGGATTCAGGAAGTTGTTTTCACGGATAAGCCTTCGATTACATGTGAAGTTAAGGGAGTGCTGTCTCGTTAAGAAACAGCACTCTTTTTATACTGCGGGCAAAAGCGTGAGATGTTGCGAATCTTGCCATGGGTGATAGTACATATACAAACATAAACACGACACCCATCTCTCACAACCATGTACATTTGTAGGCTTTCTAATGTCCTCAACATTACCAATTCCCAAGCAGGTTAACTGATTCATGCACTAGGCTCTGGACTTCTATGCATGCAAGTCAGACTAATAATACCAACAAAAACACTCTGATCTGATGATGCAAGAAAAAGGGCTATTCATCGTCTAATATGCTTGACGCTATTCTCCCAAAGAAAGGTACTTCGAATCTATTGAATTGTTAGCGCCTTCCAGCGTGCAGATTATGATGTAGAAACTTGCCTGTCAAGTATCTCAGCATCCCTATAAGCTCTTAAGGCTAGAAAAGCGATGGCGGCTAGGTCGCCAATGAAGAGCAGCCAACTAAAGAACTTAGACCAGGAGAAGACGAGGTGGAACACCATTGCAGCAGTAAAAAGTAGGGCCGACTGCCACGCGTGAAATCTAAAATAATTGTTGGTTCTTCTTGGCAAGTAAAGCCGAAAGGCATGGGTTATCAACCACCACCTACCGAACGTAGTCACTGTTTCGCTCTAGAATAAGCAGCGCAATAGCGCCGAGTGGAGGAAAAGCCAGATATGCTAAGCTTGCTTCGTAGTCAAGTCTTATCCCAAGGCTTGTATCGAATTCGCTCACTTCTGCAGCGGGAAATGCACCAGGCATGGCTGCGCTTGATGAGCTGCCGCCGCCCCTCCAGCTGTTCGCCTGACCATCAAATCCTCCCCAGGCGCGTTGGGGCTGCGGGTGTTGAAGGGGAGGCGGGCTGCGCGCCGCGCCGGCGGCTGGCGAGAATGGGCGCTTCGAGGCATCTGTCGACCCGCGCGGTGATGCATTATATTCAGGAGAAGAGACTCGCCCGTGCTCGGGTGGTGAGGATTGGTACGGGGCGAAGTCCATGGCGCCCGGTTAAGAGCTGTCGTTCGTGGTGGTCGATGCTGCTATTGCTGTGTCGCAAAACCACTGTACCGTGAACTTTATATTTAATGTGTTTTATGCAGCTGTAAAAGTAGCTGCGGAAGATTTGGCGTGTCGCTATGAAGTCCGGACCGCCTGGCAGCAAGTAAATCACGGCAAGATCGATGGTTGCGTAGGAGTAGTAGGTTGGCAATGTGAACGTCACATGAGCCTCTGGTAGCAGCTTGTGGAGTGGCTGGCGTTGACAGGAGCTTGCCCGATTGGTGTGAATACGCATCTCCTCTAAGTGCAGCAAACATAGACTTCGAAACTGCTAAAATACAACTTACTTAGACCGTTCATATATGTATGTATATGGTAATTGGGCCTGATTTGATCAAAATTAGTTTAGTGATGTAGTCCTAGTAAAAGCGAAGTCACCAGGGTTGTTCGCAAGTACCTGCAACACCATCATTTGCCATGCACTTTGGGTTGAAGTTCGGTAGGGAATGTACAACTGCGCTTTTAAGTTATCTTACATAGCACCCGTGCCGCCTAATAAATATGCTGTCCGGTATCCCACCCTCTCCCTACTCTTCTTTCAGCTGGTCTTTTCTACCTTCCAGAGCCAACCAAAGATTCTTGCTGCCAGCTTCCAAAGACGAAGTAATACCCAAGCCGGCTCCTTGCAGAATATGCACAAGCTGTGCGCGAAGCCCATCTAGACCACCTCGTATACCTCCGACCCAGTTAACTCCGGGCTGGTCGAACACCTTGCCCTCGATTCGCCCGCCGACTAAGAGCAACTTGGACAAGCCGTTCTGACAAATGGGATCATGGTATCCTGGGTTCTTCTTCCGAGAAGGAGCTGCAAACATGCCTGGCACTGGTGATAGTACACTCAGCGCCGCAGCGAGATGAGTCGGAGACACTGCAGGAATTACAAGCGCAGCCAGGGGCCCAACCATGAGCGGTTCGATCTGCGCATACATTGACTCCGACGGCACTTCTGTTTTGTGGACGGCCCAGTATGCGGCTTCGGAAAGATCGTGAACTATAGGACCTTTTGCGGTCCTGGCTGTGGTGCTTGATGCAGCAGCGGCTTCAGGGTTATAAAACTCGACGATTTTGAGGGCGACATTGAACATGTTTGTTCTTAGGACCTGAAGTTGCACATTACGGGCTAGGTCTAGCGGTGGCGTATCCGGGCCAGTGTTGATTGGTGCAACAGCACTGACAGCCTTTTTCAATTCTCTCCTGACCGCAGCCCATTCCACGGCCGTCAAGTTGCTATGCTGGAAGAAGAGGATAAGAGGGCTGGTTCGTAGTAGAGATGTATACGTGCGAATCAGTTGAGATTTTCGCGTCTCGACAGGTCTTGCGCTCGGGGGTTTTGATGCGGGAGAATATTCGGCCGGTGATGGTACAGCGCTAGGAATTGGGGCGCTCGTTGTTGCATACTCGCGGGCGACATTTGTCGTCGAGAAGGTCGTAAGACTTTGACACAGAATTGACTGGCGACAAACGCCACGTAGGGCAGGCACCGCCAGTTTTTGGATTACCCGGGTCATTCTATGTCTATGAGCCTTGCTTCTATCTCAGTATCGAAACGATCGGGAACATTTACCTCGAGTGGCCCTCTTCCGTGGTCACGCAAGCAACATCGTTGGTTTCCGTGTCGGCTGCAATTTCACTGAAATCGGGAGAACCATCGGCCGCTCCGACTTTAGGGTGGCGCTGAGAACCGTGTGGACGGGAGTGAGGTTATGTGTCCACCAGCGGGAACAGCGGAGCTGAGTACCTAGGTACCTCCAGGCTTCCAACGTGATGGCGCGTGCTTTACCTTAGTACCTAGGTACTTCCTAGCAAAGTGAGAACCAGGTACGTACACATGGCCAAACCCTTCTCACAGCTTCCACATCACGACGCGTAGAAGCATGAACCTCGAATTGTCAGCCATTTCAACGACATTCATCTCTACTTAAGTGACTATCTTCGTACCGCTACCGATTGGCGACTCCATCAACCCTTTTCTTTCCTGATTATTGACTATTCCCACTCCCCGGGAGGACTACTCCGCAACGAAAGTGGACGCTGAGCTGTCGCCTGGTGCCAACAATGTCGACGCTCGAGGAACTCGATGACATCGATCGCCGGGAGAAGGACGACAGAAAGAAGGAGGATAAAAATGGAAAGGACACCACAGGCGGAGATGGAGATGCGGAGATGAAGGAGGCAGATCAAGAAGAAGATATCCTGGATGACGAAGTCTTGGGCTTGAGCACCCAGGACATCTTGACGAGGAAGCGACTCCTTGAGAACGACTCTCGCATCATGAAGAGCGAACTTTCAAGATTATCGCATGAGAAGGCAGCCATGGGGGAAAAGATCAAGGAAAATGTCGACAAGATTGCCAACAACAGGTATGGGCTAATGACTCGTTTGCAACTACCAATGGTGAGAAACTAACGCGCTCTGCAGACAACTGCCATACCTTGTCGGGAATGTAGTTGAACTCTTAGACCTGGACCCTACTGCAGAATCATCGGAGGAAGGCGCAAACATCGACCTCGATGCTACCCGGGTGGGCAAATCCGCTGTGATCAAAACCTCAACAAGACAGACAATATTCCTACCTCTGATTGGCCTCGTGGATTCCGACAAGCTGAAGCCTGGTGATCTAATTGGCGTCAACAAAGACTCGTACCTTATTCTCGATACCCTGCCGGCCGAATACGACAGCCGCGTCAAGGCCATGGAGGTGGACGAGAAGCCTACAGAGCAGTACACCGACGTTGGCGGTCTAGACAAGCAGATTGAAGAATTAGTTGAAGCAATTGTATGGCCTATGAAGGAAGCTGAACGCTTCAAAAAGATTGGCATCAAGGCACCAAAGGGTATGTGGACTTTCCATGCTACATTGGTTTAGGGCATTGGTACTAACGCCAGGAGCAGGTGCTTTGATGTACGGCCCACCTGGAACTGGCAAGACGCTCCTTGCAAGGGCTTGCGCTGCCCAGACAGAAGCAACTTTCCTGAAACTCGCCGGACCGCAACTTGTGCAGATGTTCATCGGTGACGGCGCGAAACTTGTCCGAGATGCATTTGCCTTGGCAAAGGAGAAGTCTCCGGCCATCATTTTCATTGATGAATTGGATGCTATTGGTACGAAGCGTTTCGATAGTGAAAAGAGCGGCGACCGAGAGGTACAGCGTACTATGCTCGAACTCTTGAATCAGTTGGACGGCTTTGCTTCTGATGATCGCATCAAAGTCCTTGCGGCGACCAATCGTGTCGACGTATTGGACCCGGCTCTGCTCCGATCAGGCCGCCTAGACCGCAAAATTGAGTTTCCCCTGCCGAACGAGGAGGCGAGAGCGCAGATTCTGAAGATTCACTCTCGTAAGATGAAGGTCGACCCGGGCGTAAACTGGGGTGAGCTGGCCCGCAGCACGGACGAGTTTGGTGGTGCCATGTTGAAGGCTGTCTGTGTGGAGGCTGGCATGATTGCTCTGAGGTCCGGCAAAAACAAAATTGGGCATGAACACTACGTTGATGCGATTGCCGAGGTGCAGGCTAAGAAGAAAGACGTAAGTTTTCTGGATGATTCTGCTTTTGTCCTCGAGGCTACAGCACTAACACGGCTATCTAGACTGTCAATTTTTACGCGTAAATACTGTTTATGTGCTGTGGATGGCGTTTCGGATGGGCATCCGTTCGCTCTGTGGTCATTATCGATGACTGCTGGTTCGGGCGCCGATAGATAGGCTAAGGAGCTGTAGTTAATGTAAGACTATCTCTGGCTGTGTGCCAAATACATACATTTAGGTGCCTTCGTGAATCAATGTAATGCCTCATCTGACGCTGCAGGCTTCAACAGGGCTACATATCTGGCCATTGGCTGGGTACTCTGTGAGTGCTAAGAGGTATACGGCAGGCCTCTCCTATCGCCCACCTGGATCCGCAACGCTACTTTTCTCTTGCTGTTCTCTTGGTTGTTTCGTGATTATCGGCTTGGTTTGTCTATTTGTATCATGTGTGTGATACGCTGGCTCTCTGCTATTGGAGTTTAAGTTGAAATATTGAGTAGGTATCCGCAAATAAACTTTTATACTGCTCTTATACTCGTATTTTGCCGTTCGGACCCCACTAATGGAGATAGCAGCTGGCGTGTGTACATTGTGGTGTTTGGCGCATGCTGGTCTCGTTTTGGCCACGGGCGGCTGTTGTCGTGGCATTGGGACATTCATTCCGGCCGGTGCCATGAACTAATATTGATGGCACCGTGACGTGGGCCCCCATCGGGAACTGATGCGTCATTGTGGCGCCAGCTACTGAGAAACGTGCCCGTTTTGTGGCGTTGATGTGGCTGTCTCTTTTTTTGTTGGGCCACTCGTCAGATGTAAGTACCCTGGAGTGCGTGTCGCTGTCCTCTGCGTGGCCGTCTTGTTGGAAAGTAACTCCTTGTACGTAATTGGATTCACTTTTTTGGTCGACTATGTTGTCCCTGTGGTTGGCCTTGCTCTAGATTTTCCTATTCCTCACTCTTGACGTTGCGCGCAATATTCAGGCAGCCTGGCCAGTGCTTGCGGTTGTGGTGATTCAAGGTGGGTTGGGCAGAAAAGCGCTGGCATGTGAGACGATCCGCTTGTCGATCAAGGCTAATGTCGACCGGCTTGCGTCATGGATATATACCAATCTGAACCTACGTGAGTCTGGAGCGGCAGACTTGCTGTACTGGAGCGGTACCCAACGCAGGGGTTGGCGTAGCACCTCCCGCCACCTGTAAGACAAGAATACCTCGCGCTACCGCTTGGGTGGAACAAATAGGTCTCGAACGGCACACCCCATCTTGGACCAAGGCAGGTAGCTGGAAGCTACCCTGCCTAAGCAAGGCAATGACGTTTTAGAAGACAAGCCGAGCGCGAAGCAATAAAACACACTCGCCTTTCATGCCGCTGGAGCATAAATCTATCAACGCCGCACCGCCGCTCAGACAATTTCACCACCTTGCCACCAATCCACACCAACCTACCTATTCCCACCAAAACGCATAAGGCAGATAGCTACCTGCTCATCATACATCACAGATAGCAACAGAACGAAGAGTGCATACCCTCAGCATGTGGTACGTCAAAGCCATACTGGTGGCATGTGTCGCTACGCAGGCAACTGCGAGCACCTGGTTCCCCGGAGCCAAGGCTGGTAAGCATTGCAGTAGAACAGGTTGAACCAAGCCGAGCACGACAACTAACAAGTACGGGCAGTTTATAATAAATGGCATGAGTCGGAGCTCGAACGCTGGCTGTCCGACAACAACATCCCATACCCAAAGGCTGCTGACAGGAAAGACATGGAGGATCTTGTTGCCAAGAACTGGAACGACTATGTCATTGAGCCGTACAAGAAATGGAGCCCCGACCAGCTCTACGCATACCTCTCAGCCAAAGGCAAGGAAGTTGCCTCAGATGCCGATGAATCAGCAGAAAGCCTCATGGCTAAAGTAAAGGAGAGCTGGGTTGGAACTGCGGACAACGCCAACAGGGCTATGGCCGACTCCAAAGGCTGGATCCTGGACACATGGTCCGACAGTGAGCTGAAGGCACTTTGCGACCGCAACGGCATTCCCGGTGAGTGAGACGACAGCTACCAACAGGTTCAATTGAAAACTAATCGCGACATAATAGTGCCCAACCCTCGAAACAGAGATACTCTCCTCGCCAACGCGCGCCGAGGCTATGAAGTTGCTGCCAAGAAGGCTGGCGAAGCTGCCGCTTACCCTGGTAACTGGCTGTATGAGGGATGGTCTGAATCAGACCTCAAGAGCTGGCTCGACAAGAACGGAATTCCTGCTCCCCAAACCTCGAACAGAGACCAGCTAGTTGCTGCAGTGCGCCGCAATTCTCACCTAGCGTACCTCAAGGCCCAAGAAAACGCTGAAAATGCGAGAGCCAAGGCCAAGGACGCCTACGCCAAGGTAACCGACGAAACTATCGAAGCCTGGAATGAATCGAAGCTGCAGAAATTTTGCGATGAAAACGGAATCGATGTGCCCCACGGTACGAAGGCGAATGAGCTCCGCGCTCTCATTCGCAAACAAAGAGCCGAAGTGATGGGTTCCGATGTCCACGGCAAGGCATCCAAGGCCTTTGGTGCTGCCACGTCAAATGCAGGAAACCAGTTTGCAAAGGCCACCGATGATGCCGCCCTTGTTGTGCAGAAGGAGTTTGAAGACGCGGTTAACAAGTGGTCAAACAGCCGGCTCAAAGCCTATCTCGACGCAAGGGCTGTACCTGTTCCCCAGGGTTCGAGTATTGATGAATTACGTGCTCTTGCCAGGAAGCACTCACACAAGGCCTCCACTGGATGGTCTGCATGGACGTTTGACGATTTCAACAAGGAGAACCTCCAGGGGTATCTGAACAAGCACGGCAACGCTGTGGCCAAGGCTGCTGCCGAGAAGAAGGACGCCACCAGAGATGAGCTCGTCAGCGCTGCACAGTCCGCTTACTCTTCTGCATCCACCGCCGGCGGTGCGGAATATGCCGCTGCCACAAATTATATTTCGGACGTCAACTCTCAGATGAAGAACAAAGCGTTCGACAAGTGGTCGGAAACAGAACTCAAGAAGTATCTTGACAGTTACGGAGTGTCAGTTCCACAGGGTTCTAAAATTGAGGACCTCAAAGCTCTCGCACGTAAACAGTCAACCTACTTCAAGTTCGGCACCTCGTCTCCCGGAGGAACTCTCTATGCCAAGGTTGAAGAAGCCGTTAGCGATGGCTGGGGTTGGATCCAAAAGCAGCTGCGACTTGGTTCGGACGCCGCAACAGAGAGGGCTGGAGAATTGAATGCTGCGGCAAAGAAGAAAGCAGGGAAGTTGCAGGAGGAACTGTGAGCTCTTTTTCATCGCAGGCTGGTCCTAACGAAGCTCAAAATTAACGAAGTTTGGCGACCTAAGCGACCTAAGCTGACCGTTTGTTGGTCTAGATCCGATGAAGGATTGGTGTAATTCTAGCAAGGGAGATGGAGGAAGAAGGACAGGAGGTCATAAGAATAGCCCCTATAGGCTACACTAATGTACCATGATATACCACGTACCGAAACGTTGAGAGTGGAGATAGTGATCGTAGACTTAGTAACGGCAAAAACAAAGGGACACTTGGCATTGTGGACTAGATAGCTTTATATTAATGCCATGACGAATACTTGCCACTTATACGCCCTAAACTAAAGAACACGAAATCTAGCTATAGTGGTTAACGCGACTGGGCGAACGGACCCGGAGGAGTTTTGTTTATGCCCAAAGTCGGCAGGTGCCATCAGCACCAGCACTGATACACCAAGGGTGCTTAGGGTGCCAGTCAACGTCCATAACACCGAGTTTGCTGACCACGCGATGTCCCTTCAACATTTTGACGGGAACGATTGTTGCATTCTCCATCAGATCGCTAACAACCTTGCCGTGGAATACTTGCAGCGAGCCGTCATCACTGGCATCGGCGAAAAGCGGGAGAGAGCGATGGTATTTGACAGCGCGGATAGCTTCGCCATGGAATCTCATCGTCTTGTACGGTCGGTTGGAGAGATCCAAATCATGCCACAGCAGCCGACGATCATAGGAGCCGACAATGAGATTATCACCGCCGGGGTGAATATCAAAAGAGGAAATCCACCGTGCTCCTGGCTGAACAACCTTGACAAGTTCTTGTCTCTGCAAATCGTAGCAACGGATCATACGTTGCGTCGCAACGAAGAACAGCGGCCTCGAAGGATGGAAGTGGGCTGTCTGGGCCAATCCCGGCAGGCGACGGAAGGGAATCTGGCTGAGATGCTTGGAAAGGGTGTGGATGGCAACAGAGCTTCGCTGTCCGGTAGGAGACACGGTGCATAAGAAGTCACCTCGTCTGTGCCAGCTAATGGTTTTGATGACAGCCCTAACGGTAGCTTTCAGTAAGACACCGGCATTCTCCAGCTTAGCCTCAGGTCTGGACCATTTGGCTGGGCCCTCCTTAGTGCTCGTCACAGAAGAGGTCGACTGTCCATTGCTTGCCGCATGACCAAAGCCAGCGTCCAAAATGTCACGGCTTGCTTTATTGGTACTGTCACTGCTCAGCGGCGGCGAAGCAAAAAAGAGATCCTCTCCCGCGGCAGCTGCAATAATAAAGGTGTCCTTAACCGGTCGCCAGCGAACTATATGAACAGGTTCCTCTGAGCTAAGCTTTGCTGACCATTCCTGATGTCCGTTTAATGACCAAACACGGACAGTACCATCGTCTCCTCCAGATGCAAGCCACTCGCCGTCCGGGCTGAACGATACGGCCCGGACTCGACCTTCGTGGCCCTTGAAGATTGTTTGACAGAGTGTAGGGAACGGTCTGAGTTCCTCTGGGCGAGGCAGCTTCGGGAGCAGTGAGTTAGGGTCGATATTGAGGCGGTTCTTGCGAACGCGCGGGGCAAGATATAGGTCGAGACATCGCTCAAACCTCTCCTTGACAAATTCGCCGTAGCCAGGCACTTTTCGTAGAGATTCGTATTGCTTGGGGAGATACTCCTTTTCTCTGTCCTCCGGGTCTTCATTCTCCCAGGCAGCCCTCTCGTCCAAGGTAGGGAGGTACTCAGGAGGAGGATTATAGCTGAGATCATATCCTGGTGGCGCCAACTTTGGTGCTGGAATGCTCATCACATGCTTATCTTGTGGCTCTTCATTGGCCCAAACGTCATAGAACGTTTCCTCTTCGTCCGTTTCTCTTTCTTCAGTGGGTTTGTACGGCAGGATTTTGCCCTCTCTGATAGCCCGCACCAGTTGTGCAACGCGCTTGGCCTCGTGCTTTGACGGAACGAATCGACGTTTCGGTTCCGGGGCCGAGCTAAGAGGCATCTGCTCTTCAATACCTGTGAAGTAGGGAACCATTTCCTGCATTGTGTCAGCTTATGTTTCTTCTCACTCAACACTCAGATCGCGCTTACTGGGTATGGGTCATAGCCCTCTTCTGGAACCTCATTCATTTGAATTCTTCGGAGCAACTCTAGCTCGTCTTGGCTAAGATTTAGCGGCTTGCCAGTTTCCGGGTCTGTCAGTCCGGTCCAACCCTTGGGCAACTCGATGCTGTCAAGCAGAGCATCAAGAGCCTCACCAGTTGCGGGCCGCATAATTTTCTTTCCATTGATATCATATCCGATGTGCGGGTAAGAATCGTAAAATGACAGTGGAATGTTTCCAATTGTGTTTGTTGGGCCTTGTGCGTCGGTATCGTCGCTGTCGTAGACAGGATCAATCTCCTCATATTCGTATCGCGTTGCCCCATTCGCATCTGTTACTACGCGAATAGGATTGTCATCGCGATTGCTTGACTCCTCTTGTTTGAGCTTCCTAGTACCAGCAGCTGGTTCGTGCTCATCTTCGTCGGCCGAGTGCTCCTCGCTTATTCCGTCGTCCAGTTCCGGCTCAGAGAAGTCCGACTGTTCGAACTGTGAGCTGTCGTCCTCGCTCTGAGACAAGACGCCTTCGAGACGGCCATCAAATTCGTCATCGGACAGCTCAAAGTCCGGTACATTTTTGCGTTTCGACGCCTGGCGAGCCATTGCAATACTTAGAAAGACGCTCGAGGGCCCCTACGGACTGTGACGATCAAAAAATTGCCGTAATGGTGGGCGGCGAAACTTTTTCTGCCATGAGGCTTATCGGTCCCATCTTGGAACGATAAGAAATTGGGTACTTGGCCGATACTTCCCGTGGGTTGTGGTAGGTAAGGTACCTACCTGCCTCCTACATACGAGGCACTACTATAGTGGCTGGTACTTACAAGCGGGACAGCGCCACCCGAACGTAACAACGTAGGTACCTATCGTCCTTGTACAACAAGCAGGTGCAAAGTACAAGCCGCCAAAGAACTCTGGAGCATGGAGGGTTAAACGCACCATCGCGTTATACAACTGCGTTCATTCTCTGGCTTCACGACTTGGCAGTCTTATAGAGGATGGCAAGTATTAAAATAACGTGAAAATTGCTTGAGGTATATGTATAATATATATTATTGAGTTACAGCCGTTTTTGCGAATTATTGCGCACAACTGCCCTAGACTGACTAATGATAAACTCCGTCTATAACACAAAAGAGAGACTCGGGACTCATGCCCACCACCGACAAGCGAGGTACCAACAGTTTTATATTACCTTGCATTCATCAAAGCCACTTAAAAGTATAGTATATCAGCAACAGGTTCAATTTGCGTATTGCCTTTGGATATACACTTACTAACTCGAACTTCCCACTTCCCTTCTTGACTAACCATCTTGGGTCTAGGCTTCGGCGAGCTTTTCTTCTCATTCCCTGGCTCGTTGAGGCCAAGAGCCGCTTTAAGGCTGTTCTCTAGGTGTTTATTAGTTTGACGATTTCTTTTTGTCTCTTGGCAACGCTTACTTCTCCCACTAGCCATGCCTTCTACGACGAGTGTCTTCTCGGAGGCACTGTCTAATTGATGTAAGGTATTTGAGTTCTTTGGAGATGACATATTGAATATAATTTGTCGAATTACTTAGTTTCCAGCGAAGTCGATGGTAACACGAGTAGGGTCTTACACTGGTATGGCATGGGCATGCATCTTTGGTTTTATATATTAAACTGTTCTCTACGAATAAAATTCAACAATGCTCCGTAATCAAGCTCGGCTTCAAGACGCCTACGTTTGACTCATTTGAAACCAGTAGTGAACGGCAGTCCATTTTGACACCTGCGATCCCGAGATATGTCATCCGGTCACAAATTGCGGCTGCCGAGAAGAGTGTACGATGTTGCTAATTGGCTTAATGGCCGTGCTGGCCCACTGCTTAGTCCAGAGTGCGCCTTAACGTCGACCTGTAGGCGCACCGAGGCCGAAGCCGAAGCCGAGGCCGACAGTAAATCAACGCCGCGAACTCGCCGCCGAAAAGGGTTATTATTAACACAAATTCACGCCATAGCCCTGTATTATTATATGATTATGGTTCACGCGAGTTAGTCATTCGGGCGGCTAGCCGATCAGGAACTACCAAGAATTTCTCAACGGCTCTCGGCTCACATGCCCCTCTCAGTCGTATATCGTCGACGACCTATTAATAACACAAGCCTAGTAGATGGCTAAGCAGCTGCGGGAGATAAAAAAGCTGGCGAATAACTGAGTTCTCAGTACTACTTAGGGAAGACAGGTACCTAGATATAGCCCACATATGTTGATAGTCTACGGAGGGAGTATAAGGGCATCCAACGCTGTTGGCGCGACTGATAATCGCAGCGTTGGATGCCCTTAAATTATGTATAGGAGACTAGGTATTAATTTCATTTGTCCATCTCGCCGCATGCGCATCGACAGCACTTAGAACATCCTCCAGTAATCCTCTAGTATAAGGCGTCTGCAGGAGAGACTAAGAAAAGGAGAAAAAAAAGTCGGCGGTCTGATCGTAAGTTTAAATTTAGTCCTTTATTAGTATGCTTTTATAATTTATAATTGTTATTTTAAGCTAAATCTTTTTTTTTATTTTGAAGTATGAACTTTTATTTTAATTGTGGACAGCTATTTGTGGACAGCTTTGTGGACAGCTATTTGTGGACAGCTATAAAAAGCCATACTTTGTGTCTTCTATGGCAAAAAAAAAAAAAAAAACCATAAGCTGTCAACTTTTAGATATAGTATTTAAAATAGATAAACTAAAAATACTATATCTAAAACTAGATTCTTCTTATATGGAAAGAGTAAAAAGAGTTATATACATATATAATTTTTTTAGCGATAGATATAAAAGAACGGGCGCCTTTTATTTTTATTGTTTTGCCCCTGATGAGCTCCGAAATAAAAATAAATTTATATACTACTATACACTCTCTATAATTATCTAATTATCAAGTAATAATAATTAGTTCGAAATAATTTTAATATATAGCCCTATACAATATCAATTATAGGTATAAGCCCCGATAGGTAGTTCAAATACTATATAATCTGTTTTAGTTGGGATTAAAAAAAGAGAATAAACTTCACTAATTATTAAAGTAGTATAGAAGGCATATAAATATCTATGGCACCCGCCCGAGCTGTCTAATAAAATTAAAATTTACGACAAAAAAAGCCCGTGATTTTTTTGGATTCTTTCCCTTTCGTTTCCGGAGCACCTTTCGCTGTGTTATTTGATGCGCTTTTCTTTACTCTCTCTGGTGCTGGCTTTTTAGCAGCAGGTTGGTCCGGACTTCGCAGGACATCCTTGATATGGTCATCATGTTTCCTCTTCTGGCCCGGGCTGTTGAAGTCCTCACTGCTCGCTTGCATCTGGCTGCCTGGACCGGCTTCGACCGGCTTCGCCTCCAGATTGTGCTGTTGTGTTTTCTTTGTAAAGAAATTTGCTATGTTAGATTTGTTTTCTTTGCTATCCAACGGGCGAATAAAAGATGGTGAATTGTTGCCCACTTTCCCGACATCTTTGCTAACTGGATAAATCTCGAGATCACCATCGAATGGACGCAGTAGAGCTTGCAGCTCCCTCGACCACTCATGACGCGAAGGGTCAAGCCACGTCTTGATACTTTCAGAACCAGGTTCTAGTATGACAGGCATTCGATCATGGAGAAAGCTCAGTTGCTTGTTAGAGTCGGTTGTGATAATTGTATACGTGTAGACTTTCGGCTCCGTTTCTATAGAGATTGCCTGTCAGCAGTGGATAACCATTCTAATAGGTTGAAATACTGACCACTAAATTGAACGCAGTCCCAAAGCCCCGCGAAGCACATTACTTGACCATCTTTCCTCTTGATGTAATGGGGTAGCTTGTCTTTGGGGCCTGTTTTAAGCCACTCGAAGAATCCTTGGGCCACGACAATGCACCGCTTTCGAGACTTCATACTAGCCCACATGCCGCCAGGAGTTTGCAGAGAGTCTGAGCGGCAGTTGATCGTTTTGAGCATTGAAGCATAGTCAGGGCTTCTTTTGCTCCAGGATGGTACTAATCCCCATTTCATCGACTGCAATTTATACGTTGTCTGTACCCCCTCTCCTAACCGCTCTTTGGTTTCCTTCGTCTCGGTAGAAAAAGCGGCATTATGACGAGGGCCTGCGCCATAGTCTGGAGTGTCCGCTCTGTACACAATACCAAAGTATCCTGGGGCAAAATTGTAAGTCTGCCTTGGTGAGTCAGTGCCGTGATCTTCAGGGGCATCTGAAACTGGCATATCTGCATTCTCCAGTATCTGGCGAATATCGGACGGCCGCTATAGTCGGGATTAGCGAGTTTAGAAGCACTCTTCCGTGGCTATCAGTCACTTACTAAAGCCAGTGCGTACCTCCCGCACATCTTTTACCACTGGCTACGTAGGGATTATAACACTTTCTTTTAAACTGCTAGATGAAACGGGACCTCGAGGCTGATCCCCAATGTGGTGGGTAAGGTTGAAGTTGATGGTTTAGCTGAGGCACACGCTAGGCGTGCAGACAGTGAAGAAGCACTGGTGTTCTGGGCTAGGTGCACTTATGCCGCCTAATTAGTATTTAAGCTACAACTGCGGCGGGCCCCTCCCCGAACAGGAACCCAAAACTCCCGCGATCCGCTTCTCATTGAAAGGTTTAGACTAATTAATTTACACCTGAAATACACGCTCAGTCAAATATGTTCGTCGCAACGCATCATCACACTGTTCCCACTGAATCATGGTGGTGCAAATGTTGATCTCTCTCGCATGTCGGCTTGCATAACGGCTTAGGCGATGCTTTAGAGTCGCGATATATAACATGGTCTAAGTCTACCGACATTCTTGGTTGATGGCCGCATTCACCCTAGTATTTGTCTCGCGACAGCATTTGGGATAATATAAAGTGGTTGACATCTTCATCCGCCCAGTAACCGATGTGCGATGCGATGGTGTTAATAGGATTGAAGTCAAGTGCTCCTCTTCAAGCTTTGTTAGTGGCGGAAGTTATTGCCAAAACGAAACCACTTACTCTTGTATACTAAAATCAACACGCCCATTGTGGTTTAAGTCCCAAACCTTTTTTTGTGCGGTTCTCAGCTTCCGGCTCTCGCTGTCTTCGTCTAGCGTCTCTTCTTCTTGGTCTCCCTCGCCGACAAAGGGCTGTCCATACATGTAAAACTTAGAGTACAACGTTTCCAGCTCCACGTCGGAAATAGTATCAGGCGCGAAGCCTATTTTATTTACCGACTGTGGCACTCTATCCTTACCCTTATCATTCAGCTCCGAATGATTGCCGCTCATATTGGTATTCTTTGCTGATCTTGTATCAGTCGCACTAGTCGCTTCGTCGATTTGTTTTGCTTCGTCTCCCGTCAGCTTGCGCGAAGGTGGCATAAAATTACCAGAAAGACCAGTACTCAAACTCGACCAGAGCCCGCTAAAACTTTGGCCAACTTTGCTTCCTAGTTCTGTTAATCCTTGCGGCCGAACGGCCCCGAAGAGCCCCTTTTTCGTATAAGGAAGCTGATGAGGTTTTAGCTTGGACATGGCCGAAGCAACAAGTGGCTCGAGCCGATAGCTAATTGGATCAGATGGGTAGAAAATGTTGAAAAGCTGTTTGACATCCGGCGATGACACAGTAGACGAAAAGTCCGCATGATCAATCGAGTGTGGACCTATTTCGTTTTTGTGGCCGCGAGAAGGCCTTGCTGCTATGGTACTTTGTGAAGGTTAGTCTCCTACCACAAAAAAAAAGTGCATATATTCACGAGTACTTGCCGGCCATTAAGCATCTGAAATAATCCAGTTGGTGAGCCGAGGCAGTACAAGTCTTCCACGTCAAAGTTAAACGCCGAAGTAGACCGAGGTCGTTCTTGGCTCTGCGAAACAGACGGCCAAAACCTCAATCCTTTCATGCGGTCTTCGCTAGTTTGTTGCGGGCGGTTTTGTTGGCACAAAATATCGAACAGTATAGCAGATCCAAGTGAATGTCCAATAACATGAACCTTTCCTTTGAATTCCGGGTTTCTTTTCCGAAATAAGTCGACAATCCGGTTCGATTCGTCGGTCACAGTTCTTGCAATCTCGTCTCTATAGGAGCTTTGGTAGAGCAAGACGTCAAGTGCCAAGTCTGATATTAATGACCTTGCAAATGCAACACCGTCCACGGTAATATCCTCCAATGAAGGGTCTGACAGCGGCGCCATATTAGCGATACACACAATGGTTATGTAAAGAAAACCTGGTTATACTTACAGAGCTCTTCAGATGATGCGTCTGCGAGGTCCGTCTCAGGCTTTTTACGTCGTTGCTTCGGGAAGTTCAGATTATGGCGCCAACAAACAGGAAGGACCTGAACTCGACAGTTTCCAGGCCCTTCGCCTTCGTCGTGATTCAATGCTCGCAGATCGCCCGAGTTGGCATACACACCCTTAAGTGTTTTACGCAGAACATTGACATCGTGAATAAAATTAACACTTTGCATCCTAAAGTCACAGTTAGCCGGGGCTCTGCGGGTATCTGTGGGAGTAACTGAACCGTAGACTTAAGCGTTGACCAATTCCGTGGGTGACAAGTATTAGATGCTGAATTTCTCGACCCTGGGACTCTCCACTTTGAGTGAGATAGCCATGCCGCATTTCTTCTTCATTGAGTTTTCGGACTTCATCCTCGGTCTTAGGAGCCCGGCGATCTTCGTCGTTTATGATAGTGGAAAGCTTTCGCTGCATAAAGTCTCGTCCTGGCAATTCTTCGGCGCCTTCTTCATCTGCTCTCTCAGCGTCGCGCGGCTTATCTTGTAGCGCCAAGTCATTTGTTGCTGTCTTTGGTTGTGCCGCAACATTAATATCTTTTTCCTTTCCTTTATCCTGTTCCGAATAACCTCTTATCAGTTTAGCTCCACTCATATAGCCCCCTCCCGCAAAACGTTCGTAAACGGAGTTTGTGACCCAAGAAAGCACCCCATCTGACGTCAACCAGGCAGTATTTTGGTCTTCATAAGTCACAGTGCTGTTCATATATGGGCCAAAAAGCCGGTGCGAGGGAAGCTTCTGTTGTTTAGAAGCTGTCTCTGTAACTTTCCCACCCTCAGTTCTTTCCTGCTCAACGTGGTTGATCGACGGGCTGGCGTGGGCACGTGGCTTGTCCTGCTGAGTGCAACTGCGACTGTTTTGATTTGCTTCTGCAGACGATTGGGTAAGAGCGATATTCGCACATTGCTTTGGTAGATCGTCATACCTAATTCTTTCCATGGCTTCATTTTCACGAATCCCTTGTATCTGACGTCAGCTTGAGAGAGTCTGCCACTGGAGTATAATACTAACCTCCTCTATTTGCGCTGCAAGGTTCTCTTCACAAGGCCGAAGACTTGAACCATCCTGGAAAAACCATGTACCTCGTCGTACTGAATGACTTTAGGTTAGGATTGAAGCGTAATAAAGTGAGCAGATGGGGCCATCGGTACCTTCATAAACAGGCCCATTCCAGTAGACTGGATAAAGCTCTCTATTTGGAACGACAACGTCGAACAGAAAGTCTTCATTTACCGGAACCGCAGATGCATCTTGCTTTGGGAAAGCACTATCTCGTAACGTTGAGGAGTTGGATGCTGCATATTCAGCACCTGTGAAGCGTCCCTTTCCGAGCTTGCCATCTTCCTCCGCTTCCAACATGGATTGATACTTGTTTTCAATCCGAACAGAGTCGGATTTCGAAAATGGTGTGAACTTCTTGGGCTTTGCCAGCTGTTTGCTCTTGCTGCTTCCTGACCCAGTCGTCAGAGGAATCTGCTGCGTGTTTCGCTTCGGCACCTGCTCCACAATCAGATACCACATAGAGGAATTTGAAATGGCGGTACTTACATCAACGGCATGGAACCATTGTACTCGGAGCTGGGGGCACCCTTTGGGGTAGCTCCGGAAACTTTGGCCGTACATCGGCGTCGTGAGATGATCATCGGCTGCTTTCAGCGGCATTTGTTCCGTACGACTTGCATTAGCGCCTTCTATAGGCGACCTGTCCTCACTCCTGTACCATGAATTGAGAGTAGTGATGGCGGAGCTCCATGTTGTCTGTCCAGATCCGTCCTTGTCGGCGGAGGCATCAGGCGCAGTTCGTTGTTTGCTCTCCATAACAGCTTGAGATGACGGATTTTGGATGCGATACGTTCCTTGGGAAATATACTTAAGAATTTCATGAAAAAATCTTGTTTTAGGTTTTGGCGTCATCAGGTATTGAAGCGCAGTGGCGGGCGAGAACGTTGTGGAGGCCCGTCTGGATGAACTGTAGCCACATATGCCTGTGCCTTGCGCTTTGCTCTATTAATGCTCCACGAAGTAGGAAATGCGAGTTATCTTAAGATCAGATTCTTGATCCCATAGAAATGCGGAGGTAAATGTTTGGTGGATTATATTACGAGTAAGCATGGCTCTTAAGTAGAGAGGTGAAACAGAGTCAGCAAACAGCGGGCTGACGCCAATGAAGTTGAAGTGACGAGCATGTGTACGGAGGTAGCATGTGCGGCCAACCCACATTTACTCGTACTGGGACCCGGCCTTTGGTTGGCGAGCCAGAGGGGGACTGGGGGCATGCCGCGTCAGGCTTCCTAAGTGCAAATTATTAAGACTGTTTAATGACAGCTATTAAGTCTTATATTTACGAGCAAAGGCACAAGGCCTGCGCATCGCGCATCGCGAACCGCGCCTCATTTTTAACTGCCTTCACTCACACTGTGGCGTGGGGAGAACGGTAACGGCATGTAAGGACAGGTGGTTGCAAAACAGGCTCAAATACTATTAAAATAAATTCTTCCGTAATAAAGGGAACGTTTGTTCCTACAATATTGAAGTCTTTTCCGGTGAAGTGAACTGGTTTTGCACCTTACCTCCTCGGCATTAATTCAACCCACTTTTGGAGAAAGAAGTTTCAAAGAAGTCATGAATCTAGCATCGCACTTTCCAAAATGTTTGGCTGGCCATATCTGTTCTTGAATTCCAATTTGTTCAACTTAAGACTGAATTTTGAGCCTCGCCAGCTGTGAATCTCCTCTGACGTTTTATAGGCAGCCTCATTGCAAGAAAAAAATTTACTATTAGAGAATGGCACGGGTAATGGGCGAACAGGGCGGGTACTGTACCGTTTACTCTGCTATATATGCGAAGGCTTCTTCCCATTTGATGCCATTTATGTCGTTGCCTACATTGACTCTATTTATTTCAAAAGAGCAGGTGCAGAAGGTTCCTGTTTTATTACATTATCACTGAGTGTGAACGATAGGTAGCTTCCGTAGTGCTATAAGAGACTAGGGGTTGAGCACGCCTGTTTCTATGAGACGAAGCCAGAATCCGCTCCTTTTTTCGGCCAAATTTGCAGCTGTATTGCCGTGTTCATCCTGAAGAGTCCTGATATCGTCTCCTTCCCCAAGATCCAAACGACATAGGCTTATAGACTCAGCAGCCTCGCGAGCCTCACCGGGAAAGGCTTCCAGCGGGAGATTTGATGAAAGCCACAATAATAGCCATGCGACTCCTTCGTGTTGGTTCTCGACGGCCAAGTGCAGGCCACTCTTCATACCATTCAAGGGGTCCTGATACCGTATCAAGTCTCCGATATCGGCAACTCGATCCCCAGCATGATGAAGCAGCTCGAGCGTTCCGTCAATATCTCCAGCTGCGCACATGACGTGGAAGGCTCTAGCCGTGGCACCTTCTGGCTCTGCTTCTTCTTTCACGAATGGAAGAATATCTAGGCTGTCGTCGATACCACCCTCATTCGTGTAGCGAACTAGGATCTCCTGTAATGGTTGCGAGTAGCTGCTCGATTCTCCAGGCGGAAAGCCTTCTCTGTCACCATTCAGCCCAGCGTGACAGCTGGGGCATTGTAGCGTTGACAATATTGAGACAGCCATATCCATAAGACATTGCCTATTTTCAATTTTCAAGTTAGGAGACAAATATGAAAGCTTTTGTACGGCCAGTCCTACACTGGCAAGAGATATGCATACCAGTGGTAGTGACAATGGCAAGCTAGTCTAACATCGTCTGGAATGATGCTTGGCACGTCATCGAGCCCTTCGCCCTCACTGTCGTCGATACTTAGGACAAGAGGCTCATCGCAAAGCTTACAAGCTTGTGCAGTAGTCATTTTAGACAATATTCGGGAAGTGGAAATAGTGAGAGGCAAAACAACCAAACAAGGCTTGACCTGCCCTTCCAGCAGCACACTAAATTTTGCCAATGTTGGAAACGGGCCCCCCACCCACTAATATTACTCCTCCCTAACACGGCGTACCTAGTATTAATAGAGCTTGTACCTAAAGTAAGTTATTGGGTTATTAAGTGGCTGGTACCTACCTAATAAAACCCAGGCTTTTTACAGAACAGACAGTATAGCTGTCGCTCGAATAACTACTTTGTTTTCTATACACGATAGGTGCTCCATGGTGGGAGACGTAAACCCGGATAAGGTACTGAACAGATATGCACCAAATGTAGCCTACGTAGAAACTGCTATGCGAATACAATGTATTGGTCTCTGGATTTTTAAACACAGTGCAGGCCTTGCGCATGGTGCTCGCAACTAATAACGCTAATCACTGGCACACTGCCTACCATACAGTTTGTTTGAAATTGGCGGCTTGATATTTTAGGCGGATTGCGTGGCCGGCGACGCAGCTCTTGCCCCGCCACTAGCCATTACATCACTAAATGCCCCGCGCCCAGTCTCAACTGTGGCCTTGGTCGCAAACTCGCGCACAACATTACCGTAACACCTTCTAACACACTCAGAAAAGACTTGCGCACCACCCAAGCCAGGCAGATACTTTCTACGACTTTAAAGGTTAACACCAAATAACGAGCTATCCGCATCGCACAAGCACCCGGCTTTTCCGTAACGCAAAAGGCCTGTTGTGACGGCCCGTGACATCCGCGAACCTTAAGGACCCGAGGTCGACCGTTCAGCTTGCCTGCTAACAGAATTATCATCCTTGGATTGACTGAAGATCGAATACACGATGAATGTCCTCAAGCTTCAAAAGTACGTACTTGTACTACGCATGGGGCGGGGGCGCTGTGGCTAATAAGCAGCCAGGAAGTATCCTCAGTTCCAGCAGAACGAAATTTTCTCGCTGTCTGATGCATTCCAGCGACTGGACGTCGACGACAGAGGGTATTTAGATGAGGCGACGGCCATCAAATCCACTCAGCAAAGCGAGAATCTCCCTTATGACGTTGTTCGCCAGGCTCTCAAGGACGTGGAGCTTGATTCATCTCGACGGGTCGAGCTCGAAGACTATGTCGGCGTAAGCTTAGCACCACAACCTCTTCCCAAGCTACAAAACTAACTCTCAATGCAGCTAATTGCGAAATTGCGCGATTCTTCATCCAACGAGAATCGACCTACGCCGGACGCCTCGGGCGGCCCTCCGTCTGGTGGAGGGGTGGTCTCGCAGCGCACGGGCGGCCATGCGTCCAAAGGAAGTGTCGGCGGTAAAATACAAGTCCAAGGCTCAAGTGCGAATATCACCCACACGATCAACGAGGATGAGCGCACAGAATTTACCCGCCATATTAATGCGGTCCTAGCGGGAGATTCGGACATCGGCAACCGCCTCCCGTTCCCAACAGACACATTTGAGATGTTTGACGACTGCAAGGACGGCCTTGTTCTCGCGAAGCTAATTAACGACAGTGTCCCAGATACTATCGATGAGCGCGTCTTAAACATGGCAGGTAAGAAGACAAAGACACTCAACGCTTTTCAGATGAGCGAGAACAACAATATCGTGATCGAGTCCTGCAAGGGTATCGGTTGCTCCGTTGTCAACATTGGTGCTGGCGATATCATTGAGGTGCGAGAGCACCTTGTCCTGGGTCTCATTTGGCAAATCATTCGACGCGGTCTTCTCGGCAAAATAGACATCAAGCTTCATCCAGAACTCTACCGCCTTCTAGAGGAAGACGAGACTTTGGAACAGTTTCTGAGGCTTCCACCTGAGCAAATTCTCCTTCGCTGGTTCAATTATCATTTGAAAGCTGCCAATTGGTCAAGAAGGTTAGCCTCGACTCAAAGTTACGCAAGCTACTTCAGCTAACTTATAGTTCTATACAGGGTATCGAACTTTTCCACTGATGTCAAGGATGGTGAGAATTATGCGGTACTTCTCGCCCAAATTGGACCTGAATATGGTTGTACAAGGGCCCCTCTTCAGACAAATGACCTTTTGCAAAGAGCCGAGGAAGTTCTACAGGAGGCAGATAAATTAAACTGCCGCAAGTTCTTAACCCCGACTTCGCTGGTTGCCGGCAATCCAAAGCTGAATCTTGCCTTTGTCGCCAACTTGTTCAACAACCATCCAGCACTGGATCCTATTACCGAAGAAGAAAAGTTAGAGGTTGAAGATTTTGATGCAGAAGGAGAGCGTGAAGCTCGAGTCTTCACACTTTGGCTCAACAGCTTGGATGTACAGCCTCCTGTTGTATCGTTCTTCGACGATTTGCGTAATGGCACTGTTCTGTTGCAGGCATACGATAAAGTTATCAAAGGTTCTGTCAACTGGCGTCACGTCAATAAGCCTCCTGCAAATGGAGGAGAAATGCTTAAATTCAAAGCGGTGGAAAATACCAACTATACAATTGAACTTGGCAAGCAGAATGGCTTTTCTCTTGTTGGCATTCAGGGGGCAGATATTACCGACGGTCAGCGCACCTTGACGCTGGGACTTGTTTGGCAGCTAATGAGAAAGGACATTACTGTCACCTTGTCCTCACTGGCCCAGAAATTGGGTAAAAGGGAAATCACGGATGCTGAAATGGTACGCTGGGCAAATGACATGTCCAAGCGAGGGGGACGCAATTCGTCAATCAGATCATTCAAAGACCCGGCTCTCGGCACGGGTATTTTCTTATTGGATGTACTGAATGGCATGAAGAGCAGCTACGTTGACTACGACCTGGTCACTAATGGCTCGACGGACGAAGATGCCTACATGAATGCGAAGCTGAGCATCAGCATTGCCAGAAAGCTGGGTGCGACAATCTGGCTTGTGCCTGAAGATATTTGTCAAGTGCGTAGTCGTCTTATAACAACTTTTATCGGTACGTAAAAAGTCCCTCCTATCAGCTGTACTCTTTTTAACCGTAGCACAAGGCTCGCTCATGGCTACCCACGAGAAGATGTAAAATCATTCAGCAGCGTGAGCTGCGATGACACCTGAAAAATCTTTTGCTTCTCGATGGTGACGGCCGGGTAATGCAGGCTGCTTTTGTTTTGGTTTTTTGTATCTTGTTTCTGTTCCTTCAGCTTTGGTAAATAGTCCACTGCGAAAGGCCTTATCCATATATTACGCCAGGCTATTTTATCCTTTCTCGTCACCATGTTATTCTCTGCGAAGATAGCACTATAATGCAAGTCGTTGTGAGATGAGTTTATTATGTGTACCTAGTCATAATTTCCGCTACATTTTACCATCCCCCAAGAGGGAAAATCAGGTTGCCAGCTGAATATAATGACACAGTCAAAGACTTTGTTTCTACTTGCCCCAGACGCAGATTCATTTAAAGGATAAGATAGAGGCTACAAAGCACGCTAGGTCCAGTAAAAATACCAAGCCAAAATATAATGTTCCCCAGAGTTTTGCGTCCCTTTAACCAGTTGGTTCGGCTCAGCCTTACAAGCTTCGTGTACGATAAGTTAGCCTCCTGGTCATGTGTGATTTGGAAGTGACGTCTTGCAAACATACCGGCAACTGACACATCTGCAGTCCAAGGAGATAGCCTCTAAATTTCTTGAATATGCACCACATGACAAGTTCATGGATGCATGCAGACAGGAAGAACGTAATAAGAGTCGCGGTGTGCTTGTTGACTCTCATGGATGAAATGGAACTATGATAAACGTGACGGAGGAGGAAATTATGCACTGGACGGTTCCAGTCTCGTGCGAACTGATCCCAGGACACTTTTTCCTCGACAATGTAAGTGGATGTGACATCATTTTGTATGCTTCTGAGAGCAGCAAAGGCGTAACCCAGACTCACCACTATTCCACCAAGCATCATAGAAGCTGCGATCTGCAAAGAACGTGAGTTCCGCCAGTATGTTCAGTATGGTTTCCCATATCAAGTACCAAGTAAGCTATGACAGTCAGATATCCTGATCCTGAGGATTGTGAAGGATTTAAAGGTAAACATACGAGGTACTCCATCATGAAAGGGAAGATCAGGTCGCTCAGGATCCACGGAAATTCCGCCAGCCTAGACCAAAGGGACAGGTTTTCCTCTTTTATCTCGACGGTTTTCATAACAACAGGGTCTTCATGTATAAGTGGTAAGCGTAAAATCTCAAACATTTATTTGTTCGCATCTTACATATGTAGGACTGGGATACTTGTATCATTACAAATATAATCCCTATCATTGCAATCAATTTTTCAGCAACATACCACCAATCGATTGAATCTGATTGGGGGTATTCAAGTTCATAAACGACCGTTGGTAGAGGTATCCACTTAAAATGGGATAAGAATGTAAGGTTATTTGGGTATGCTTTCGCAGCGTGGCTTGCTGTACCTTGCAGCTCGTCTGCTAACGCATCAACCTCCCACTTTATGATGCGTTCGAAAAGCTGTACCTGTTCTTGGTCGAGGGGTTCTCCTGACACGATGGCGTGAGAAATTCTGTCGATGTCTACTTCTCTGGCGTCTTCCATAAGTGACATTGAGTGTCGCCGCTGCTCCGCGGACGGTGGAGCATCCAAGTGCGCTGTCAATATTGTAGCCACTGGAGGACTTGTGAGGGACCTTGACTCTGTAGGCGCAACTCGGTGAAGCTGTCGAAGCTTCTCCTCGAGCATTTTCCGCTTTTTGTGAACCGAGGATAGGTGGCCATTGTAAAACGCGTAAGAGTGCTGCTTCATAACCATAACAAGGCTGTGGAGTACGAAGAACACGGTATGAGTCCACGGCCATTTCCGTTGTTCAGTCCAGCCTATGGCGCAGGCAATGAAGAACATTTGCCATAGCTTTTCCGCCGGTAAGCGCTTCAATTCTGGTTATATGGGATGTCTTCAGAGTGCTCACCAGTTGAATAATCCAGCCGGATATGTTCCAGTCGAGCGGGCCATCCAGTATGGCACGCTGAAGCAGCCAGGCGAACCCTGTACATACACACATGAGGCCATCCGATAGAAGGAGCACCATAACTGTAAAATATCAGTATCTATCTCGGTACTTTACAAAAAAAAATGTGGTCGTCTTTTAGACCTGGGTCTCCGGCTTACCGTCGTGGGAAAACATTGTCTTCAAGATGTCACTTGGTCCGAGGAGGTTTCCATATGTGCGCCAGTTGTTTGCTGAGATTTTGCAGACAAATAATGCCACGGCAAGCCAGAAGAGGTTATAAAATCCGTGGAAGGGGCTGTTGGCTGCTTCCTGGTTGTTGGGGTCAAACGCGGATAGCTTGTGGGTAAATACAAGATCGCGAAACTTTCGGCTATGCTGGTGCTTGCTTTTCTCTTTCATGCGCCGGGAGCTTTGCTGCAGTACATGTTGTAGGCTTATTCCATCTTCAGGGGGAATATGTATTCCGGAGTCGTTCCTGGTGATGGTCCTGGCAGGGGCTAGCTTCGCCGAGTCATTCACCTCAGTCTTGTCTTGCTCGTCAATCCCTGTGGTATCGGTTAACTGCGGGCGTACATTTTCGTCGTAATCTTCCTCGCTTGGTGTTTCCGATTGTGGACTGTGTTCGTCTGCCGGGTGCCCGGCGGAACGGAGAGCCACTGCCAAAGACCCTATTTTGCGTTGTCGAATGGTCCGGTCGGCCACCCGGACATGTCCTGTTGCTGCCATCCCGAGCCACGCCGCGTGCTGTGTATCGGCCCAGCTCCTAACAGTGTGCAATGCAGAAGGACCTTGTTGGCGTTGGCACTCGGCTTGTATGGGTGTTGTAGCTCTAGATGTCGTGTGTAGGGTAGGACGGTTGTGGGAGCTGACAAAGCCTAGCCTAGGCAGCTAGGCCGGCAACAGTCAGGTGTAAGGGAGGGGGGCGAGGAAAAGGGGGGGGGGGGGGGGTAAATTGTCTAGTTACTCGGTTGTTCTGGAGTATGTTGGTTGTGCTGATGCGCCCGTTTTTACGACGTCGCTTGCGAGATGGCCACCGTAACATGTGTGATGCATGAAATATTGCGGGGTTACATTGGTACTGGAATCAGGTTGTAACGGTCATACGTTGAACGGCAAGCTATTATATCATTTCAAATCAGACGCGACACTGCACCCCAACGTCGTAAGAACCCGACTTGCATCTCGACGGCTTCACATAGACTTATACTCGCGCCAATAGATTGCCAATTTGCTGAGACTTATGGCGCATCACTGGTTGCGAAGCGATGATGTAACCGGCCGCCAGACGATTACATAAGCAGGCTCCACAGAACCAAGCAATCGACAGGTGGGACCTACACTTTAGAGGCGCTTGGTCTATCTACCATCTTTCGATTATTTTTTTACATTGGCGGTGGCTACATTATAACCATCAAACATCCGCCTGCTCGCACACCCTAAACAAAATCCACGGCAGAACTGCGCAATAAAGCACATCGGCGTTAAATATGTCTCGCGGCGGCAACACCTTGTACGTGACCGGTTTCAGCCACGGCACCCGCGCTCGCGACCTCGCCTACGAGTTCGAACGGTATGTCAACTGCGTCCTCGCCCGCGCCCACGTCCAAGTCCACGCTGTGGGCATCGCCATCGCGATATTTCTCGTACACGTCCACGCCCTCGCTCCCCGCCCTCGTTTATATATTCCACACGACGACGTCTCCCCCCTTCCTCCCTCGAGTCACCGGGGCTCATGAGCCTGGTCGCTCCGCGCAAACGCCGTCCTCTCACGCCCCCCCCCGTCCTGATTTTCGCCACCGCCCGACCCTCAAACCCTGTCGCCAGCGCGCTGGCCAATGTCATAGTCATTTGAAAATTGACACAAAGCACCGGATGCAATATTCGGCTCTTAGCAGTGCAAGACAGTGTCCCTCACCTACCACACATGATTTCTCTCAAAACGTGCTCGTTCGCAGTGCGACTGGCAATTGCTAACAAGTAATCCATAGGTACGGACGCCTCGTCCGCTGTGACATTCCGGCGCCACGCTCTACATCTAGCCGACTGTAAGTTGACGTTATTTGCCTAGAAGTCTTGCTCAAAAGGCTGACCTTCTCATTCCAGTTTCGCCTTTGTCGAGTATGAAGACCGTCGCGATGCCGATGATGCCTACCATGAAATGCACAACAAGCGAATTGGGAGAGATGACATGTTGAAAATCGAGGTAAGTCGCCGCCACTAGCATACTATAGATGCAATTGCTTATAATACCAGTGGGCTAGAACACCTCCATCCGCCTCTTGGCGCTTCGAGTCCGGCCGTGACCGTGACCGTCGCCCTGCGCGCTCCCCCAGACGCGGCCGTTCCCCATCTCCCCGCCGGAGCACGCGGGACTACTCTCCTCGCAAAGAGGACCGCCGTGATCGTGACAGAGACTACGACAGGGACAGCCGCCGCGATCGGGACAGGTCTCGTAGTCCAGATGCACGGTACGTTTTATCAGGACACAGCGCGACCCTTGGCATACACTAATCTGTTTCAGGGACCGCGACCGTGACATGAAAGAAGAGCGAGATGATCGTGACCGAAGAGAGAACGGCGCCAACGGCGATGAAGGCAAACGTGAGACTCCACTGACTCTACACATAGACAAAGACGGGACAACTAACATGCCATTTAACAGCCCTTGAGAGCCCCCCGCCAGCTCATGACGAACTCGATGTCGCCGAGTGAAGAAGCACTAACTGACCCAAGCAATGCACTCACTAGCTTGCCAGTTGCAGTGTTCGCGGCTGCGATGCTTGTCCTGTTCAACTCAGCAAACCTTGCTATTGTATTACGTAGAGATCTTTCCATTGGCGGTTTTGAGTAAAGCATGGGTGTCTTGTCGACAGTACGCCGCGCTTCCTGTGAAGCGAATTTCTAAATAGCTACGTGGTACTAGTAATTGATTGTCATTCAAAATGGTGCATTCGCCTCTCATTGACATGATTATTTCCGTGTCGAATAGCAAGTAAATTCAAACAAATCAGGACTGTAGGGTATGTTGTATTCAAATGTGAGATAACCTGGCGGCGGGTTGGGTTGCAGCGTAAGCGCCAGCGAAGATATTGTGGACCGACTGACTACCTAATAACTGAAGTGTTGTCGTGGCCGATGATAACCCGAGACGCCGGAGGGCCAACGCCGCCGGAAACCCAATTGACTCGACTTACCGGCTTAACCCGAATCAACAACCCTCAGGACAACATCCCCACGCGGCACGCTGAAAGCCGGTAAATAACTGGCTGCCATCTCCCGACCACAGTCTCTACGAGCAAGTATTTTCTTGTTGCCAGGATAGAGTCACCTCAAGCGCTAGACAGTGAGCGTAATATCCTGCTCCTGGCTAGCGCCTCAGCGAACGACCTCAGCAGTGCAATTGGCAACCAAGGGGCTTCTCCCATTGACGGGCATGCAAGGCTAGATAATCCAGACAACGAGCGCTTATTTTTATTTGGGCGAGGAGAGGCCGATAGCGCATGACGATCGTCGAATTCGGGATTGATTCCTTTCAATCATACAACCCGCTTTGGCCATCTGGAAACCATTCACCGCAATAATGGCTGCCGTGAGTAGCTTCAAAATATATTGAAGGAATCCCACCGGCAATACTAACGAAACCATATAGTCTGAAACAAACATTGTAAAGCCACCACAGCCGGTAGGCGGCAGACTCGATTTCATACGCGACTCATTATCTCAGCCTGTGGTAGCTGCGTTCTGCGCCGGGGGCGTGGCAGGAGCTGTATCACGAACTGTCGTTTCACCGCTCGAGCGATTGAAGATTCTCATGCAAGTGCAGAGCGCCGGCCGTGATGCATACAGGCTATCTATCGGGCAGGCATTAGCGAAGATGTGGAGGGAAGAAGGTTGGAGGGGATTCATGAGAGGTAATGGAACGAATTGTATCCGCATTGTACCTTATTCTGCGGTACAGTTTAGCAGCTACAATTTCTACAAAAGGGTAAGTTTACAGGAAGACGCTTGTGCACTTGGGATACCCGCGCTTACTGTACGTTAGAACATTTTCGCTCCGTCACCAGGGGCCGACTTACAGCCCATTTCGCGCCTAGTTTGTGGCGGTGTAGCCGGTATCACCTCAGTCTTTCTCACTTATCCACTTGATATTGTGAGGACTCGTTTATCTATTCAATCAGCCAGCTTTGCCGAGTTGGGAACAAGACCGGATAAGCTACCTGGCATGTGGGCAACTATGGTGAAAATGTACCAGTCTGAGGGCGGAATATCAGCATTGTACCGAGGCATTATCCCAACTGTCGCTGGTGTTGCGCCATATGTATGTTCTGATGGGTTGTTGTTGGCTCATTGTTTTATGCTAACATTTTCGGCAGGTCGGCCTGAACTTCATGGTTTATGAATCTGTTAGGCAACACCTAACACCAGAAGGCGACAAAAATCCCAGCGCAGCTCGTAAACTACTTGCGGGAGCTATTTCCGGAGCTGTGGCTCAAACATGCACCTATCCATTGTACGTAACTAACATTACGCACTGGGTCCTGTGACATACTAATAAACACGCCCAGCGATGTATTGCGTCGCCGCTTTCAAATCAACACAATGTCTGGTATGGGCTATCAATATAAATCAATTACCGACGCCGTGCGTGTAATTGTCAAGCAAGAGGGCTTAAGGGGACTCTACAAAGGCATCGCGCCTAACCTGCTTAAGGTTGCTCCAAGCATGGCGTCTAGCTGGTTGAGCTTCGAAGTGACTCGAGACTTTTTAACTGCCTTGAAATCGGAGGCCGACGAAATGTCTCAATAGCACATGTATTTATATGCCAAGAGGCCCTGCGTAACCTATTGGTCCGCATGATTTTCCTTATGTTCGCTTGCTTCTAGTCACAGCGTTGTTTTATCTTCTTTCTGTATTGTTCACTGGATAGCATAAGTCGGAATGGGTGCATAAAAGTTAGATCAGTGTGTGTCGCAGCACGCAATTACATATGGCGATTCAGGATCTCATGGGGCTGTGTTCGATAGAAGGGAAAGTCCAATTAGTTGGGCTAAAATAATATTAGACTGTTGTGAGCAAGTATTATAATTTCCACTAAGATAGTATCAGCACACCTCACAGACAATTCTTTACAGATAATCACGTTTGCGTAGATATTGTGCGACTTTGAGGTGTTGTTACCTCACTGAATGGAATGTTATGGCCGTACTCAACTACAAGCGACTATTTACTCCGATCATCCATCCCACCTGTAATAGGCCGCCACTCTTTCGCTTACGAGTTTGTTCCAGAAGTCGCTTAGATGAATAACACCGAGTTTTACATAGGTCTATGTCCAGGCGGAGGCGGCGGACAAGTGCTTACCTAATATTTATGTGTGTCCCGATGTGAAAACCTCAGGTGCCCACTAGGTTCAATACCTTAGTACTCCGTAGGAGCTTCGCGGGGGGCTGCCCTAACTGCCAGCCCTCACCGCTCCACCACCCTCACAACAGGGAAGCCTAGTCAGGGTGGTCCACTCAAGAAAAGATTGCTGTTAGCGAAAAGGTTCGATTGCACATTTGCACTGCTCCGTCGTCAACCACTTCATCTGGGGGAAATTGTCACTAACTCTCAGCAACAACCGCGAAAATGGGTACGTGAAGCATTTTAATACAGCCGACGTGTGCGAGTGGAAAGACTGTAAAGACTTTCTGCGGCAAAGGCGTTCCTCTTCCGCGGAAGACAGCGAACCCGCTTGAGCATGCTAGAACAAAAGGCTGACGATGGCTTCTTCCTATAGGTATCGATCTCGACCGCCACCACGTTCGCGCGACTCACCGTCAGGCGCCCAAGAGTGACAATGTCTATCTCAAGCTCTTGGTAAAGCTCTATCGCTTCTTGGCTCGTAGGTTTTAACCCATTGTCGAGAAAACGAGTGTCTGAACCTAACATATCTGGTCCTAGGCCGTACCGACTCGTCCTTCAACAAGGTTGTTCTTCGACGCCTCTTTATGTCCAAGATCAACCGCCCTCCCGTATCTCTGTCCCGCATCGTTGCCAACATCAACAAGGAGGGCGAGAAACGTACCGTCGTCGTTGTCGGTACCGTCACCGATGACAACCGCCTGCTCACCTTCCCAAAGTTGACCGTCGCTGCTCTGCGATTCACCGCTACCGCCCGTGCACGCATTGTTGCCGCCGGTGGCGAGGCCATTACGCTCGACCAGCTCGCTCTCCGAGCTCCCACTGGCAGCAACACCCTTATTCTCCGCGGCCCCAAGAACAGCCGTGAGGCCGTCAAGCACTTCGGCTTCGGCCCTCACAAGCACAAGGTGAGTGACGCTATTCGTTCGGTGACATTTAACGGTGTTCATACTAACAAGCCCTACAGAAACCCCATGTTGTCTCCAAGGGCCGCAAGTTCGAGCGTGCTCGTGGCCGCAGACGTTCGCGTGGCTTCAAGGTTTAAGTGCAGTAGCCTGGGAATTTGGGAGATTGCATATGTCGTGGGGAGCGCAGGGTTGGCGGATTGTACCGACGTTTCGCTTTGCAAATGTGTTCCGCATGGGATTGGCGTGATTCAGTATCAAAACAATGAACAATATATAAATTTTCTTTTAAACTCGGAGGTGCCGTATTCAGTTGTGATAATCAATTACCATGTAATGTAGATCTAAATACTTGAACATCAAAACTCGCGCACTTCTATTCGTTTATGGATTTAATATCAGGCTTCCTCCTTAGCGCCACAAAGAAAGCCTCTTTGCTTTCCTAGTGACAAGTCATGTTAGGGAAATGCAACGCGATTGAGGTCAAGTACTTACGCTGCGCGATGAATCAGGTTTCTCTCTGTGCACTTTTGTAAACAGTCTCTTAAGCTTCTGTTCGAGAGCTTTGTCCTCGGAACCCTGGTAGAATTTGCAGACGAAGTGTCCACCGGCCTTGAGGGTATCCGTTGCGAACTCAAGCGCCGCTGCGCATAAGTCCTGTGTGAGAAAAGGAGCTTAGTATCAGCGCGTAAAACCGAATAAAGCATGCTCACCATGCTGCCGGCATGATCACGGAATGAATTACCGCTCGTGTTCATCAGCCTGCGATATGGATTACTCAAACTGTTCACATTGAAGCCGGATGTTTGTTCCCAGGGGGCTGACATGTCACTTAAAACAACCTAGAACTTGATATTAGAAGCGTGTAGAAATAGTATAGCCATAAGCATGGAGCTTACATCGACCAACTGAGGCGTCGCCCCTTGGTCTGGTACAGGCTGAGAGGCGTGAAGGCCAATATCAATGTAACTC
The DNA here is from genome assembly GCA_023628775.1 of Lecanicillium sp. S3808. Classification (NCBI taxonomy): domain Eukaryota; kingdom Fungi; phylum Ascomycota; class Sordariomycetes; order Hypocreales; family Cordycipitaceae; genus Lecanicillium; species Lecanicillium sp. S3808. The sequence continues at coordinate 408,789 of JAMAJY010000028.1, forward strand.
GAGTGATCGGTAGCAGCTGGATCCGCATGCTCTGGACTGGTAGAGGGGTTTGTTTGCCCAGAAAAAGTGACGGATTTGGAAATAAATTCCTTTACCATAGCCTGGACCTTGGGAGAAAGGAAATCTCCTTGAAAGGTTGCAACCCCTTTTGGGGGCTGCGCAGGGATGAGGTCTATGCCAATCACCGTGCCATTTGGCCGCGTGCGGTCGACGGCAACCTTGTGAACTAATCAGTACCGTAATACTGTGAGTGATGATGCTTGATATACCTGAGACCAGCTACCTGGGGCATATCCCTGGCGGACTGTGAGCTAATTCCACATGACATAGGAAGCACGTTGTATCTTACCAAATCTACAACGATGTTTCCAGACCGAAAGAGGCGATACTTCGAGTGCATCTTCCAAAAAATGTAAGCTGAAATTTATTCAAATGCAGGTTATCTTACCTCGAGCAGCTTGAAAGCTGCACGGCTCTTTAGGCCCTGCACTTTTGCATCCCGAGCATACGCATCTCGACCTTGGCGCTGCTTCCACCGCGTTGTGGAGGAGGACAGACGGATCAAAAGGGGCGGTTTCATGCGTAGCGGTCGAGAGCCGATGCATCCGCAACTGCGAAGGATTGTGCAGTAATACTGGCCCATTTTGGGAGAGGTTGAGATGTCAAAACCGCCCCGCATGATGTACCAGTCAGGTCAGGTCCCGAGGTAGCAAGCTAGGCTTCTCGTATGTAAAATGTCGTTGGCCCCACCAACAAGGTTTTGAGACAACCACAGCCCAGTCAACCGCGCCGTCCAACGTCTGGATTTGACTTGAAGTACCCAAGCTCACTCTATATTTAGTTTATAAATTATTATTTTGAACGCACCTATCAAACATGAAGGTAATTGAGAGCGCTATTGGTTCTTTTACGTCGATTTGCTACATTCTAGACTTGAAGTATTGGGGCAGAACAGGGGCTGTTAAATTGTTCTGCACCGCGCCCTATTTCAGCTCAAAATAGCAATATCATCACATAGCGTTAGAATGCAAGGTTAAGAGATTTGCTCATATCATGCAATGCATAGCAAGACCCCAGAAATTTGCAGAGTAGAGACGGCATTGTCCCAGGTAGACCGAATCATCATTTTTGGATTTGATCCTAGCCTGCTTACTGATACAGCCATTCAAACCATTCAAGCCAGGAAGCTTGCATTCATGCCGCGCCTTTGTCTTTTTAGCGGCGAGAAAGACTTTCCAGCACTGGCAAATGCATTCGTCACACCGCCGCCCAATGGAGCCTTGGCGCGTTTAGCAGGCGCTGAGTTCGCAGGCATGTCTGCTTTCTGCGTTGCTTCGGCTTCGTCATCTTCAAGCATCGTGTTTGCTGTAACACTAAGAAGCTTTCTTTTCCTTGTCTTTGTCTCAGGATCCACCGCCTTCACCTTCGGCGAGGCTTCGCTTGTATTCTCTGGCATTGTCGGTTCTTCTTGGTCTTTGCCTGTGTCCTTTATTTGGACATTTTCTTGACCACTATCAGTCGATTCGACGCCCATCACGTCACAAACCCGAACTCTCTTTTTGGCGCCCCCTTTTGGCATTGCTTTTGAAGCACGCATGATCGATCGATTGACTTCAGAATTGGAAGTCTCAGCGAGGGCTTTCTTTTGGGGCTTATTTATCCTTCGTCGTGCTCCATTATAAGTTGTGGCTTGTATAGAGGGAGACTCTATCTGGTTGTCGCAATACGTTTCACTCAAAATACCAGGACTTTCTGCGACAATGCCATCTTCTGCTACCGACAAAGACGACGACTTGTTCGAGTGTGGCTCCAAAGAGTCATCTGAAATGCCTCGTGTCTTGTTAAGAAACGGAGTTATGGAGAAATTGGACTTTTGGCCCACCACGTTGTTTTCACCGCCACGATTTCTTGCTGTACGCTTTGCAGACTGCCTCGCATTACCAGGCGTTTGTATTGTGATATCTTCAAAAGAATTTTCGGGGCTTGTCTTTGTTCGATTGGCTTGTCGTTTTGGCAGAGCGGAGTCCCTTTCCCGGTTTTCTACTATTGGTTGATCACGCCCCGTAATAGTCTTTGTGCCTTCGACATTACGCTTATCAATGTCTGCTTTCTTTGTCGCCGTTTTTTGAGCTTCTTTCAACTTGGTTTTTAAGCTGCTCAGACGCTCTTCCTGCCTCTCTCGTAGCATGTTGACATTGGCAAACCGACTTTTGAGACTGGTACATTCTTTTCTCTCTGTCGCTAAGGCCTTTTCGACCTGGTCAAGTTTTGTGCGGAGCTGCCGGAGCTCGTCATCGGTGGCGCTGCTGTTTTCAAGTCGTTGTCTGACACGCCTTTCATTTTCTAGCTCAGCTTCTCGAGTACTTAGTTGACGCTCGAGATCTTCTTTAGCAGCGACGGTTGCTTGATGTGATGAAAGTTTTGCTCTGAGCTCCTCCACCTCTGGCTGAACGCGGTGAAGTTCGGATAGGAGAGCAGCTTTCTCCTTTACAGCGCCATCGGACTCACAGTTTGAGCTTCTCAGTGTCTGTACCTCCGCCTAAAGCTTGTCAATTTCAATACCAAAACTTATCCATTGCGCAACTTACTTTAAGAGACCTGAGTTCGAGACGATTTTTTTTCAGTTCAAACTCTTGATCTCGAGTAAAAGTCTTCGCGTCTGATAATTCCTGGCGCAGCTCCGAAGTGGTAGTCGTAAATAATTCAATGGATGAGAGCTTTTCGCTTAGATCCCATTGCAGTTCGATATTGTGGTCTTGCAAAGAAAGCATACGGAGTGAAGCGCGTCGAATATCTTCCTCTCCGTTTACCAGGGCCTCTTTATGTAGACTTTCTTGATATCGCATATCAAGGCTATGAATACGCGCCATGCACTGCTTGTTGGGGGTTAATCTGAGTCTTTTTCCGTGGGAGAAGAAAAGAAAAGACGGCGGGCGGGGGGGGGGGGGGGGCTTACTTCAGTTGTTATCGCCGCCATGGTTCTCAATGTTATGATTTCTTCACAATATCCGTTATACTCTTTGCAATTGCCCTTAGTTCTGTCCATATGCTTTTGGTATATTCAAGTCATATTAGCGCATCTCTCGGCTTGTTGCATCTAGTGGGTGAATGCGCCGGATAAGTACTGCATACGTGAATTGTAGATATCCAAACCGGGTCGCGACTCTCGTGAGACCAGCACTTTCGCGTGTTTTGTCTCTCCAGCGTTGTAAACATCCTGCCTTGTTTGGTCTAGGCTTTTCTCGGAAGTCGGGTGGGGCGGCTTTCAGATTGAACACGCAGCCTTCATTAGGTAATCACTCCAAGCAAGCTGGCCACCTCAGCATCATCGTCAGACGAGCTTGGGACGACACCTTCGCATCACGTCCTAAGAAGCGCCAATTCGAGCTTGCACTGAAGCCGCGTAACAATGCGCTTCTTATTGACTGCCCTGTCGGTACTTGCCGCTGCCGGTCTTTTATCTGCTGAAAAGAAGCCGTCTGAACAACGATTTAACGAGTTTCATCACCTAGCACAAAGCTCGCCAGCCTTGAAGCTTAATGGGGCCTCCTACAATTCGTTGACTGCGACCCCACGCGATTATACTGCTGCAGTTTTACTTACTGCATTGGATGCGCGATTTGGTTGCCAACTTTGTCGCGAATTTCAACCAGAATGGGATCTTGTCGCAAAGAGCTGGTCCAAGGGTGATAGAGTTGGCGAATCCCGTATGCTGTTTGGCACTTTGGACTTTGCAGAAGGCCGTGATGTCTTTTTATCGGTAAGGCGAAAATTAGCATTTCAATTTAAGTAAAGTACTCTAATTTTGCTTCAGCTTGGCCTTTCGACGGCTCCGGTCCTGCTACTCTTCCCGCCAACGGACGGCCCTCATGCAGCCCCCTCCCAGGAGCCATTGCGATACGACTTCACAAGCGGGTATGTGAAATATTTCAAATCTCTGTACAATTTAATTTCTAATGAAAAATAGAGCTACTGGGGCTGAGCAGGTCCAAGCTTGGTTGGCGAGACAGCTACCTGGTCGGCCACATCCACCAGTCAAGCGCCCTGTCAACTGGCTACGTTGGGCTTCAACAATTGTGATTATTTTGGGATTCGGCACAGTTATGGCAACAGCTTCGCCTTATGTGCTTCCTATCATACAGAACCGTAACATTTGGGCATCCATCAGTCTCGTCTCAATTCTGCTTTTCACCAGTGGGCATATGTTTAATCACATTCGCAAAGTCCCTTACGTTGCCGGCGATGGTAAAGGTGGAATATCATACTTTGCGGGTGGATTTCAGACGCAGTTTGGGCTGGAAACGCAAATCATTGCTGCATTGTGTAAGTCTCCATGGAAAGCCCTATGCGGGCAACCATTATTTCTTGGTATACTAAGATTCGACAGATGGACTGCTCGCATTTTGTGCAATATCACTTGCGGTTAAAGTGCCTCGTATCGCCGACGCCAAATCGCAACAAGTAGCTGTTATGATATGGGGGGCGGTGCTTTTCATCATGTACAGCTTCTTGCTCAGCGTCTTCCGTATCAAGAATGGCGGTTACCCGTTTTCGCTACCACCTTTCATGTAAATGAAGAGCTTAGGTGGCTTACTGGAGCGTTATTTCTGTTCTTACCAATAGTCCGAACAGATTGTTGTCTACGGAGATTGTTGTGTTGGAGCGAGCTGATCTTCGTGGTGCAAGGATATTACAAAGGTAGCCCAAGAAACAATGCAAAAAAGCCGTGATCAAAGCTTAGTATAAGATAGAAACTTAACATGGAAGCGATGCTCAGGGCGCCATTTGACAAACGAACACTGCTGGCAATATGTATATTCCCCGTTTTGTAATCTCCTGTTACGTTCACCATATGCAGGGTCATAATCACGAAATGTAGGAAGCCAGACAATGTGAACAAATGTGAAATGTGATTTTTTGTTTGCAAAACAACGAAGCTTGGTATACAGTGCCTCCAACAGGCTGCTCACAGCCGACACCGCTTTTCTACCTCGTCATTTTGTTCCTGCCGTTTCCGTGCATCAATAAAGATCAAACGACGAAGCCAGCCAGTTGACGCCCACCATGATCTACCATACGCTACACAACCTCATCCAACCCATCGTTAGAACGCTTTCGGAGACATTTATGCCCTGGACATAACGCCCCAGGCACGGATGACATTGTCAGTGTAACCAGCGAAGAGCGTCTGGCCATCGGCGGACCAGGCCAAGCTGACACACTCAGGGTCACGGCTCGTCTTGCCAGCAGACTCGGTGAAGTCAGGCTTAAGTTCGTCAACCTTGCTCTTCTTCTCGAGATCGAAAATAATGATGCTCTTGGAGGTGGCAGCGCAGAGCCAGTAGCGGTTGGGGGAGAAGACGAGGGCGTGGATCTCATCGTTGGCGTTGAGAGAGTACAGGTGCTTGGACTCGTTCAGATCCCACAGCATGGTGGTGCCGTCCTTGCCACCAGAAGCGCAGAGGGAGCCATCGGGAGAGATGGTGACGGTGTTGATGTAGCCAGTGTGGCCGATGTGGTCGGTCTGCAGCTTGCAGGAAGACAGTTCCCAAACCTGATTCGAGTTAGTCTCCCCCCAACTTTGGTTGTGAAGTAGCTATGATAATAAAAGAGAACGTCTTGGCGTTCATATCAGGGCAAAGGTGATTGTTGGTCTCATGGCCACGTTGGGGCTCTGAAGTAGCAAATACTTGAAGAGTTTGCAAACATCATGTTGGAAGGAAAGTCACAGTAGTATCACAATACTACCAGATAAAGGGCGACCTGAACTTACCTTGACCAGCTTGTCCCAGCCGCTGGAAACAATGACAGGGTTCTGAGGGTTGGGGCTAAATCGGACGCAAGAAACCCATTCGGTGTGGCCCTTGTCAGTGATGGTGTACTTGCAGTCACCAAGGGTGTTCCAGAGCTTGATCGTGCGGTCGCGCGAGCCGGAAACAATCTGTCGGTTGTCGGCGGAGAAGGAGACAGAGAGGACATCGTTGGTGTGTCCAACAAATCGTCGGGTGGTAGTGCCAGTGGCAAGCTCCCAAAGACGGAGTGTCTTATCCCACGAGGCAGAGAGGGCGTAAGCACCGTCAGAGGAGATGACCTGCTCGAAACATTAGAGCCTTGTTCGCAAAGAAATGATATACTTTCGAGAGGCAAACATACGCAGTCCGAGACGATGTGGGAGTGACCGTGGAGAGATCGCTTGGGGTAGCCGTACTCGGCCTCGTCACGGGTGAGGTTCCAGATGATCAGACTCTTGTCTCGGCTTGCGGAGAGGAGCATGTTGGGGCTGTAACGCCGTCAGTAGTTGGAACGATAGGAAAGGCGAGTATGTCGTTTCTATGTCACATACTTCTCCATGGAAGTGGCCAAGCTGGTGACCCAGCCATTCTGCTCATTGTTAGCAACGCTCCAAATACGACACACTGCGTCGCGCGTAGCAACGCATTTATAGTATTCAACGTACGTGGCCCTTGAGGGTTCCCTTGAGGATCAATTGTTCAGCCATTGAAGCGGTCAGGGTCGATGCAGAGGGTTCGACGTGAAGGATGGAGAGTATCAAGATCAAAAGATGGCTTGTCGTCTGCGAAAACCTAAGGGCCACCAGACTCACACAAACGCACCCCGGCTAAAATTGGGATTTTTTTTGTGTGGGTTCGAAATTAGGGCCGCAAGACTTGACCCCACCTTTCTAGTTGCAGCGCCTCGGTGCTGCAACCCAGGCGCCCCCAAAGCGGGACTCTTTTCGCTTCTACTAGGTACCTCGTGTACATACTACTCGTGCCACGCCCCCGCCACTTTGGGCACGCTGTGACCCTCCGTGGAGGGTGCTCGACACCAAGTTGCCCACGACACCAAATTGCCCAGTTAGACGCTTTGTAGTTATTTGTAATTGTATAACAAACCAACAAAAATTTGTTCACGCTTATTATTGTGTTAATCTATAGCCTGATTGGTGTCTCTATTTACACTATTATTTGTATTTCCCTTTTCTTCTTTTTCTTGACGCTGGCGCTGTCGGCGTGCACGGCGCTCGTCAATCTTCTGTTGGCGTTGTTCTTCTTTTTCCTCTCTTGTGCGAATCATTTTACGCGCTGTTGACACTTGAAGTGTGCCGCCGCGTTGAAGATATCTTCGTCTTTCTTTCTGTTGGTTCTTGGCCTTTATTTGGTTGGCTTCGAGCTTTGTAAGCCGTTCCTTAAGCTGCTCAAATTCAACTGATAAAGCCACGGCTCCATTGACCAACCCGTTAACGTGATGTTCAAATTGCTGAAATGCATCAAAACCTTCAGTTGAGCGTTTTGCAGAGTCTTTAACATATCGGCTAGCTGTATTAAATTGGCGCTGTGTTTGTGGTGTTCGGAATGGCGATGAGAAGAGATTTGATCCTACTGGTGATGGTGTTCGTGGAAGTGCTTCTTGTGGGTGTAATTGCTCGACTTTATCAAGCACAACCTGTGGATCAAATGGCCAGATGCCAGTTTTTGCAAATGATGATGAAATAGTTGTTGGCTTGAGGGTCTTCCTCCGTACGTCTTCAATTGTAGTAAGGAATTCGCGCTTCCCAACCCTCTCAACGCCATCTCGAATCATCAAATCAAGCGCATGAGAGTGCCAGTGTTTAAGTGGCTGAAAAACCACTACATCAAGCGGTTGAAGGAGATGTGTTAAATGCGGTGGCAGGCCAAATAGAATAATATTATGATTATAGGCATATTCAATAAATTCAAATGTATGATGACTGCCATAACCATCAAGAATAAGAAGACGATATTGGCACTTTGACATCTTCGCAGTATGTGCCGCAAAGTGCTTTATCCATTCAAGGCTAATAAAGTCATTTGAATAGCCTGAATCAGATGTGCCAACAACAGTTTTCTCAGATAATTCAGGTATTTTATACCAGCCATCTTGATGAAGCCTGCCGGATAGGATCAGGAATGCAGGGCATACTTCGCCTTCCACGGAGATAGCCTCAATTGCAGTAGCCGATTCGCGATTTGTTGGAACGCCTAAATGCGAGGCTTTGTTGTGCCTTCGTGTAATCACCATCTTGCTCTTGCCAACGCCAATTTGGAAGCCTGTCTCGTCCATATTCCAGATACTATCAGGCGTGATGCCNCTTCTTGGCGATTTTTATCACGCAATTTTTGCTTCGTTATAACGAAGTTATGGCGCTTTATAAAGCGCTCAACCCAGCGTGTGCCGACGCGTGGTTGGGCGTCTGATGAAGCCGCTTGCCTACGCTTTATGATCGTGTTTGCAGCCTCCTCAACGAATTCCTTCCGAATTGGCAGATTCAGATCATCAAGATAGGCCATCCAACGAGCCAATCCGACTTCTTCGCCTTTATTTAGATTTGCGTTGTGTGCGTGGCGGTCGATTTGGGGTTTTAACCCTCGAATTCGGCGACGAAGTTTGGTACGCTCGACGCGGTAGGATTTGGCGACTTTTGTGATTTTCTCGTGTGGGTTTTTTCGCATAAATTCTGCCGCGATCTCTACGCGTGACTCCTCACTAATCTCGTCTATATCCATTGCGAGTGACATATAGGATTAATCATGCGTAGAAAAAACGCGAAATAGGGGCAATTTGGTGTCGTGGGCAACTTGGTGTCGAGCACCCTCCACGGAGGGTCACAGCGTGCCCAAAGTGGCGGGGG